>JBAIZL010000002.1:244570654-244688154 GCA_036971475.1 Prosapia bicincta
CTTATTACTCTTTAATTATTGTTATCTTTTAAAAGTATAGTTTCTTATTTCTCATTAATTACATTTCTACTATGGTTACCTTATCTAAAATAATTAAACATACCTTTAATTTTATTACCATTTTCTGTTACATATTCATTACCGGTTAGGCTACCGTTACAATTGCAGCAGTTAATATAAAAATTTTGTAATACGTCATAATAATAGGAATCAATGTCATCTAAATGATTAATAACGTATCTTACATTAAAATAGTGGACAAAGGTATGGTAGGAGGATTCTAATTTGGCTGGCCAGAAGTCTATAGGGTTCATTCCGAGGTTGCTGGTGATGTCTTTAATAACTGCTGACTCTGTGGCTGTGCCAAGAGCGAAAAGAGGAACCTGGCAAATGATTTAGATAATTAATTATGTCTCTTATCTTCCTAGGTCTTTTAATTTTTGATACATGTATTTTTTTATTTTGTGTTATGGTGTCTAGGCTTTATTTTGTCTGTTTTCGTTTCGGAAGATATTTCTTCTTTGCTGTATTTAGGTTTTTCCTTTCCCTGTTTTTGTAATGTCTTTACATAAATCTCAACTGGAGTATCTGGAAGTAATTCCTTGTTTATATTTCATTTATCCAAAATATTTTCTTTAATTTTTTAGTTAGCATTTCTAATGTTTTCATACGGTGTTTTTGTTTGTTCTCTATGGCCTAAAACAGGTTTTCTATGGTTGTTCTCTATGGTCGTTTGCAAACTGGTTTTCTAAATCTACAGCCAGTAGGTTATTGGAATTTATGTGTCCAAACAAAACTACACACGGCGTTGATTTATTAACGGAATGTATGCTATCATCACATATTTTACCTTCTTAATTATATTGCCCTTTTTGAACTCTATTTGTTTATTTAAAATTCTTAAATGTTCTATTATAGTGGAATGAAATCTGTTTTGTGTATTTATAAAATTTATTTTAATTTTGTGCAGATCTAAATATAGGATTTGGTTTTCCTCCGTTTGGCGTAACTATGTGTCCTAAATAAGCAACATCCTTCCTCAAAAATCCAGTTACGTCCAACTGTAGTTTAAAGTTAGCTTTTCTTAGTCTGTCAAAAACTTCTTTACTTCTTAGCACTTGCTCTAGCAAACTGGTTGAAAACATGATGATTTCACCGAGATAAACTAAACATGTTTCGTTCTGTATTTTGTGCAATAGGTTGTTCATTATCCTTTGAAATGTAGGTGGGCTGTTGTTTGGTCCAAACTGCATTCTCAGAAACTAGTAATGTTCAGTTTATGTTGAAAAGGCTGTCTTATATATACTGCCCGGGTGCTTCTCCACCTGGTGAAAGCCTGAAGCAAGATCAGGTGTACTAAAATATTGGGATCTTCCTAATTTGTTCAATATGTCGGTTATGTTTGGAAGCGGAAATTTATCTTGATAGTTTTCGCATTTAATCCTCTAAAGTCAATAACTAATCTAAGTTTTGGGTTATTTGAAGCATCTGCTTTTTTTTTTGAACGATCCATACGGGGAATTCCAAGGTGAGAAAGAGGGTCGAATAATTATTTGGGCAAACATTTCTTGAATATGTTTATCTACTTCCTTTCGATAAATTTCTGGGTATCTATAGTCTTTTGGTATAAACAGGAGTTTCGTCAGTTGTCCTAATTACGTATTTAACTTGAATAATAAATGTCAAACAAATATTTTCTTGGTGGAATAAACCAGAATATTCAGAAATTAATTTTAATATTTCCAGTTTCTCTTCGTCATTCATATGATCTGTTCTAACGTTGTAAAGTTCAATTTATAATATCTGTGATATAACATAATTATATTTGTAGCACTTACTTGATAACTGTTTAAATTATAAATTTTAAAATCACTTAGCGGTTCTATGTTCATTGGTTTGATCTCTAAACGTTTTGTCTGCCGTTGTGTTATTGGCTACTGGTCAATAACTTACTCCATTTTCGACTTTTGCTATACATTATGGTATTTCTATTCCGTCTTGTATTTTATAGGGTAGTATACCTTCTCCGTTGTTCTTTTTGAGAATTTTTACCTTTTTGTTTGTTTAGTACGAGCTTTAATTAAACGGCATGTAGTTTTATTTTCAACAGCACTTGTATTATTATTATTTTTTTGTTTAGTTCTTCTGTGTTAAAATAATGTATAGGGACCTTTTTGTCACAAAATAACAATTTACCGATTACAAAATCCAAATTAAATTTCAATTCTCTTATATTATCGAGTCCAAGTAAGAAGTCAACGTCTGTAGAAAAATCGAATAAATAACATTTTGCGATTTTCTTTTCTAAAATTTCAGCTAAAATTTTCTTTTGATACCCTATGGGCTGTACTTACTACGAATAGTTCTAGCTTCATCACATTCTTGAAAATATTGAATCAAACCGAATTTTTAATAAATGATCTAGTGCTTCCTGTGTCAATCAAAATTTATAGGTTAGTTCTTAGGTCGTAAACATAAGGTAAATCATTTTCTATTTCCATTATGGAAAATTTCTTTTTAATGTGGTAGGTTATAAAAAAAGATGTGCGTTTTCATTTTCCTTCGAAAATCTGCATGTATTGTCTTCTTCGATAAGGTTAATTAAAGAATTGTATTCCTCTTGGGTTTCTTTGCAATCTTCCTCAAGTTACAAATATTTAACGTCTGTTCCGTCATCGATGTGTTTAACATTTGTTCTTCTATCCGATACATCGAATAACTCTCGTTTTCTTTATGAAAAGCCTTTCCCGTTATGTGATACAATTTATTTTCTGCGATCGGGTTTCCGGTTTGACAAGTTGACATATTCATTGGCGTGGGTTGATAATTTGGTCTAGGTTGATAATTTTGATTTGATTTAAGTGTTGTGTGGTTTTGTACATAGTTCTGTCTTACAAATAGATTAGCGTGTTTTTGAGGTAGTTGCTTAAATTGATTTGGGTTATTTTTTGGGATTTGTTTACAATAATACTGAAATGGTTGGTTATTAGTCACAGATTTAGCATCTGTATTAGGCATGCGTATTTCAGCTTACTACAATTTCTAAAGCCTGTCTTTTTAATTTTGAAAGGACGAATGAAAGAGCAATTAATTTTGGAAATTTTCCGGATTTGTAACTACAAAGAATTTATTTACTATTTTATCACAAATTGTAATAAATCTACTGAGCATATCAGGCTCACTGCTATAATCTGGAACCATGTCCGAGTATTTTCGTTTTAATACGAGAGCGGTCATTGTAATTAATTATTTTATGTTAAATATAAAATATGTTTCCAAGTTTTTGGACGAGAAACACGTGTTTAAAAGTAAAAATGTTGTCCTTTTAAAAAATGTGATAAATTGTAATGAACTGGTTGCATGGGAAACTTTATTTATAAATAGAAATAAAAATAAAAATAAAATTGTTAATAATGAATTAGGACCAATTCAAAATTCAATATTATTGTAATTAATTTAATGTTAAATATTATCTTTTTACAATTATTTAAATATTGTTTTATTATTACGTTTTATTAATATTATAGGTCCATCAAAATTAAATATTTGTAGTTATCATATGTTGTTCAATGTAAATATATTAGTAGCCGTAGTTGTAAATTTGGCAAAGCCCAGATCCGGTTACGGACCAAATATAGGTTATGTTCAGTTTTTTCAATTAAGTTTCAATTGTGTAGCATCACTGAAGATGATGACATATTGTCTTTGAAATGTGTCTGATTTATAAAGTTTTTATAATTGTGAGTCGTAGCCTATTTATTATTTTGTTTATTCTACACTCTGCATAGTAGTTTTGTCAAAATCTTACAAGAGAATGATTTCGTACAATTTTACATAGTTGGCCTAGGCATTATATAGGCCTATAATGTCTAGGTAGTATATACATAACCAAGAGTTTATCAGGTAAAATATATCACAAAATAACTTTACACTAAACACTATGTAGTTACATAGGAAAATCGAATGTTACTACAATCTTTTAACTAATAATGCAAACGAAAAATACCTTTTTAAATTTTAAGGTAATTGGCTGGTATCAATTTCAGTAATGTTTAGGAACCGACAACTTATTAAAGGAAATTTACTACTTATTACAACAGGAAAGAGCATTGTGACGCTTTGAATACACTTTCTGTTGTTTTTTTTACACATGAACACTTTTTAGTTTGACACTTTTAAGTTGTAGGTGCATCTAACGAAACATTGGTCGCTCCCTGAAGATTGGGCTTTAGCTGCACTTCAAAGTTTGGTTTTTTGGTCTGGAATTTCTTATATTTTAATAGGTCTTCTTGCATACTGTAAACTGCGATATTGAATACAGTTGTTTTAAAACTCCGTTCACAGTTCCAAGTTTGTAGAAACCATCTTCTGTCACTTAAATAACTACTGCCAGTATATTTTTAAGGTATCTTTTTCCTTTATCAACATCAGGGATAGTTATACGAAGAGTTTCTCCTTTACCTGTAGCCCTGCCTGAGTCATGGCGGACATTGTATAAAATGTCCAGGCAAAGTATGAAATACAATTTGTTTAATACTTTGCCTGTCAAGTTTGGGCAAGGCATAGAATGACTAGGAATTCTATGGAGCGACTGACCGAATACATTGCCTGTAACATATACAAAATAAAAATAGCATATTATTCCTCCGACACTGAATTTGGTAAAATTTCTTGAAAATGACTATTGATATTAACAATGGTAAAAATGTAAACCCTCATTAAAAATCACTATCTTTAGCTATAGAAAAATAAAATATAACTTTTAACAATACAAAATAAAAAGCAATAACATAAAACATAAACTGCCAAAATGCTTAAAGCTGGCGAAATGAACAATTTAAAATGTGTGACCCTTTTATATTTAACATTATTACCAACTAATAGAAAACATATGACCGCATTTTTCAAATACAAAAATAATAAGCAAGGATGAAATAAGGGCAATGTAAGCAATGATAAACAAACTTTTCACTTTAAATCGGGCCATATAAAGTTTAATATACATTTTCTGGTCTTGGGACTGATGAAAACGTTCAAGAGTGGAAGGACTTCTAAATTTGTCAAGCTGTGCGCCGTAGTTTAAGGCCTGATTCGTTAAGACCTCCTTTAAAGAAACCCATTTATAAGTTCTGAAAATTACTCATTCAGGCTTTCGTTGTTGACAGTGGTATGGCTATAAATTACTTTTAAATACTATAACGTTGATTACCCTTTCTATTTCTATTTATTTCAAATTTGTTGTAAGAGTTTCGTATTTTGAAATAAACAATGAAGAAATCCTAGATTTACTTTCTAACGATTCCTCAAAGTTTGAGGTCAAATATTTATCTACATATATAGTTAATAACGCTGATGACATGGATGGGATAGTGTGCCTAGGAAATAAAAATAGTAAGTTTATAAAGTTAATTTATTCTTTTAATCTTTTTTATAACTTCTTCAAATATTAGTTATTTTTTAGTTTCATCTTAGTTCTGTCAACAGAATATAAAATATTCCTTGCACCCGTTATTACGATCTTGACCTTGAATTGAGCACAATACACAAGAACAAACTACGCATATTCGTCGTCACCTTTTATAAATCGCACAAAACTGGATTGGATTTCCTGCTTAATGTCATGTTTTTTGTAACTTGGATCAGTAATGTTTAGTTTATTGTTAGAAGTGTGTTGTAAATGTTCATGTACAAAATTTTATTTGAGGGCTTTTAATAACATCTGTAATAAATACTGCTACCTTAAATTAGGATCTTCAATATATTTAAGCCTTATATAAATCAAAACTAAAAATCGCTTAACCAATAAAAAACAAAATTAAATTATAAATAAATGTTAAATTACAGATAACAAACTAAACCTAATCATAAAACACCTAAATATAGGTTTTTAGTAGTGGTGAAACAATTTTAAAAAATTACTTATTTTTAATAATACAGGAATTGTATTAAATAACATCTGTCTGCAAAAATAAGAAATTTAAAAAGGTTTTACTCTAAAGTTCATGGTAAAAGTCTGTTATCAAGTTTAACATTTAAATAAAAGCCCAAAATAAAATCTTATACAAAGTGTTAAATGCTTTATTTTAAACAATGATATATGTATCCCTGGAAACAAAAAATATTTCATAAAGAGAAAACGTTCAAATTACTTATAAACACCTTAAAACAAAAACAATAATTTGTTATTATAATTTAAATAATAAAAATTTTGTTATATTAATTAAAAATAAGAAAAACAAAAAAAAATATAAAATAAAAAATAAAAAAATAATGGGAATCTGGAACTTCCTCCGGAAAGGTAAGCTACACTTCTTTCATATTCTGATTATTAGTTTTGCTTTACTGATATTAAGTGTATACCTGTGTGTGTGTGTGTGTGTGTGTGTGTGTGTGTGTGTGTGTGTGTGTGCGCGCGCGCGCGCGCGGGCGTGTGTGTGTGTGTGTGTGCGGGCGTGTGTGTGTGTGCGGGCGTGTGTGTGTGTGTGTGTGCGGGCGTGTGTGTGTGTGTGTGTGTGTGTGCGTGCGTGTGCGGGTGTGTGTGTGGGTGCGTACGTGTGCGGGCGTGTGTGGTTGTGTGTGTGTGTGTGTGTGTGTGTGTGTGTGTGTGTGTGTGTGTGTGTGTGTGTGTGCGGGCGTGTGTGTGTGTGTGTGTGTGTGTGTGTGTGTGTGCGTGCGTGTGCGGGTGTGTGTGTGTGGGAGCGTACGTGTGCGGGCGTGTGTGGTTGTGTGTGTGTGTGTGTGTGTGTGTATACTTACATATGTATAGGAATTTCTGTGATTTTATACTATGTTTATATTTAATTGTAAACGTTTACACATCCTAACATCGAACATGGAAATAGGATGATTACATAATCCCGTTTAGTTACATTATAACGTTCTATGAGATCTATTCCTCTAGTTACTTTGCCGACCTAATTCCCAGAGCACTCCGATCGTTTAGCCTTTCTGAAGCCAGCGATACATGTGGGAGCATCACAAATGTGAAACTCTGTCTCCTCATTGCCTTTCCCTCTATATTTCAAAACCAATCAAGTAAATACATGTCGCATTAAGATCGCACACATTACATATCCGGAAATCAAGTATTTAAACCCGTGCTCACTGAACTGGTCGATGTCTTCCCTCTAATAGACTAAACCTAAGCGCGAGAGGAGAGATTAAGTGTTATTATCTACATCTAAAACTCATAGTGCCAGAAGTTTACTGCCTGCCTGAGACTCTTTTGATAGAACATACTGGAAGAAAAGAAAATGTGTGTCAAGCTCAGATCATAAAGGATATTGCCAGTGGTTTACCGACATAGTAGGCCATATAGTACTTACCGCATGAACTATACGATTGCCTGCTTGATATTTTATTTGATAGAACATACCTAGAAGAGAAGAAAATGTGTGTAAAGCTCAGATCATTAAGGATTTTGCCAGTGGTTACTGACATAGTAGGCCATATAATACTTCCCTTTTAAACTATTCGAGGGCCTGCCTGATACTTTGAAAGGACACACCTAGAAGAAAGTAAAATTGTGAGTAAGGTCAGATCATAAAGGCTTTTGGCAGTGGTTTACCGAGATAGTAGGCCATAAAGTGGTTCCCTTATTCGAGGGCCTGCCTGATACTCTATTTCATAGAACATACCTACAAGAAAAGAAAATGTGTGTAAAGGTCAAATCATAAAGGCTTTTGCCAGTGGTTTACCGACATAGTAGGCCATATAGTACTTCCCATATGAACTATTCGAGGGCCTGCCTGATACTCCATTTGATAGAACATACCTAGAAAAGAAGAAAATGTTTCTAAAGGTCAAATCATAAATGCTTTTGCCAGTGGTTTACCGAGATAGTAGGCCATAACGTACTTCCCTTATGAACTATTCGAGGGCCTGCCTGATACTCTATTTGATAGAACATACCTAGAAAAGAAGAAAATGTTTGTAAAGGTCAAATCATAAAGCATTTTTCCAGTGGTTTACCGAGATAGTAGGCCATAAAGTACTTCCCTTATGAACTATTTGAGGGCCTGCCTGATACTCTATTTGATAGAACATACCTAGAAAAGAAGAAAATGTTTGTAAAGGTCAAATCATAAAGCATTTTGCCAGTGGTTTACCGAGATAGTAGGCCATAAAGTACTTCCCTTATGAAATATTCGAGGACCTGCCTGATACTCTATTTGATAGAACATACCTATAAGAGAAGAAAATGTGTGTAAGGCCTAGATCATAAAGGCTTTTGCCAATGGTTTACAGAAATAGTAGGTCATAGAGTACTTCCCATATGAACCATTCGAGGGCCTGCCTGATACTCTATTTGATAGAACTTACCTAGAAGAGAAGACAATTTGTCTAAAGGTCAAATCATAAAGGCTTTTGCGAGTGGCCTACCGATATAGAAGCCCTATAGTACTTCCCTTATAACTTTTCGATTGCTTGCCTGAGGCAAGCGTATGTTTTTGATAGAACATACCTAGAAGAGAAGAAAATGTTTGTAAAGCTCAGATAATAAATGCTTTTGCCAGTGGTTTACCGACTTAGTAGGCCATAGAGTACTTCCCATATGAACTATACGATGGCCTGCCTGAGACTCTATTTGATAGAGCATACTTGGAACAGAAGAATATGTGTGTAAAGATTCGAGCAAAAGGTCTTTTGCCAGTGGTTTACAGACATAGTAGGCCATATAGTACTTCCCATACGAACTATTCGATGGCCTGCCTGAGACTCTATTTGATAGAGCATACCTGGAACAGAAGAATATGTGTGTAAAGATTCGAGCAAAAGGTCTTTTACCAGTGGTTTACCGACATAGTAGGCCATATAGTACTTCTCATACGAACTATTCGATGGCCTGCCTGAGACTCTATTTGATAGAGCATACCTGGAACAGAAGAATATGTGTGTAAAGATTCGAGCAAAAGGTCTTTTGCCAGTGGTTTACCGACTTAGTAGGCCATATAGTACTTCCCATACGAACTATTCGATGGCCTGCCTGAGACTCTATTTGATAGAGCATACCTGGAACAGAAGAATATGTGTGTAAAGATTCGAGCATAAGATCTTTTTCCAGTGGTTTACCGACATAGTAGACCATATAATTATTTTCGTATGAAATCTTCGATGGCTTACCTGATACTGTATTTCTTTGAATCTACTTAGAACAGAAGAAAGTTTTACTGTTGTAGAGTATTTTCTGATAATAATTAGGCTTTAGGGCTGTCAACAGGGAACCATCTTACTAATACATGTTATAAGGAGAAGCTCCATTGTCACCCCCCCCCCCATTTCCTCAAGTGCAGCCGCCAATGTAAATTGCTTATACAATGTACACAAAATGAGATTTTTAATCTAGTTTAAATGGGGCTATTAATTTGCAGGTCTTTTGTAAGGCCTTTTAAAGGAAATTTTAAAAAACAATCTCTTGTATCTAAATGGAATATATTGGGAGATAGTAAAAACAATATCTTTTTTTGTTGCAGTGTTTTGCTGTGGATGTTCCAGCTCCTACACAGACGAGTTAGAGGGTAATTGTTTTATATTAGTTCATTTAACCTTCTACACTAAAATACTTCATAACACTTGCAACCAATGTTACTTTAACTTTGACCGTTTTTTTCTAATCTATTGTTTTGTGTGTTATAGAACATGAAAATCGTTTAGTACCATACACAAAGAATTATAACATAAATATATACACTAAAGATGGTAAGTATTTTTTGAAATAAAGTAAGCCCTTTTATTAATAAATACTTAATTACTAATCTTATATATTTAATTTATTTTCTAATTTATTGATTTCATTGTTATAGAGCCAGATTACACGTTAGACATACGAGGCACAGCAACACTTACCTACGAGGGTAAGTCTTTTTGAAAATATAGTGACCCCATTTATTCTTAAATAATTATATACTAATTCTTGATTATATTTGTGGACCCTAGAATACAAGGGGTCTAAGTGGACATTGTCTCATTTTCACTAAGTCAATGTCATAATTTGAAAAAATATTATTCCAAGGCAATTAAGTTAATAACATGATTTTATTATTTCTCAATATTGTTGAGTTCTCTAACTTTCAATATATGTTACAAATTTTTTTATTCCCATAATATTAATTTTTTTTAAAAAACACGTTTTCTCTGAGACCCCTTGAATTTGAAGAAGACTTCCCTTAGACCCGTTGACTTCTGAGAAGGAATTAAAACAAAACAACTGCAGTAGCTTAATGAAGTTTATTTTACTTATAAAAATGTTCACCTTATTTTATCTTAACATTGTAGTAGTGTACATGGAATCTCATTGTATGGAACATAATCTAACCATCAAAGTCTGCACCATAAACATTGTCTACTGTAGATTCAATACCAACTTCAACTACTCCTGTTGTTGCTTCTGTCGTATTATCGTACAGCTCCATGTAAAATTGATGGTGGATTGGGTTAACAATTTGGAGATGTTTCATTAGATTTTCATTTATTTTTTCTTAAGTGTAGTATTTTATATGAAATGGCTGAAGAACTGGAAGTTGCGCAGGAAGCCCGACCTGATCTGTGTGCAATCATTGATAAATCTTAGAAGGACTCTATACTTTCTGATGTCTTGTAAAAAAAGGTGGTTGGGGATTACTTTTTAAAATGAAGTACTTGCATACCTCGTATTCATTTTACTGTTTTGGGGGGAAAGTGTTTAATTGCTGGATTTAATGAAGCCATTATCTTCCATCGTTGTTACTATGAACTTTCGTCTTGAAGCTGCAACCAAGGCTACCCAGTCTTTTGGGACATACATGTCTCTTTGTTTTTTTTTTTTGTTTTTAAACTCTATAAGACCAAAATCTTAGTCGCATTCATTGTATGAATGTTCTGACACCAGAGTCACGATAGAACTGAGTCACGGTTTCAATTTTAGTATTTTGAACTATGTAAAGCCAAAACTTTGCAATCAAGGGGCTTTTATTCTGCCCCCCATACAATAGGGAGGCAGACTAGTGATGTATTTTAGAACGCTGGAGGCTATCTCCTGTCAGCGCCTACCAGTTTGCCCCTCAAATCATATGTTCATATACCCCGTTTTGGATTGTAAGTCATGAATATCCAGGTTGTAAGTCCACAACTGCCGCATGTAGTAAGCCTTAGAATTTATTACATTTACGGTAGGCATCATCTTTAAAGATCGAAACAAATGCATGTTTTGTCTTTGTCATTTTCTTAGGTGTATTTCGTTTTTCATTTTTAACTGCTTCTGCTTTTCGCAAATGTAATTCCTTTTCTGTTTCTGCTTATTTTCTCTACTCATTTGTATCATGCGCTATCTTAACTCGTAATCTGTCACAGGTCAGTCTAAAACCTGTGAAAACTTAGTTTAAATTCAGTGTCGAAAATGTTTCTGTTAAAACTGTCCTTCTCTGGCTCAATGTTCTTTATTTCTTGGCAAAACTTTGTGTACAAATCATACATTTTTGATAAGCTTAGATTAGGGTTGAGATATCTCATGTTTGGAGTTTATTACCCGACTGTAATGACTTTGATAAAGGGGAATGTTTCCTATATGTTCCCTTATTGTTTCAATTCTTTCGTTTGGAATTTTGTTAGGAGGCTCTTTCCTACCCCTTTGAACTCATAAATGCACTCCAGTTGTTGTTGTTTGTTTTTTTAACAATAACATTTCTCACTTGTTTATTTGACTCATCTAATGTTTTAAGACAAAACAGTTTACAAACTCTGTATCCACCCAAATTAAATACACACAAAACACTTGTTTGTATTGAACGCTGTTTCTTTGCTTGTTTTGACAGGCTCTAACACAATAGCTCCGATTATAATTGGTGTTTGCAACTCCCAGCTTGTAAGTTTCCATATGAATAAAAAATGCATTGCCTTTGTTCAATATGGATATTATATATATATATATATATATATATATATATATATATATATATATATATATATATATATATATATATATATATATATATACATATTTATTTATTTATTTATATACGTATTCCAAGCGAAAAACCCAACATGGTTACTATCACCTAACTGATATTTTATTTTTATTCAAAAAATAGAATTTAATTAACTAAAACTAGACAACGTAAAATACATTTAAATCTTACTTCTATTAACTTAAACTAAACAAATAAAATTACAGAATTAAGTTAGACTTCCTCCCTACAATTCGAACGAACAGATAACCTACATGGTCGAACACTATTCGTGATGTCTCTCAGCTTGTTTCCATTTACATTTGCCATTCGTCATTCAAAGCAAGAAATAGTGTATTTTTAACATTGCATACAAAATCTGATGCCATGATACGTTGTGTCGATGACACCATACTTGTAGCTAATTTTTCTCCGTCAACTGCTTTAGTGTTTCCGATTATTCCATAGTGACCAGGCACACAGAGAAATGACAGCTCGACGTAATTGGAGCCTGTGTATTGAGCATAGGATGTCTCCAACAAAAAGGTTCGTAGTGTACATTTCCTGTATTCAGTGCTATTGCCGGAGAGCACTTTTGGAATCTGAACACATGAGATAATTAGATGTTGCAAACGGAATAGATCTTAAAGCTTGAAAAATGTCATACAGCTCTGCAGTAAAAACGTTACAGGCTAAAGGCAATCCGTAGGAGTAGGTTTGTTCTTCCATATGAAATTCACATCATATCCCATTGTCCAGTTTTGAACCAGCTGTAAAAATAGTCACCGTCTGTTGGTGATTTCGATGAATCTGCAACGATTTTGTATTTTTATTGTTCATGGAAGGATGTAGCAAAATGTTCGTTCTAGTACAGGTGGTGGTTAAAAATTCAAGTTCTTAAAAATGCGCAAAGTTCTTATGCTAAAGGGAGCAGTCGAACATTGATTCTTATCGTTACGATCCTGAAGGAGGTTATTGAAAACTGTTTTCAATGCCGGATGGGATTCCTTCAACCGCATACCATCAAGATAAAACAAAGACTTCTAGTGTTTCCAGCGACTACTAAATGCCGAAAACTTGATGCATGTTGATTCGGTCCATTCTTGCAATTTATTAATGGCTAATTGAAGGCTCAAATTTCCACTTATTTATGGATATCATATACCTTCTCAAGGTTGAATAAAACAGGCGACGAGTGTTTTGTCGCTAGAGAAAGGCATTCTGTATGACTGATTCCAACAAAATCAATTGGTTAATTGATGAACGTCCTTGTCTGGAACCACATTGATCATTAGGTAGATCTCTGTTTCTAGGTAACAAACAAGACGCCGGCTGACCGGAAAATATACAACAGAATGAGGTTGTACGGAACAGCTGTTTGAATGGTTACTGCTTGTAAGGAAGTTATTAAGTTCACAGACTGCATCGACACAGCTACGGCCTAAAATGGCTACGCCACTTCTAGCGCGATTTTCTGTAACGAATATAATCTGTAAACTGAATACTCCCTTGTTTGGAAATTGCGCAATTAATGGAGATGTGTCTATTCAATACAGATGTACGTAGGAGACACATCTCACAATTACTTTGAGGTATTTAATCAGGCTTCTCACACAGTTGATGTTCCACTGAATCACGGATTATTTCGGTGTGGACATTTTGGTTTAGTGAAACGGATTCATCTGGCTTTCGTTGATATCCTTAGCTATTTGTTGGCCTGAAACTTTAGGTCTTTTGTATCACCATCTACCCATAAGTGCACGTTCGTAGAACCCGCACGGCACTTCTTTCCTTTTAACTGGTTTGGTCTTTGTTGGTTTCCATTAATTGTTTCTAAATTAACACTCGTGTCAGGCGTTACGGGCGAGCACTATGAGAACAGGTACACGTAAAGATCATTTCCAACCTCCAGTACTCTAGGACTAGGACTTATAGTTCTCTCCTAGATGGGCATCAGCCGAGTACTCGAAACACTGTGCTCAGGCTCCGACACCTGTGCACCGTGGACAATCCCTGACGAAGGGCCGGATTGGCTAGATGACTAGTAACCGCGCATACGTCTTCGGCAGAGCAAGCTCACAGCAGCATCCCGGACCAGAGTGTCAAGCTCCGGTCTTTTCAGCACTCCCAACGCCCAAGGGTTGTGACCAGGAAAAATGCCTAAGAGAAATTGCTAGTATAGCTGTAGTTGTTGTAAGGTTGTATTTCTTTTTTCCTATGAATTTTATTTTTCTATCAACGCAAGACTGTCCTGTGTTCCTTTGAACTTGTATCCACTTGTGAACTCTTTTTCCTTGCCCGACGATCTGGAGGAATGACACTGACAGGAAGTTCTTCTATTTATCCAAGTTATCACTCTCTAAAAGTTAAACTTACTTTTTAGTTCTAAGTCAATCAAAATACCATATTTTGTTACAAGGCCTCTATATTGATACATAAATTTACCATATTAGATTGGGTGATTATATGTGTCTAACTACATGACAATGTTCCGTTGCTTTTTTCATTGAATTCACTAGTGTTGTAATCCTTGTCAGCGTCAGATCCGTCTCCAAATAAAGAGGGTAGATGTGAATAAGAAAAAGGTTTAGGCATAGATAATATAAAGAGGTTATTACTAAATTTTGTTGATAGGCCTATTATTTTAGATATTTTATTAGCGCTATTAGCTTATGTTAAATCGAGTAGCTTTTCAAATAAAATTTCATTTAGCAATGTCAAATAAAATTGTAAATTTCACTTAAGTTTTTAGTATTACCTTTTTGCTACTCACCAGAGTCGTATAGACAAACTGTCGTCAATGTCTGTACTTTCCCCAGGAGGATTAGGTATTGAAGAATCTATTCTTAATAGTTCAGAGTCGTAGGACAAACTGTCGGCAATCTCTGTACTTTCCCCAGAAGGATTGGGTATTGAAGAAACCATTCCTAATGGTCCAGAGTCGTATAGACAAACTGTCGTCAATGTCTGTACTTTTCCCAGGAGGATTGGGTATTGAAGAAACCATTCCTAATGGTCCAGAGTCGTATAGACAAACTGTCGTCAATGTATGTACTTTCCCCAGGAGGATTAGGTATTGAAGAATCCATTCCTAATGGTCCAGAGTCGTATAGACAAACTGTCGTCAATGTCTGTACTTTCCCCAGGAGGATTAGGTATTGAAGAATCTATTCTTAATGGTTCAGAGTCGTATGACAAACTGTCGGCAATCTCTGTACTTTCCCCAGGAGGATTGGGTATTGAAGAAACCATTCCTAATGGTTCAGAGTCGTATGACAAACTGTCGTCAATGTCTGTACTTTCCCCAGGAGGATTAGGTATTGAAGAATCCATTCTTATGGTTCAGAGTCGTATGACAAACTGTCGGCAATCTCTGTACTTTCCCCAGAAAGATTGGGTATTGAAGAAACCATTCCTAATGGTCCAGAGTCGTATAGACAAACTGTTGTCAATGTCTGTACTTTCCCCAGGAGGATTGGGTATTGACAAAACCATTCCTAATGGTCCAGAGTCGTATAGTCAAACTGTCGTCAATGCCTGTACTTTCCCCAGGAGGATTAGGTATTGAAGAAACCATTCCTAATGGACCAGAGTTGTATAGACAAACTGTCGTCAATGTCTGTACTTTCCCCAGGAGGATTGGGTATTGAAGAAACCATTCCTAATGGTCCAGAGTCGTATAGACAAACTGTCGGCATTCTCTGTACTTTCCCCACGAGGATTGGGTATTGAAGAAACCATTCCTAATGGTCCAGAGTCGTATAGTCAAACTGTCGTCAATGTCTGTACTTTCCCCAGGAGGATTGGGTATTGAAAAAACCATTCCTAATGGTCCAGAGTCGTATAGACAAACTGTCGGCAATCTCTGTACTTTCCCCAGGAGGATTGGGTATTGAAGAAACCATTCCTAAAGGTCCAGAGTCGTATAGACAAACTGTCGTCAATGTCTGTACTTTCCCCAGGAGGATTGGGTATTGAAGAAACCATTCCTAATGGTCCAGAGTCGTATAGTCAAACTGTCGTCAATGTCTGTACTTTCCCCAGGAGGATTAGGTATTGAAGAAACCATTCCTAATGGTCCAGAGTCGTATAGACAAACTGTCGGCATTCTCTGTACTTTCCCCAGGAGGATTGGGTATTGAAGAAACCATTCCTAATGGTCCAGAGTCGTATAGTCAAAATGTCGTCAATGTCTGTACTTTCCCCAGGAGGATTGGGTATTGAAGAAACCATTCCTAATGGTCCAGAGTCGTATAGACAAACTGTCGGCAATCTCTGTACTTTCCCCAGGAGGATTGGGTATTGAAGAAACCATTCCTAATGGTCCAGAGTCGTATAGACAAACTGTCGTCAATGTCTGTACTTTCCCCAGGAGGATTGGGTATTGAAGAAACCATTCCTAATGGTCCAGAGTCGTATAGTCAAACTGTCGTCAATGTCTGTACTTTCCCCAGGAGGATTAGGTATTGAAGAAACCATTCCTAATGGTCCATAGTCGTATAGACAAACTGTCGTCAATGTCTGTACTTTCCCCAGGAGGATTGGGTATTGAAGAAACCATTCCTAATGGTCCAGAGTCGTATAGACAAACTGTCGTCAATGTCTGTACTTTTCCCAGGAGGATTAGGTATTGAAGAATCTATTCTTAATGGTTCAGAGTCGTATGACAAACTGTCGGCAATCTCTGTACTTTCCCCAGGAGGATTGGGTATTGAAGAAACCATTCCTAATGGTTCAGAGTCGTATGACAAACTGTCGTCAATGTCTGTACTTTCCCCAGGAGGATTAGGTATTGAAGAATCCATTCTTAATGGTTCAGAGTCGTATGACAAACTGTCGGCAATCTCTGTACTTTCCCCAGAAGGATTGGGTATTGAAGAAACCATTCCTAATGGTCCAGAGTCGTATAGACAAACTGTCGGCAATCTCTGTACTTTCCCGAGGAGGATTGGGTATTGAAGAAACTATTCCTAATGGTCCAGAGTAGTATAGACAAACTGTCTTCAATCACTGTACTTTCCAAAGGAGGATTGGGTATTGAAGAAACCATTCCTAATGGTCCAGAGTCGTATAGACAAACTGTCGTCAATGTCTGTACTTTCCCCAGGAGGATTAGGTATTGAAGAATCTATTCTTAATGGTTCAGAGTCGTATGACAAACTGTCGGCAATCTCTGTACTTTCCCCAGAAGGATTGGGTATTGAAGAAACCATACCTAATGGTCCAGAGTCGTATAGACAAACTGTCGGCAATCTCTGTACTTTCCCCAGGAGGATTGGGAATTGAAGAAACCATTCCTAATGGTCCAGAGTCGTATAGACAAACTGTCGGCAATCTCTGTACTTTCGCAGAAGGATTGGGTATTGAAGAAACCATTCCTAATGATCCAGAGTCGTATGACAAACTGTCGGCAATCTCTGTACTTTCCCCAGAAGGATTAGGTATTGAAGAATCCATTCTAATGGTCCAGAGTCGTATAGACAAACTGTCGGCAATCTCTGTACTTTCACCAGGAGGATTAGGAAGTGCAGAAACAATTCCTAATGGTCCAGAGTCGTATAGACAAACTGTCGTCAATGTCTGTACTTTCCCCAGGAGGATTGGGTATTGAAGAAACCATTCCTAATGGTCCAGAGTCGTATAGTCAAACTGTCGTCAATGTCTGTACTTTCCCCAGGAGGATTAGGTATTGAAGAAACCATTCCTAATGGTCCAGAGTCGTATAGACAAACTGTCGTCAATGTCTGTACTTTCCCCAGGAGGGTTTGGGTATTGAAGATACCATTCCTAATGGTCCAGAGTCGTATAGACAAACTGATGGCAATATCTGTACTTTCCCCAGGAGGATTGGGTATTGAAGAAACCATTCCTAATGGTCCAGAGTCGTATAGACAAACTGTCGGCAATCTCTGTACTTTCTCCAGGAGGATTGGGTATTGAAGAAACCATTCCTAATGGTCCAGAGTCGTATAGAGAAACTGTCGTCAATGTCTGTACTTTCCCCAGGAGGATTAGGTATTAAAGAATCTATTCTTAATGGTTCAGAGTCGTATGACAAACTGTCGGCAATCTCTGTACTTTCCCCAGAAGGATTGGGTATTGATGAAACCATTCCTAATGGTCCAGAGTCGTATAGACAAACTGTCGGCAATCTCTGAACTTTCCCAGGAGGATTGGGTATTGAAGAAACCATTCCTAATGGTCCAGAGTCGTATAGACAAACTGTCGGCAATCTCTGTACTTACCCAGAAGGATTGGGTATTGAAGAAAAAATTCCTAATGATCCAGAGTCGTATGACAAACTGTCGGCAATCTCTGTACTTTCCCCAGAAGGATTTTGTATTGAAGAAACCATTCCTAATGGTCCAGAGTCGTATAGACAAACTGTCGGCATTCTCTGTACTTTCCCCAGGAGGATTGGGTATTGAAGAAACCATTCCTAATGGTCCAGAGTCGTATAGTCAAAATGTCGTCAATGTCTGTACTTTCCCCAGGAGGATTGGGTATTGAAGAAACCATTCCTAATGGTCCAGAGTCGTATAGACAAACTGTCGGCAATCTCTGTACTTTCCCCAGGAGGATTGGGTATTGAAGAAACCATTCCTAATGGTCCAGAGTCGTATAGACAAACTGTCGTCAATGTCTGTACTTTCCCCAGGAGGATTGGGTATTGAAGAAACCATTCCTAATGGTCCAGAGTCGTATAGTCAAACTGTCGTCAATGTCTGTACTTTCCCCAGGAGGATTAGGTATTGAAGAAACCATTCCTAATGGTCCAGAGTCGTATAGACAAACTGTCGTCAATGTCTGTACTTTCCCCAGGAGGATTGGGTATTGAAGAAACCATTCCTAATGGTCCAGAGTCGTATAGACAAACTGTCGTCAATGTCTGTACTTTTCCCAGGAGGATTAGGTATTGAAGAATCTATTCTTAATGGTTCAGAGTCGTATGACAAACTGTCGGCAATCTCTGTACTTTCCCCAGGAGGATTGGGTATTGAAGAAACCATTCCTAATGGTTCAGAGTCGTATGACAAACTGTCGTCAATGTCTGTACTTTCCCCAGGAGGATTAGGTATTGAAGAATCCATTCTTAATGGTTCAGAGTCGTATGACAAACTGTCGGCAATCTCTGTACTTTCCCCAGAAGGATTGGGTATTGAAGAAACCATTCCTAATGGTCCAGAGTCGTATAGACAAACTGTCGGCAATCTCTGTACTTTCCCGAGGAGGATTGGGTATTGAAGAAACTATTCCTAATGGTCCAGAGTAGTATAGACAAACTGTCTTCAATCACTGTACTTTCCAAAGGAGGATTGGGTATTGAAGAAACCATTCCTAATGGTCCAGAGTCGTATAGACAAACTGTCGTCAATGTCTGTACTTTCCCCAGGAGGATTAGGTATTGAAGAATCTATTCTTAATGGTTCAGAGTCGTATGACAAACTGTCGGCAATCTCTGTACTTTCCCCAGAAGGATTGGGTATTGAAGAAACCATACCTAATGGTCCAGAGTCGTATAGACAAACTGTCGGCAATCTCTGTACTTTCCCCAGGAGGATTGGGAATTGAAGAAACCATTCCTAATGGTCCAGAGTCGTATAGACAAACTGTCGGCAATCTCTGTACTTTCGCAGAAGGATTGGGTATTGAAGAAACCATTCCTAATGATCCAGAGTCGTATGACAAACTGTCGGCAATCTCTGTACTTTCCCCAGAAGGATTAGGTATTGAAGAATCCATTCTAATGGTCCAGAGTCGTATAGACAAACTGTCGGCAATCTCTGTACTTTCACCAGGAGGATTAGGAAGTGCAGAAACAATTCCTAATGGTCCAGAGTCGTATAGACAAACTGTCGTCAATGTCTGTACTTTCCCCAGGAGGATTGGGTATTGAAGAAACCATTCCTAATGGTCCAGAGTCATATAGTCAAACTGTCGTCAATGTCTGTACTTTCCCCAGGAGGATTAGGTATTGAAGAAACCATTCCTAATGGTCCAGAGTCGTATAGACAAACTGTCGTCAATGTCTGTACTTTCCCCAGGAGGGTTTGGGTATTGAAGATACCATTCCTAATGGTCCAGAGTCGTATAGACAAACTGATGGCAATATCTGTACTTTCCCCAGGAGGATTGGGTATTGAAGAAACCATTCCTAATGGTCCAGAGTCGTATAGACAAACTGTCGGCAATCTCTGTACTTTCTCCAGGAGGATTGGGTATTGAAGAAACCATTCCTAATGGTCCAGAGTCGTATAGAGAAACTGTCGTCAATGTCTGTACTTTCCCCAGGAGGATTAGGTATTAAAGAATCTATTCTTAATGGTTCAGAGTCGTATGACAAACTGTCGGCAATCTCTGTACTTTCCCCAGAAGGATTGGGTATTGATGAAACCATTCCTAATGGTCCAGAGTCGTATAGACAAACTGTCGGCAATCTCTGAACTTTCCCAGGAGGATTGGGTATTGAAGAAACCATTCCTAATGGTCCAGAGTCGTATAGACAAACTGTCGGCAATCTCTGTACTTACCCAGAAGGATTGGGTATTGAAGAAAAAATTCCTAATGATCCAGAGTCGTATGACAAACTGTCGGCAATCTCTGTACTTTCCCCAGAAGGATTTTGTATTGAAGAATCCATTCCTAATGGTCCAGAGTCGTATAGACAAACTGACATCAATGTTTGTACTTTCCCCAGGAGGATTAGGTATTGAAGAAACCATTCCTAATGGTCCAGAGTCGTATAGACAAACTGTCGGCAATCTCTGTACTTACCCAGAAGGATTGGGTATTGAAGAAAAAATTCCTAATGATCCAGAGTCGTATGACAAACTGTCGACAATGTCTGTACTTTCCCTAGAGGAACTAGGTAATGAAGAATCAATTCTTAATGGTCCAGAGTCGTATAGACAAACTGACATCAATGTTTGTACTTTCCCCAGGAGGATTAGGTATTGAGGAATCCATTCTTAATGGTCCAGAGTCTATAGACAAACTTTCGGCAATCTCTGTACTTTCCCCAGGAGGATTAGGTAATGAAGAAACCATTCCTAATGATCCACAGTCATATAGACAAACTGTCGGCAATCTCTGTACTTTCCCCAGGAGGATTAGGAAGTGAAGAAAACATTCCTAATGGTCCAGAGTCGTATAGACAAACTGTCGTCAACTTCTGTACTTTACCCAGAAGGATTGGGTATTGAAGAAATCATTCCGAATGGTTCAGAGTCGTATAGACAAACTGTCGTCAATGTCTGTACTTTCCCCAGGAGGATTGGGTATTGAAGAAACCATTCCTAATGGTCCAGAGTCGTATAGACAAACAGTCGGCAATCTCTGTACTTTCCCCAGGAGGATTGGGTATTGAAGAAACCATTCCTAATGGTCCACAGTCATATAGACAAACTGTCGGCAATCTCTGTACTTTCCCCAGGAGGTTTGGGTATTGAAGAAACCAATCCTAATGGTCCAGAGTCGTATAGACAAACTGTCGTCAATGTCTGTACTTTCCCCAGGAGGATTGGGTATTGAAGAAACCATTCCTAATGGTCCAGAGTCGTATAGTCAAACTGTCGTCAATGTCTGTACTTTCCCCAGGAGGATTAGGTATTGAAGAAACTATTCCTAATGGTCCAGAGTCGTATAGACAAACTGTCGGCATTCTCTGTACTTTCCCCAGGAGGATTGGGTATTGAAGAAACCATTCCTAATGGTCCAGAGTCGTATAGTCAAA
Source organism: Prosapia bicincta (assembly GCA_036971475.1). Classification (NCBI taxonomy): domain Eukaryota; kingdom Metazoa; phylum Arthropoda; class Insecta; order Hemiptera; family Cercopidae; genus Prosapia; species Prosapia bicincta. The sequence goes on from JBAIZL010000002.1 coordinate 244,592,309, forward strand.
CTGTCGTCAATGTCTGTACTTTCCCCAGGAGGATTGGGTATTAAAGAAACCATTCCTAATGGTCCAGAGTCGTATAGACAAACTGTCGGCAATCTCTGTACTTTCCCCAGGAGGATTGGGTATTGAAGAAACCATTCCTAATGGTCCAGAGTCGTATAGACAAACTGTCGTCAATGTCTGTACTTTCCCCAGGAGGATTGGGTATTGAAGAAACCATTCCTAATGGTCCAGAGTCGTATAGTCAAACTGTCGTCAATGTCTGTACTTTCCCCAGGAGGATTAGGTATTGAAGAAACCATTCCTAATGGTCCATAGTCGTATAGACAAACTGTCGTCAATGTCTGTACTTTCCCCAGGAGGATTGGGTATTGAAGAAACCATTCCTAATGGTCCAGAGTCGTATAGACAAACTGTCGTCAATGTCTGTACTTTCCCCAGGAGGATTAGGTATTGAAGAATCTATTCTTAATGGTTCAGAGTCGTATGACAAACTGTCGGCAATCTCTGTACTTTCCCCAGGAGGATTGGGTATTGAAGAAACCATTCCTAATGGTTCAGAGTCGTATGACAAACTGTCGTCAATGTCTGTACTTTCCCCAGGAGGATTAGGTATTGAAGAATCCATTCTTAATGGTTCAGAGTCGTATGACAAACTGTCGGCAATCTCTGTACTTTCCCCAGGAGGATTGGGTATTGAAGAAACCATTCCTAATGGTCCAGAGTCGTATAGACAAACTGTCGTCAATGTCTGTACTTTCCCCAGGAGGATTGGGTATTGAAGAAACCATTCCTAATGGTCCAGAGTCGTATAGACAAACTGTCGGCAATCTCTGTACTTTCCCGAGGAGGATTGGGTATTGAAGAAACTATTCCTAATGGTCCAGAGTCGTATAGACTAACTGTCGGCAATCACTGTACTTTCCCCAGGAGGATTGGGTATTGAAGAAACCATTCCTAATGGTCCAGAGTCGTATAGACAAACTGTCGTCAATGTCTGTACTTTCCCCAGGAGGATTAGGTATTTAAGAATCTATTCTTAATGGTTCAGAGTCGTATGACAAACTGTCGGCAATCTCTGTACTTTCCCCAGAAGGATTGGGTATTGAAGAAACCATACCTAATGGTCCAGAGTCGTATAGACAAACTGTCGGCAATCTCTGTACTTTCCCCAGGAGGATTGGGTATTGAAGAAACCATTCCTAATGGTCCAGAGTCGTATAGACAAACTGTCGGCAATCTCTGTACTTTCGCAGAAGGATTGGGTATTGAAGAAACCATTCCTAATGATCCAGAGTCGTATGACAAACTGTCGGCAATCTCTGTACTTTCCCCAGAAGGATTAGGTATTGAAGAATCCATTCCTAATGGTCCAGAGTCGTATAGACAAACTGTCGGCAATCTCTGTACTTTCACCAGGAGGATTAGGAAGTGCAGAAACCATTCCTAATGGTCCAGAGTCGTATAGACAAACTGTCGTCAATGTCTGTACTTTATCCAGAAGGATTGGGTATTGAAGAAACCATTCCTAATGGTCCAGAGTCGTATAGTCAAACTGTCGTCAATGTCTGTACTTTCCCCAGGAGGATTAGGTATTGAAGAAACCATTCCTAATGGTCCAGAGTCATATAGACAAACTGTCGTCAATGTCTGTACTTTCCCCAGCAGGATTGGGTATTGAAGAAACCATTCCTAATGGTCCAGAGTCGTATAGACAAACTGTCGGCAATCTCTGTACTTTCCCCAGGAGGATTGGGTATTGAAGAAACCATTCCTAATTTTCCAGAGTCGTATAGACAAACTGTCGGCAATCTCTGTACTTTCCCCAGGAGGATTGGGTATTGAAGAAACCATTCCTAATGGTCCAGAGTCGTATATAGAAACTGTCGTCAATGTCTGTACTTTCCCCAGGAGGATTAGGTAATAAAGAATCTATTCTTAATGGTTCAGAGTCGTATGACAAACTGTCAGCAATCTCTGTACTTTCCCCAGAAGGATTGGGTATTGATGAAACCATTCCTAATGGTCCAGAGTCGTATAGACAAACTGTCGGCAATCTCTGAACTTTCCCAGGAGGATTGGGTATTGAAGAAACCATTCCTAATTTTCCAGAGTCGTATAGACAAACTGTCGGCAAACTCTGTACTTACCCAGAAGGATTGGGTATTGAAGAAAAAATTCCTAATGATCCAGAGTCGTATGACAAACTGTCGGCAATCTCTGTACTTTCCCCAGAAGGATTTTGTATTGAAGAATCCATTCCTAATGGTCCAGAGTCGTATAGACAAACTGTCATCAATGTTTGTACTTTCCCCAGGAGGATTAGGTATTGAAGAAACCATTCCTAATGGTCCAGAGTCGTATAGACAAACTGTCGGCAATCTCTATACTTACCCAGAAGGATTGGGTATTGAAGAAAAAATTCCTAATGATCCAGAGTCGTATGACAAACTGTCGACAATGTCTGTACTTTCCCTAGAGGAACTAGGTAATGAAGAATCAATTCTTAATGGTCCAGAGTCGTATAGACAAACTGACATCAATGTTTGTACTTTCCCCAGGAGGATTAGGTATTGAGGAATCCATTCTTAATGGTCCAGAGTCTATAGACAAACTTTCGGCAATCTCTGTACTTTCCCCAGGAGGATTAGGTAATGAAGAAACCATTCCTAATGATCCACAGTCATATAGACAAACTGTCGGCAATCTCTGTACTTTCCCCAGGAGGATTAGGAAGTGAAGAAAACATTCCTAATGGTCCAGAGTCGTATAGACAAACTGTCGTCAACTTCTGTACTTTACCCAGAAGGATTGGGTATTGAAGAAATCATTCCGAATGGTTCAGAGTCGTATAGACAAACTGTCGTCAATGTCTGTACTTTCCCCAGGAGGATTGGGTATTGAAGAAACCATTCCTAATGGTCCAGAGTCGTATAGACAAACAGTCGGCAATCTCTGTACTTTCCCCAGGAGGATTGGGTATTGAAGAAACCATTCCTAATGGTCCACAGTCATATAGACAAACTGTCGGCAATCTCTGTACTTTCCCCAGGAGGTTTGGGTATTGAAGAAACCAATCCTAATGGTCCAGAGTCGTATAGACAAACTGTCGTCAATGTCTGTACTTTCCCCAGGAGGATTGGGTATTGAAGAAACCATTCCTAATGGTCCAGAGTCGTATAGTCAAACTGTCGTCAATGTCTGTACTTTCCCCAGGAGGATTAGGTATTGAAGAAACCATTCCTAATGGTCCAGAGTCGTATAGACAAACTGTCGGCATTCTCTGTACTTTCCCCAGGAGGATTGGGTATTGAAGAAACCATTCCTAATGGTCCAGAGTCGTATAGTCAAACTGTCGTCAATGTCTGTACTTTCCCCAGGAGGATTGGGTATTAAAGAAACCATTCCTAATGGTCCAGAGTCGTATAGACAAACTGTCGGCAATCTCTGTACTTTCCCCAGGAGGATTGGGTATTGAAGAAACCATTCCTAATGGTCCAGAGTCGTATAGACAAACTGTCGTCAATGTCTGTACTTTCCCCAGGAGGATTGGGTATTGAAGAAACCATTCCTAATGGTCCAGAGTCGTATAGTCAAACTGTCGTCAATGTCTGTACTTTCCCCAGGAGGATTAGGTATTGAAGAAACCATTCCTAATGGTCCATAGTCGTATAGACAAACTGTCGTCAATGTCTGTACTTTCCCCAGGAGGATTAGGTATTGAAGAAACCATTCCTAATGGTCCAGAGTCGTATAGACAAACTGTCGTCAATGTCTGTACTTTCCCCAGGAGGATTAGGTATTGAAGAATCTATTCTTAATGGTTCAGAGTCGTATGACAAACTGTCGGCAATCTCTGTACTTTCCCCAGGAGGATTGGGTATTGAAGAAACCATTCCTAATGGTTCAGAGTCGTATGACAAACTGTCGTCAATGTCTGTACTTTCCCCAGGAGGATTAGGTATTGAAGAATCCATTCTTAATGGTTCAGAGTCGTATGACAAACTGTCGGCAATCTCTGTACTTTCCCCAGGAGGATTGGGTATTGAAGAAACCATTCCTAATGGTCCAGAGTCGTATAGACAAACTGTCGTCAATGTCTGTACTTTCCCCAGGAGGATTGGGTATTGAAGAAACCATTCCTAATGGTCCAGAGTCGTATAGACAAACTGTCGGCAATCTCTGTACTTTCCCGAGGAGGATTGGGTATTGAAGAAACTATTCCTAATGGTCCAGAGTCGTATAGACTAACTGTCGGCAATCACTGTACTTTCCCCAGGAGGATTGGGTATTGAAGAAACCATTCCTAATGGTCCAGAGTCGTATAGACAAACTGTCGTCAATGTCTGTACTTTCCCCAGGAGGATTAGGTATTGAAGAATCTATTCTTAATGGTTCAGAGTCGTATGACAAACTGTCGGCAATCTCTGTACTTTCCCCAGAAGGATTGGGTATTGAAGAAACCATACCTAATGGTCCAGAGTCGTATAGACAAACTGTCGGCAATCTCTGTACTTTCCCCAGGAGGATTGGGTATTGAAGAAACCATTCCTAATGGTCCAGAGTCGTATAGACAAACTGTCGGCAATCTCTGTACTTTCGCAGAAGGATTGGGTATTGAAGAAACCATTCCTAATGATCCAGAGTCGTATGACAAACTGTCGGCAATCTCTGTACTTTCCCCAGAAGGATTAGGTATTGAAGAATCCATTCCTAATGGTCCAGAGTCGTATAGACAAACTGTCGGCAATCTCTGTACTTTCACCAGGAGGATTAGGAAGTGCAGAAACCATTCCTAATGGTCCAGAGTCGTATAGACAAACTGTCGTCAATGTCTGTACTTTATCCAGGAGGATTGGGTATTGAAGAAACCATTCCTAATGGTCCAGAGTCGTATAGTCAAACTGTCGTCAATGTCTGTACTTTCCCCAGGAGGATTAGGTATTGAAGAAACCATTCCTAATGGTCCAGAGTCGTATAGACAAACTGTCGTCAATGTCTGTACTTTCCCCAGCAGGATTGGGTATTGAAGAAACCATTCCTAATGGTCCAGAGTCGTATAGACAAACTGTCGGCAATCTCTGTACTTTCCCCAGGAGGATTGGGTATTGAAGAAACCATTCCTAATTTTCCAGAGTCGTATAGACAAACTGTCGGCAATCTCTGTACTTTCCCCAGGAGGATTGGGTATTGAAGAAACCATTCCTAATGGTCCAGAGTCGTATATAGAAACTGTCGTCAATGTCTGTACTTTCCCCAGGAGGATTAGGTAATAAAGAATCTATTCTTAATGGTTCAGAGTCGTATGACAAACTGTCGGCAATCTCTGTACTTTCCCCAGAAGGATTGGGTATTGATGAAACCATTCCTAATGGTCCAGAGTCGTATAGACAAACTGTCGGCAATCTCTGAACTTTCCCAGGAGGATTGGGTATTGAAGAAACCATTCCTAATTTTCCAGAGTCGTATAGACAAACTGTCGGCAAACTCTGTACTTACCCAGAAGGATTGGGTATTGAAGAAAAAATTCCTAATGATCCAGAGTCGCATGACAAACTGTCGGCAATCTCTGTACTTTCCCCAGAAGGATTTTGTATTGAAGAATCCATTCCTAATGGTCCAGAGTCGTATAGACAAACTGACATCAATGTTTGTACTTTCCCCAGGAGGATTAGGTATTGAAGAATCCATTCTTAATGGTCCAGAGTCTATAGACAAACTTTCGGCAATCTCTGTACTTTCCCCAGGAGGATTAGGTAATGAAGAAAACATTCCTAATGATCCACAGTCATATAGACCAGTGGGGGGTGATGTTGATCGCCTGCACGTGGTGCCCCCTGCCTGAAATAACTGAACGATCAACACGAGGCTCGCCTTCAGCACGCTGACCATAAAGACAGCGGGGAGGACATGACAGCTGAGCACCTCCAGTCATGTACAGCTCTGGACCATGGACCCCTGAACGACACGAAGGAAGAAGAGATCTCTCGCCTCTACTGGTCAGCGCGCCACCAAATGGCCCAACAGCCAAGAGTGGGCGTTGGCTAGTAAGTAAGTAAGTAAGTCATATAGACAAACTGTCGGCAATCTCTGTACTTTCCCCAGGAGGATTAGGAAGTGAAGAAAACATTCCTAATGGTCCAGAGTCGTATAGACAAACTGTCGTCAACTTCTGTACTTTACCCAGAAGGATTGGGTATTGAAGAAACCATTCCGAATGGTTCAGAGTCGTATAGACAAACTGTCGTCAATGTCTGTACTTTCCCCAGGAGGATTGGGTATTGAAGAAACCATTCCTAATGGTCCAGAGTCGTATAGACAAACTGTCGGCAATCTCTGTACTTTCCCCAGGAGGATTGGGTATTGAAGAAACCATTCCTAATGGTCCACAGTCATATAGACAAACTGTCGGCAATCTCTGTACTTTCCCCAGGAGGTTTGGGTATTGAAGAAGCCATTCCTAATGGTCCAGAGTCGTATAGTCAAACTGTCTTCAATGTCTGTACTTTCCCCAGGAGGATTAGGTATTGAAGAAACAATTCCTAATGGACCAGAGTCGTATACACAAACTGTCGTCAATGTCTGTACTTTCCCCAGGAGGATTGGGTATTGAAGAAACCATTCCTAATGGTCCAGAGTCGTATAGACAAACTGTCGGCATTCTCTGTACTTTCCGCAGGAGGATTGGGTATTGAAGAAACCATTCCTAATGGTCCAGAGTCGTATAGTCAAACTGTCGTCAATGTCTGTACTTTCCCCAGGAGGATTGGGTATTGAAGAAACCATTCCTAATGGTCCAGAGTCGTATAGACAAACTGTCGGCATTCGCTGTACTTTCCCCAGGAGGATTGGGTATTGAAGAGACCATTCCTAATGGTCCAGAGTCGTATAGTCAAACTGTCGTCAATGTCTGTACTTTCCCCAGGAGGATTGGGTATTGAAGAAACCATTTCTAATGGTCCAGAGTCGTATAGACAAACTGTCGGCAAACTCTGTACTTTCCCCAGGAGGATTGGGTATTGAAGAAACCATTCCTAATGGTCCAGAGTCGTATAGACAAACTGTCGTCAATATCTGTACTTTCCCCAGGAGGATTGGGTATTGAAGAAACCATTCCTAATGGTCCAGAGTCGAATAGTCAAACTGTCGTCAATGTCTGTACTTTCCCCAGGAGGATTAGGTATTGAAGAAACCATTCCTAATGGTCCAGAGTCGTATAGACAAACAGTCGTCAATGTCTGTACTTTCCCCAGGAGGATTGGGTATTGAAGAAACTATTCCTAATGGCCCAGAGTCGTATAGACAAACTGTCGGCAATCTCTGTACTTTCCCCAGGAGGATTGGGTATTGAAGAAACCATTCCTAATGGTCCAGAGTCGTATAGATAAACTGTCGTCAATGTCTGTACTGTCCCCAGAAGGATTGGGTATTGAAGAAACCATTCCTAATGGTCCAGAGTCGTATAGACAAAATGTCGTCAATGTCTGTACTTTCCCCAGGAGGATTGGGTATTGAAGAAACCATTCCTAATGGTCCAGAGTCGTATAGACAAACTGTCGGCAATCTCTGTACTTTCCCCAGGAGGATTGGGTATTGAAGAAACCATTCCTAATGGTCCAGAGTCGTATAGACAAACTGTCGGCAATCTCTGTACTTTACCCCAGAAGGATTGGGTATTGAAGAAACCATTCCTAATGGTCCAGAGTCGTATAGACAAACGGTCGGCAATCTCTGTACTTTCCCAGGAGGATTGGGTATTGAAGAAACCATTCCTAATGGTCCAGAGTCGTATAGACAAACTGTCGGCAATCTCTGTACTTTCCCAGAAGGATTGGGTATTGAAGAAACCATTCCTAATGATCCAGAGTCGTATGACAAACTGTCGGCAATCTCTGTACTTTCCCCAGAAGGATTGGGTATTGAAGAAACCATTCCTAATGGTCCAGAGTCGTATAGACAAACTGTCGGCAATCTCTGTACTTTCCCAGGAGGATTGGGTATTGAAGAAATTATTCCTAATGGTCCAGAGTCGTATAGACAAACTGTCGGCAATCTCTGTACTTTCCCAGAAGGATTGGGTATTGAAGAAACCATTCCTAATGATCCAGAGTCGTATGACAAACTGTCGGCAATCTCTGTACTTTCCCCAGAAGGATTGGGTATTGAAGAATCCATTCCTAATGGTCCAGAGTCGTATAGACAAACTGTCGACAGTGTCTGTACTTTCCCTAGAGGAACTAGGTAATGAAGAATCCATTCTTAATGGTCCAGAGTCGTATAGACAAACTGACAACAATGTCTGTACTTTCCCCAGGAGGATTAGGTAATGATGAATCCATTCTTAATGGTCCAGAGTCGTATAGACAAACTTTCGGCAATCTCTGTACTTTCCCCAGGAGGATTAGGAAGTGAAGAAACCATTCCTAATGGTCCAGAGTCGTATAGACAAAATGTTGTCAATGTCTGTACTTTCCCGAGGAGGATTGGGTATTAAAGAAACCATTCCTAATGGTCCAGAGTCGTATAGACAAACTGTCGGCAATCTCTGTACTTTCCCCAGGAGGATTGGGTATTGAAGAAACCATTCCTATTGGTCCATAGTCATATAGACAAACTGTCTGCAATCTCTGTACTTTCCCAGAAGGATTGGGTATTGAAGAAACCATTCCTAATGATCCAGAGTCGTATGACAAACTGTCGGCAATGTCTGTACTTTCCCCAGAAGGATTGGGTATTGAAGAATCCATTCCTAATGGTCCAGAGTCGTATAGACAAACTGTCGTCAATGTCTGTACTTTCCCCAGGAGGATTGGGTATTGAAGAAACCATTCCTAATGGTCCAGAGTCGTATAGACAAACTGTCGGCAATCTCTGTACTTTCCCAGGAGGATTGGGTATTGAAGAAATTATTCCTAATGGTCCAGAGTCGTATAGACAAACTGTCGGCAATCTCTGTACTTTCCCAGAAGGATTGGGTATTGAAGAAACCATTCCTAATGATCCAGAGTCGTATGACAAACTGTCGGCAATCTCTGTACTTTCCCCAGAAGGATTGGGTATTGAAGAATCCATTCCTAATGGTCCAGAGTCGTATAGACAAACTGTCGACAGTGTCTGTACTTTCCCTAGAGGAACTAGGTAATGAAGAATCCATTCTTAATGGTCCAGAGTCGTATAGACAAACTGACAACAATGTCTGTACTTTCCCCAGGAGGATTAGGTAATGATGAATCCATTCTTAATGGTCCAGAGTCGTATAGACAAACTTTCGGCAATCTCTGTACTTTCCCCAGGAGGATTAGGAAGTGAAGAAACCATTCCTAATGGTCCAGAGTCGTATAGACAAAATGTTGTCAATGTCTGTACTTTCCCGAGGAGGATTGGGTATTAAAGAAACCATTCCTAATGGTCCAGAGTCGTATAGACAAACTGTCGGCAATCTCTGTACTTTCCCCAGGAGGATTGGGTATTGAAGAAACCATTCCTATTGGTCCATAGTCATATAGACAAACTGTCTGCAATCTCTGTACTTTCCCAGAAGGTTTGGGTATTGAAGAAACCATTCCTAATGATCCAGAGTCGTATGACAAACTGTCGGCAATGTCTGTACTTTCCCCAGAAGGATTGGGTATTGAAGAATCCATTCCTAATGGTCCAGAGTCGTATAGACAAACTGTCGTCAATGTCTGTACTTTCCCCAGGAGGATTGGGTATTGAAGAATCTATTCTTAATGGTTCAGAGTCGTATGACAAACTGTCGGCAATCTCTGTACTTTCCCCAGGAGGATTGGGTATTGAAGAAACCATTCCTAATGGTTCAGAGTCGTATAGACAAAGTGTCGTCAATGTCTGTACTTTCCCCAGGAGGATTAGGTAATGAAGAATCTATTCTTAATGGTTCAGAGTCGTATGACAAACTGTCGGCAATCTCTGTACTTTCCCCAGGAGGATTGGGTAATGAAGAAACCATTCCTAATGGTCCAGAGTCGTATAGACAAACTGTCGTCAATCTCTGTACTTTCCCCAGAAGGATTGGGTATTGAAGAAACCATTCCTAATGGTTCAGAGTCGTATGCCAAACTGTCGGCAATCTCTGTACTTTCCCCAGGAGGATTGGGTATTGAAGAAACCATTCCTAATGGTCCAGAGTCGTATAGACAAACTGTCGGCAATCTCTGTACTTTCCCCAGAAGGATTGGGTATTGAAGAAACCATTCATAATGGTCCAGAGTCGTATAGACAAACTGTCGTCAATGTCTGTACTTTCCCCAGGAGGATTGGGTAATGAAGAAACCATTCCTAATGGTCCAGAGTCGTATAGACAAACTGTCGGCAATCTCTGTACTTTCCCCAGGAGGATTGGGTATTGAAGAAACCATTCCTAATGGTTTAGAGTCGTATAGACAAACTGTCGTCAATGTCTGTACTTACCCCAGGAGGATTAGGTATTGAAGAATCTATTCTCAATGGTTCAGAGTCGTATGACAAACTGTCGGCAATCTCTGTACTTTCCCCAGGAGGATTGGGTAATGAAGAAACCATTCCTAATGGTCCAGAGTCGTATAGAAAAACTGTCGGCAATCTCTGTACTTTCCCCAGAAGGATTGGGTATTGAAGAATCCATTCCTAATGGTTCAGAGTCGTATGACAAACTGTCGGCAATCTCTGTACTTTCCCCAGGAGGATTGGGTATTGAAGAAACCATTCCTAATGGTTCAGAGTCGTATGACAAACTGTCGTCAATGTCTGTACTTTCCCCAAGAGGATTAGGTATTGAAGAATCTATTTTTAATGGTTCAGAGTCGTATGACAAACTGTCGGCAATCTCTGTACTTTCCCCAGGAGGATTGGGTATTGAAGAATCCATTCCTAATGGTCCAGAATCGTATAGACAAACTGTCGACAATGTCTGTACTTTCCCCAGAGGAACTAGGTAATGAAGAATCCATTCTTAATGGTCCAGAGTCGTATAGACAAACTGACATCAATGTCTGTACTTTCCCCAGGAGAATTGGGTATTGAAGAAACCATTCCTAATGGTCCAGAGTCGTATAGACAAACTGTCGGCAATCTCTGTACATTCCCCAGGAGGATTGGGTATTGAAGAAACCATTAATAATGGTCCAGAGTCGTATAGACAAACTGTCGTCAATGTCTGTACTTTCCCCATTAGGATTAGGTATTGAAGAATCTATTCTTAATGGTTCAGAGTCGTATGACAAACTGTCGGCAATCTCTGTACTTTCCCAGAAGGATTGGGTATTGACGAAACCATTCCTAATGGTTCAGAGTCGTATGACAAACTGTCGGCAATCTCTGTACTTTCCCCAGGAGGATTGGGTATTGAAGAAACCATTCCTAATGGTTCAGAGTCGTATGACAAACTGTCGTCAATGTCTGTACTTTCCCCAGGAGGATTAGGTATGGATGAAACCATTCCTAATGGTCCGAAGTCGTATAGACAAACTGTCGTCAATGTCTGTACTTTCCCCAGAAGGATTGGGTATAGAAGACACCATTCCTAATGGTCCAGAGTCGTATAGTCAAACTGTCGACAATGTCTGTACTTTCCCCAGGAGGATTAGGTATTGAAGAAACCATTCCTAATGGTCCAGAGTCGTATAGTCAAACTGTCGTCAATGTCTGTACTTTCCCCAGGTGGATTGGGTATTGAAGAAACCATTCCTAATGGTCCAGAGTCGTATAGACAAACTGTCGTCAATGTCTGTACTTTCCCCAGGAGGATTAGGTATTGAAGAAACCATTCCTCATGGTCCAGAGTGGTATAGACAAACTGTCGTCAATGTCTGTACTTTCCCCAGGAGGATTGGGTATTGAAGAAACCATTCCTAATGGTCCAGAGTCGTATAGACAAACTGTCGTCAATGTCTGTACTTTCCCCAGGAGGATTAGGTATTGAAGAATCTATTCTTAATGGTTCAGAGTCGTATGACAAACTGTCGGCAATCTCTGTACTTTCCCCAGGAGGATTAGGTATTGAAGAATCTATTCTCAATGGTTCAGAGTCGTATGACAAACTGTCGGCAATCTCTGTACTTTCCCCAGGAGGATTGGGTAATGAAGAAACCATTCCTAATGGTCCAGAGTCGTATAGAAAAACTGTCGGCAATCTCTGTACTTTCCCCAGAAGGATTGGGTATTGAAGAATCCATTCCTAATGGTTCAGAGTCGTATGACAAACTGTCGGCAATCTCTGTACTTTCCCCAGGAGGATTGGGTATTGAAGAAACCATTCCTAATGGTTCAGAGTCGTATGACAAACTGTCGTCAATGTCTGTACTTTCCCCAAGAGGATTAGGTATTGAAGAATCTATTTTTAATGGTTCAGAGTCGTATGACAAACTGTCGGCAATCTCTGTACTTTCCCCAGAAGGATTGGGTATTGAAGAATCCATTCCTAATGGTCCAGAATCGTATAGACAAACTGTCGACAATGTCTGTACTTTCCCCAGAGGAACTAGGTAATGAAGAATCCATTCTTAATGGTCCAGAGTCGTATAGACAAACTGACATCAATGTCTGTACTTTCCCCAGGAGAATTGGGTATTGAAGAAACCATTCCTAATGGTCCAGAGTCGTATAGACAAACTGTCGGCAATCTCTGTACATTCCCCAGGAGGATTGGGTATTGAAGAAACCATTCCTAATGGTCCAGAGTCGTATAGACAAACTGTCGTCAATGTCTGTACTTTCCCCATTAGGATTAGGTATTGAAGAATCTATTCTTAATGGTTCAGAGTCGTATGACAAACTGTCGGCAATCTCTGTACTTTCCCAGAAGGATTGGGTATTGACGAAACCATTCCTAATGGTTCAGAGTCGTATGACAAACTGTCGGCAATCTCTGTACTTTCCCCAGGAGGATTGGGTATTGAAGAAACCATTCCTAATGGTTCAGAGTCGTATGACAAACTGTCGTCAATGTCTGTACTTTCCCCAGGAGGATTAGGTATGGATGAAACCATTCCTAATGGTCCGAAGTCGTATAGACAAACTGTCGTCAATGTCTGTACTTTCCCCAGAAGGATTGGGTATAGAAGACACCATTCCTAATGGTCTAGAGTCGTATAGTCAAACTGTCGACAATGTCTGTACTTTCCCCAGGAGGATTAGGTATTGAAGAAACCATTCCTAATGGTCCAGAGTCGTATAGTCAAACTGTCGTCAATGTCTGTACTTTCCCCAGGTGGATTGGGTATTGAAGAAACCATTCCTAATGGTCCAGAGTCGTATAGACAAACTGTCGTCAATGTCTGTACTTTCCCCAGGAGGATTAGGTATTGAAGAAACCATTCCTCATGGTCCAGAGTGGTATAGACAAACTGTCGTCAATGTCTGTACTTTCCCCAGGAGGATTGGGTATTGAAGAAACCATTCCTAATGGTCCAGAGTCGTATAGACAAACTGTCGTCAATGTCTGTACTTTCCCCAGGAGGATTAGGTATTGAAGAATCTATTCTTAATGGTTCAGAGTCGTATGACAAACTGTCGGCAATCTCTGTACTTTCCCCAGAAGGATTGGGTATTGTAGAATCCATTCCTAATGGTCCCGAGTCGTATAGACAAACTGTCGTCAATGTCTGTACTTTCCCCAGGATTATTAGGTATTGAAGAATCTATTCTTAATGGTTCAGAGTCGTATGACAAACTGTCGGCAATCTCTGTACTTTCCCCAGGAGGATTAGGTATTGAAGATACCATTCCTAATGGTCCAGAGTGGTATAGACAAACTGTCGTCAATGTCTGTACTTTCCCCAGGAGGATTGGGTATTGAAGAAACCATTCCTAATGGTCCAGAGTCGTATAGACAAACTGTCGTCAATGCCTGTACTTTCCCCAGGAGGATTAGGTATTGAAGAATCTATTCTTAATGGTTCAGAGTCGTATGACAAACTGTCGGCAATCTCTGTACTTTCTCCAGAAGGATTGGGTATTGAAGAAACCATTCCTAATGGTCCAGAGTCGTATAGACAAACTGTCGACAATGTCTGTACTTTCCCCAGAGGAACTAGGTAACGAAGAATCCATTCTTAATGGTCCAGAGTCGTATAGACAAACTGTCGACAATGTCTGTACTTTCCCCAGAGGAACTAGGTAATGAAGAATCCATTCTTAATGGTCCAGAGTCGTATAGACAAACTGACATCAATGTCTGTACTTTCCCCAGGAGGATTAGGTATTGAAGAATCCATTCTTAATGGTCCAGAGTCGTATAGACAAACTTTCGTCAATCTCTGTACTTTCCCCAGGAGGATTAGGTAATGAAGAAACCATTCCTAATGATCCACAGTCATATAGACAAACTGTCGGCAATCTCTGTACTTTCCCCAGGAGGATTAGGAAGTGAAGAATCCATTCCTAATAGTCTCGAGTCGTATAGACAAACTGTCGCCAATGTCTGTACTTTCCCCAGAAGAACTAGGTATTGAAGAATCTATTCTTAATGGTTCAGAGTCGTATAGACAAACTGCCGATAATGTCTGTACTTTCCCCAGAGGAACTAGGTAATGAAGAATCCATTCTTAATGGTTCAGAGTCGTATAGACAAACTGACATCAATGTCTGTACTTTCCCCAGGAGGATTAGGTAATGAAGAATCCATTCCTAATGGTCCAGAGTCGTATAGACAAACTGACTACAATGTCTGTACTTTCCCCAGGAGGATTAGGTATTGAAGAATCCATTCCTAATGGTCCAGAGTCGTATAGTCAAACTGTCGTCAATGTCTGTAGATTTCCCCAGGAGGATTAGGTATTGAAGAATCCATTCCTAATGGTCCAGAGTCGTATAGTCAAACTGTCGTTAATGTCTGTACTTTCCCCAGGAGGATTAGGTATTGAAGAATCCATTCCTAATGGTCAAGAGTCGTATAGTTAAACTGTCGTCAATGTCTGTACTTTCCCCAGGAGGATTAGGTATTGAAGAATCCATTCCTAATGGTCCAGAGTCGTATAGTCAAACTGTCGTCAATGTCTGTACTTTCCCCAGGAGGATTAGATATTGAAGATCCATTCCTAATGGTCCAGAGTCGTATAGTCAAACTGTCGTCAATGTCTGTACTTTCCCCAGGAGGAGTAGGTATTGAAGAATCCATTCCTAATGGTCCAGAGTCGTATAGTCAAACTGTCGTCAATGTCTCTACTTTCCCCAGGAATATTAGGTATTGAAGAATCAATTCCTAATGGTCCAGAGTCGTATAGTCAAACTGTCGTCAATGTCTGTACTTTCCCCAGGAGGATTAGGTATTGAAGAATCCATTCCTAATGGTCCAGAGTCGTATAGTCAAACTGTCGTCAATGTCTGTAGATTTCCCCAGGAGGATTAGGTATTGAATAATCCATTCCTAATGGTCCAGAGTCGTATAGTCAAACTGTCGTCAATCTCTGTACTTTCCCCAGGAGGATTAGGTATTGAAGAATCCATTCCTAATGGTCCAGAGTCGTATAGTTAAACTGTCGTCAATGTCTGTACTTTCCCCAGGAGGATTAGGTATTGAAGAATCCATTCCTAATGGTCCAGAGTCGTATAGTTAAACTGTCGTCAATGTCTGTACTTTCCCCAGGAGGATTAGGTATTGAAGAATCCATTCCTAATGGTCCAGAGTCGTATAGTCAAACTGTCGTCAATGTATGTACTTTCCCCAGGAGGAGTAGGTATTGAAGAATCAATTCCTAATGGTCCAGAGTCGTATAGACAAAATGTCGCCAATGTCTCTATTTTCCCCAGGAATATTAGGTATTGAAGAATCCATTCCTAATGGTCTAGAGTCGTATAGTCAAACTGTCGTCTATGTCTGTACTTTCCCCAGGAGGATTAGGTATTGAAGAATCCATTCCTAATGGTCCAGAGTCGTATAGTCAAATTGTCGTCAATGTCTGTACTTTCCCCAGGAGGATTAGGTTTTGAAGAATCCATTCCTAATGGTCCAGAGTCGTATAGTCAAACTGTCGTCAATGTCTGTACTTTCCCCAGGAGGATTAGGTATTGAAGAATGCATTCCTAATGGTCCAGAGTCGTATAGTCAAACTGTCGTCAATGTCTGTACTTTCCCCAGGAGGATTAGGTATTGAAGAATCCATTACTAATGGTCCAGAGTCGTATAGTCAAACTGTCGTCAATGTCTGTACTTTCCCCAGGAGGATTAGGTATTGAAGAATCCATTCCTAATGGTCCAGAGTCGTATAGTCAAACTGTCGTCAATGTCTGTGCTTTCCCCAGGAGGATTAGGTATTGAAGAATCCATTCCTAATGGTCCAGAGTCGTATAGTCAAACTGTCGTCAATGTCTGTACTTTCCCCAGGAGGATTAGGAAGTGAAGAATCCATTCTTAATGGTCCCGAGTGCTATAGACAAAATGTCGTCAATGTCTGTACTTTCCCCAGGAGGATTAGGTATTGAAGAATCCATTCACAATGGTCCACAGTCGTATAGACAAAATGTCGAAAATGTCTGTACTTTCCCCAGGAGGATTGAGCATTGAAGAATCCATTCTTAATAGTCCAGAGTGGTATAGACAAACTGTCGGCAGTCTGTGTACTTTCCCCAGGAGGATTAGGTATTGAGGAATCCATTCTTAATGGTCCAGAGTCGTATAGACAAACTGTCGTCAACGTTTGTACTTTCCCCAGGAGGATTAGGTATTGAAGAATCCATTCTTAATTGTCCGTTATAAAGGATTATGCCAACAAAAATATCAACTATAACAATATATTCACTATTAAACTGAAAGAATCGTGTAAAAGCCTATAAAGCTGGTGAAAAAGAGATACAACAAATGGTTTGCTGCGGTTCCAAGTCACAACATGAAACCTGTTATAAGTACAGGGACCCAAGTGCCACATAGACCCCCTAGCCTCTAAGGAATAAACTTCATTTTCTAGTTGAGGTAGGGGCTCACGCTAGGTAGCAGAACCTGTAAAAAATTAACATAGATTCCTAAATATATTATATAATAGATTCCTTGTACCATTTGAAAGATTATTATTTTCTACTACAATTCAGCACTAAACTCTTTTTTTATAAAAAATTATCACTTAGACCCACTGTGTTTAAGGGTCTACTTTTGTTGTTAATGTTACTTCAACTACAGATATTTTTTAAAATAATTTATTGCTTTAAATGTTACAGAAGCAGAAGTGATAATAATAAGAAAAACAGTTCACTACAACAACGAGGGTAAGTCTTCTTGAAAATACAGTACGTCAAATTATTTTTAAATAATTACTTACTAATATTTGATTCCATTTGCTGTCGATGTTTCATCAACTTTAAACATTCTTATCTTATTTACTGATCTAAAAGTTGTAAAATCAGAAGACCTATTTTTATCACACAAAAGAATTTATAAAGGCAGTGATGAGGGTAGTCTACCTTCTTTAGAACACAGTAAGACTTTTTATTCTTAAATACCTTGTTATTAGTTTTACTGGGTCTTTATTAGTAAACTATTCTTTGATTAGATATACTGTAAATGTTTCTTCAACTTTGGACATTCTTTTCTAATTTATTGATTTAAATGTTATAGAAACTGAAGTCATAATGGTGTATCAGAGGGTCAAATACACAGAGGACAGAGGTAAGTCTTATTAAAAATACTTTAAGCCCTTGCTACTAAATACTTAATTACTAATCCTTGATTAGATTTGCTGTAGATGATTCTTCAACTTTAAACTTTTTCTAATTTATTGATTTAAATGTTATAGAATCACAAAACACAAACTTCTACTGCAGACGAATACATACACACACGGATGAGGGTAAGTTTTATTGAAAACACAATGATCTCATTTATTCTTAAATTATATTTAATTATTACATCACTAAATGAATACTTTGGAGCTTACTTGCTGACTCGTTTCGAAACTATCTTTTACGAAGCTAAGCCTCTAGTCTTAAATACCAAGAATTCTTACATATTTAATGAATAAGCTTTGATTAGATTTGCTGTAAATGTTTCTGCAACATTTGACATTCTTATCTAATTTTTTTATTTAAATGTTATAAAATCAGAATACATATTTACATCATACAAAACAGCTTATTATAAATGCGGCGACGATTGTAGATCTTTTTTTGAAATACCGTAAATATTTTTATTCTTAAATATCTAATTAATAAATTCAGATTGGATTTACTATAAATGTATTTTTAACATTTGACATTTTTATCTAATTTATTGATTTAAATGTTATAGAAGAAGTCACAGAGAGGGACACAGACACCAGCAGTGAGAGCGGTAAGTCTTTCTTAAAATACAGTAAGCAATTTTATTCTTAAATAATTACTTACTAAGAACTTGATAGACTTGCTGAAGTAGTTTCTTCAACTTTGGATAATCTTTTCTTATTTATTGATTTAAAAGTTATACAATTAGAAGACATATTCCGTTACACAAAAGAGCTTATAAAGGCAGCGACGAGTGTAGACCTTTTTCGAAATACAGTGAATCTCTTTTTTCTTGAATATCTAATTAATAAACTCTGATTAGATTTACTGTTTCTTCAACATTTGAAATTCTTACCTAATTTATTAATTTAAATGTTATAGAATCAGAAGAAACTGACATGTACCACACAGACACCGACACTAACAACAACATTGGCCACGGTAAGTCTTTTTAAAAATACAGTAAGCCCTTTTATTTTTACATAATTAATTACTAGTATTTGATTCCATTTGCTGTCAATGTTTCTCCAAACTTTCGCCATTCTTTTCTAATTTATTGATCTAAAAGTTATAAAATCAGAAGACATATTCGCATCGCACAAAAGAACTTATAAAGGCTGCGACGAGGGGTGGTCTTTTTAATATACAGTTAACCCAATTATTCCTAAATAATTGCTTATACTTGATTAGATTTGCTGTAAATGTTTCTTCAACTTTAGACATTTTTTTCTAATTTATTGATCTAAATGTTACAGACTCAGACTACACACTTATACAAACTTCATCAGACAGCGACACTGGTAAGTCAAGGAGATTTATTCTTAAATACCTAATTATTGACCTTTTATTAGATTTAATGTAAACGTTTTTTCAACTTTATTAATCCTTTTCTAATTTATTGATTTAAATGTTATAGAATCAGACATTTTTCTCACAACACGAAGAAGAAGAAGGAGGAAACACTACAATGAAGGTAAGTGTTTTTTTTTAATACATGCGTTATTAAATACTTTATTATTAACCTTTTATTAGATTTACTGTAATTTTATCTTCCTTTTTGAACAATCTTTTTTAATTTATTGATTTAATGTTATAGATTCAGACATTACAGACACAGAATCATTATACACGGAGAGCGACGGGGGTAAGTCTTTTTAAAATAAAGTAAGGTCATTTATTCTTAAATAATTAATGACACATTTTAAAACTTTGTTTTATTTCTTGTGTGTGTGTGTGTGTGTGTGTGTGTGTGTGTGTGTGTGTGTGTGTGTGTGTGTGTGTGTGTGTGTGTGTGTGTGTGTGTGTGTGTGTGTGTGTGTGTGTGTGTGTGTGTGTGTGTGTGTGTGTGTGTGTGTGTGTGTTGTGTGTGTGTGTGTGTGTGTATGTGTGTTTGTGGAACTTTGTCTCTTGCCACATATTTATCCTCAAACCTGAGAACTGGTTACATGGTTTAATGGTAACAGTACACATGATGATTATTACCATGTAATTGCATTGTGTACAAAGTAACAGTGAAATTAATAATTTATTATAGTAATTGTAGTAAAATATGTGATTGTAGTAATATTGTGCTTAGATGGTTCTAATTTATTCAGTTATGAATTCATAAGTTACACGATTTAATTTTAGCAGCTCCTCAAATAATAATGTTGTCAAGTTGCTTTGAAAATAACTTAAAGTTTCTACCCATTATTAAATATTTTTAATTATTTTTATAAAAAAAACTGCTTCAATTAAAGTTCAGTTCCAGCTACTTAAATTTAATTCAAAAAGTTTTATTTCGGAGTTAAATTTAACTATTTCGAATTAAACTTTCTATCAATAAACAAGAATTGCGGACATGATAGTTTGAACTGTAAAATTGGGAGAAGTATAATAAAAGAAATCTCCAAAGACTCAGGTGTCGACATCGTGGTCTGCATCTTCAACCCATGGACCTATAACGAAGATCGGAACACTAAATATATTCCAACAGGCACAATCCGAGCCCTGAAGCCAGGAATGTCTGTGCTGACATCAAGGGTTTTGAGAAGGCTACTGAAACGTTACAAGAAATTTAGATACTCATTATGTAATTCTTATACAATTTGTCTGTTATAGACACGCATAATGACCCAACTTAAATGTGCGATTAACTCTTAAATTTAACCTAACTTCAAAAATCGACCTACCTAACGAATTCGACCAAACTACCGAAATAGGTTTGAATACTAATTTAAGGTTTATTTAAATACGCTTTAGTAAATACAGATTTTGTAAAGAATAGTTACCAATTAGTATATTACATTTGACATGATATTTATAAATTGTTTATCTGTTTGAAATTGCTATATTTAAAATGTCATATCTATTTATCAATCTCTATCTCATTTTTACTCTCTCTCTCTCTCTTCCTCTCCCACCCTCTTTCTCTCTCTCTCTCTCTCTCTCTCTCTATCCCCCTTGTATATATGTATATTTACCTATAGGTAATAAAATATTGGAAATTTGACTTTTTTGGTTGAAGGAGAAATCCAAAATGGATGCTGTTATTTTTAGTTTACTGTATGAAAGTGATATTGTACCAAATGATTGAATTTCAGATGTGTCTAATTTTGAATTGTGTTAGAGTATATTGCACCGAAGTGAAATTATCTAATAGCAATTGTGTAAAAATAATAAGTAATAGACAGGGCGTTAGGTCTAAATAAAATATATAATGACTACTTAAAGACTACAATCTCAAAAAATCTTAGTCAGCGATTTATCGAAACACCCAAGCACGCTATTTTGCGATGAATCATTGAAACACTGTCCGACAGACACCCATCACAGAATTCTATGGCTAAGTATTGTGTGCACCTGATGAGTCCCAATACGAAACAAAGAGGGTCACCATTTTTCTAACAAGAAAATAAATAGGCTAAGGATAGGCTAAACAACCTTTTTTGTAAAGATTTTTGATCATGTTTTGTAAAAAATGTATAATATTAAAGTTGTTAAAAATTGTGTTGTAATTTAGCTTTTTAACATTTACAACCTAATAAATTTCATATGCATCTTGTGCCACAATAAAATAATATAAACACAAACAATTTCAGCCATAAAAATATGGTAAAGTAATAAGCTATAATTAGATCATTCAACAAAATAATTAGGCTGATTTTAATGACTAGGCTCGTGACCCAACATCGCGAGAACTCGAGCACACTTTCAAAATACACTTCAAGTAACGCAAGTCCTCTTGGGTTGACTAATTACCTGAATAGTAATGGGAACATTCGTGATTAAATAATGTTTACTTTAGACTTATGAAGAAGTTGCTTTTCTGAAACTGTCGTGCTTTTTATTTAATCCGTTACTTTTTGTCCCTATTCCTATAAGGCGTGTATCTGGTAGACATTTCCATTACAGCATTTTCCTAGGAAACGTAATTCCCCTATTATTCCCCTCTTCAAACTATCCAAACTCTTATATGCATACATTACTTTTATCCTCATCCTACCCCAGAACCACTCAGATTCTACACGGGTATACAATAATCCTTCGTAGCGTTAGTCAGAAAAATGTTGCTGACTCATTGGTTTTCTCATTACTAAAATTACCAAATGCAAGATAGTGAAAGAAAACTTGCCATACATACTACCACACGTAATTAATAAAAATTGCTGACAACAACTTCGGTTTTACGCCTCGTCCATCTCATTTAGCAACTCGACTCAAGATATTTTTGACAATTCACCTACGACAAACAGGTCAGCTTTATCTTCATGAAGGGGGGGGGCATTTTTGTTCAATTTTTTTTTAATTAGTAGTTTTCGAGATCAATACTTTATAATAAAATATTCTATAAACAATATTACTTTACATTATACTCCCTAATCAATATTTTATTAAGGGACTGTATTTTATAAAGTATATTTTCATATAAATATATATATATATATATATATATATATATATATATATATTTCCATAGCAACAAATTTTTTCGTTTATTTCCCACAATATCAAGTTTTTAAATTACAATGGCTGAGTTAATTATATCCCATAGTTCAAGTTAGTTAGGTTAGACATGAATAAAGATCTATTTGATGGTAATCGAAAAAGGAAGTCCAAAACGCAAAAGAACGGAAGATAAAGTTTTTGCTATAATGTCTCAATATGTTGCATTTGTAGAAATTGCGGATGTTATACCTATAAGGAAGTTCTTGGTCGAAATTTAAAACATTTTAAAATACAACTTTTATAAAATAAATATTAATGCTATTAAAACAAAAAAATATTAGGTATTTATTAAAATAAATATCTCTTTTATAAATATACTGTTATAAAACTTCTATAGATAAACATAAATGTTTTATGACTAGCGTAAATTATAACGCCACTGTAAACAGTAACATACTGACAACATACACTATAACACAACACTATATACTGTCTTTGGTCTTTTCTTAGTTTTTTGTCGCATAAAAAGGTCGTATATATTGTCCTTGGTTCTGACATTGTTTCATGATCATTGTTGTTTAGTGACATTGTGTTCCATGCTTTAAACTTCCTTACACCCTTCTTTTTAACTCGTCCTTTTTGCTGTATTTGATAAAACTGTAATGTTCCAAAGCAGGACTAGGTATTGTGAGCCCTTAACCGATCCGTTTCCTAGCTTGATTAGAGAACTGATCTGACCCAAAATCCTTCCTTCTTTATCAATACCGTAAATTTGATTGTCAAATTAATGAATCCACGCAGAAAGAAAAAAAACATTTACGAGTAAGCAACAATAGTTGTCACTATCATTCTTCAACAGAATTTTGCTTTGAACAATTCCCCACCTCACCCATCTCTCTAGCAAAACAGTCAGGTAGTATTAGCTACACACATATTAGAATCCAAAACTAGATGTGAAAATTTCGATTATATTTTTAACACGATATATGTGGTGTTGAGCCATTCAAGTATAACGTTCTATTGTACAACCAAAACAAGAAAAAACAAAATATATTTGTCTGTAAAAGTAAACATGATTTATAAAAACAAAAAAAATACGCTATGTATAGAACCCAGAGAGCAAATGACGTCAGAGACTTTTCGTATAGATATGAGTACTAATAATACCGAGCAGGAAGCACGAAACTTCCGTAAGCAATATGTGGAATAACCGTTAGCTATGTGTTAGTGTAAATAAATTGTAAGTGTGTATTTGAATTGAGAATTAATATTGAAAAACTGCTGAGGTAGTACATGGCGCTTCTATCCATCACTAACAAAATTTTCATTATTTTATTTCTGCCTCCCCGTCACAAAAACGATTATCAGTATTAGACTACGTAATATTGACCACTCAAGTGCTAAGCCTAATTGCGATTGGTAAAGCGAAATTACCATTCGAATTGGATTTTACTTACTAACACGCATTATACTAGCACGTATCGTTCTTTTTTTCAACGTATTCTAGTTGTGTTTCTTTTATCTTTCTTGTTTTTCTAACTACTTTTTCTTATTTCTTTTCTCTATTCTTCTAATTTTCTTTCCTTAGCATCATTTCCTAACCATCTTCCTTGTTTTTTAACTCCTTTTTTTCATTTTTTCTTTTTTTCTCTATTTCTTGTTTTTTTTATCTTTCTTGTTTATTTTTCTTAATCGGTTTTTCACAAAACCTATAGTTTATCGATGTTGGACTTCCACATTGTTACATTTTGTTTATATGCAATTATTTTAACTTATATTTATCTTATTTTTCTAAAGAAGATTTTGTTTTTCAGATTTTAACCAAGATACTGAGAACTGTTGCCCGTCATCCTCCGAATTCCCCGGCTAATCCTTTATTTTCTATTATTTTTTTTATTATTTTTTTAATTTTTCATCTATTTTTTATCCCTTTTTTATTTTTTTATTTTTTTCATTTATTTTTTATTTTTTTATATTTATTTTCTATTACTTTTCCCTTATTTTTTTTATTATTTACCCTTTATTAAACTATTTCTTATTTATGTATTTATTTTTGTATTATTTTTTATTAACCTTGACTATTTGTTCAAAACCTATCTACAACATTTTAAATATTATTAGTAAAACACATTTAGTTATGCCTCGTTCTTATAGATTTTGTTTTTTTTCAATATGTTTACTTTTCTCGCCTTAGCCCTCCTTTGTTTGACTGAATATTTGCCTAATTCTTTGGAGAACAAAATTTACTTTCTCTAATTTCTTTGCATGAAGTTCATGCATATATATATATATATATATATATATATATATATATACCCTTATTTAAAGTCCATTGACATTGCTCATTAATAAACAAAATAATTCATAAAATAACTAATGCAAAACAACATAATATTACAAGATATATATATTTTTTGTTTACAAGTATACCCTGGGAAAATTAGATGAACCAACGTCCATGTGATTTCATTAGAGTTTATAATTGTGTTCCTAAATATAAATCTACACCATTAACATTTACTTAGGCTATTTTCACAAAATCCAATTCCCACTAATTTCAACTCTACCTTAATTTCACCATGATTCCGGGATATATTTTATATGGACACAAAATTTATTGTATAGTTTTAAATACTCACTAAATATATATATATATATATATATATATATATATATATATATATATATATCTTTGGCACTCTCGTAAGACCATCCATACCCGCTGACTTCCGATGACAGCATTGGATTCAGCCTCCTCAAAAACCCCCATTTTCCAACGATTCTTTAGCATCTGACATTTTTACCCCGATTCATCATTTAGGTACCTCCTCGCATTTGACTTCACCAGTATATCCCTGGTGATTTTCAATGATCAAATTGAATTCAGTTTCCTCGAAAACCCGCGAGTGGTTATTTTCCAGCGATTTTTTGGCACCTGATATTTTCGCCCCCAATTATACCTTTAGTATTCGCGTAGAACCACAGGAGTGCATCTCACTTTCGGTGACGACATTGGATTCAGCAATTTCGAAAACCCCCAAGTGGTAGTTTTCCAGCCATATTTTGACTTCTGACATTTTTACCCCAAATCATCCCTTTGGAACTCGTGTAGATTCACATTTGAAATGTACAGTAAATTTATATACACGGGGCGAAAATATATATACCTGGCGGAAATGTACATATACGGATTCTCAGTTTGAATGTAAAATGACGTATGTATGATCTACTTATTGTTTATATATATTTGTGTGTGTGTGTGTTGCTTGGGTGCTTGGGTGCTTGTGTGTGTGACTATGTATACATACATATTACTAAGTATTTATTTATTCATTTAGTATTATTACTGTTTTTGTTTATCACTATCACTCTTCTAGAATCTGAGTAAAATAGAGAATCCTTGAACTATTGAAGAAGGAAATTATCCGAGCCCGAAAGTTGTTTTCCACTATTATTTGCTTATACGTGCAAGAGGTAAACCTCGTCTAATTCAGGATCTTTAATAGACTATTCAGGACCCCCCCCCCCCAGTCCAGGAATCGTCTTGTAAATTACTAAGGTGGCACTTAGTCACTAGGCGACAATGTTTTTAAAGTGAATAATATAAACATTAAATTTATTTAAAAGCACCTAGAATATTATTAAAAAATACGTTTTAAACTTATGGACTTTTCAATGGCAATAACATAAATACTGGATAAAACTAAGACAATTAGTCGTAATAGAAACATCACCTCTTTATTTTAAATTCACTAGTTGCTTTAGTAATTCTTCAGGAATTGTGCATTATCTATACATATAAATATAGGCCTACCTTCAAAATATTCCTTCAGAACAGATTTGGTTTTAAAACAATAAAAATAAAGTAGGTATACAGAAATCAACTATATAGTTGATTAGTACAAAATCAAATACTGTTTTATAAAACAACATTCGGTTTATACACTGCGATGTACTTGTATATTCTAGTTAGTATTTTTAAAATAAATGTATAAATATATATGGTTTAAATACATACATACATATATAAATATATATAGTTTAAACATACACATACACACACACACGCACACACACACACATACCCAGAGAGAGACACACACAAACACACAGACATACACACACGCGCGCTCTCTCTCACCACACACACACACACACACACACACACACACACACACACACACACACACACACACACACACACACACACACACACACACACACACACACACTTATCGATTCATCATGTTTAAAATGTTTATTCGTTATTATGAATAATTTTCGATGATTTATTCTAGGCCTAAGATAGTTAACATCCATCAGGATTAAATAACAATGTTGCCTCAGACGAAACTTTGAATATGTTAAATGACAACCTAAACAAGCAGAACCTTCACTGTATGAGTGAGCAACATAAGCATAAGCGTTTCACGTTTGTGTATAGTATTATAGGTGGTGGGTAAATGTTTAGTACTCTTATTAGAACTAAATGTTAGTAAGTACCAATATATTAGGACGAATAAAAACACACCAGATAATGAAAATTTTCACAAGGCGTATTAAGTAGATAATATTTCCTATCCGCAACTATATTCATTAACAGTTTAAACAATTTATAGTATAAGGAGATATCTATTTTTAATCCAAACCAATGAGTTGCATATTAGTAAACCACGTCGTGATTGGTCACTTTCTATCAATTTAATTTGAAGTGTGGTAAAAGTTTGCTCTGTACTGATTTGGAATATGCAACCTGTGTTTTTTTATTTCACAATGTTACAAAATATTCAGAGAAAATTTGTTCTTCAATTAGTACAAATTATTTAATTTTAAAAGATTTTTTCATTACTGTTTCCAATAAAATGTTTAAATATTTTCATTCATGATATTTTTGAATATTTCCAATCAATTATGAATAACTCAACTCTCACGTTCTGTTAAAAACTTAATGTTTTACGAAACGTTAGTTTTACTGCGATTTTATTTTACACCGTTGAAAGTAAGGTTGACTTCTTTACATATCTGAAAACACGGTATTATTTAGGGGCCCCATGTTTGTTCCAATCATGTACATAATTGTCGCACTGAAATAGACGTAATTGCTCAGTGAATAAGTGTTTACTAATATTTGGTGTTAGGTTTGATATTAGGTTTTTTGTTTATTATTGTTTACATAATTCTGCAAAAAGAATATTCTACATGAATCTAATTTCAACACCAATTCTATATACAATTTAGTTTGGCAGAGTTATATTTCCCTCAGGATCCCAGCGAATGCGCTGCTTTACCAAGCAGTGTTTTATTAAAGTTTGACGAATCCCGACCATTTCCTGTTCCTGTTAAAAAACACAACCTCACCATGAAAACGTTTTTAATATTCTCTTTTCAAAAACGCATTGTGAAATTCGTACCTGAATACAACTAAATGTATGTACTATTGAGATCTTTTCGAACTATTTTATCACAATAAATAGGTATATCCGATTTAAAAACATGTTTGTAACATATTTCTCTTTCCCCTTCCCCTTTCTTTCACTCCCCCTCTCTCGTTCTCCCCCTATCTGACTCTCTTTCTCATATGTTTAGAGTGGAAACCTTTTGAATTTTATTTTGTGTAAAATCAAATTTGATTCAAACATAATTTTCTCTAATGATTTGATTTTGTTTGCTGATTTTGGATATAAGACGAGTATGTCCGTTTGTCTGAGGTAATATTTAAAGAAAATTAGTTCACACTATCCCTACCTATATATATATATAAAATATATATATATATATATATATATATATATTGTCTTCAAATTTTGAAGACAATATATTTCATACCTAGTAATATACTTTTTATTCACCCAATCAAGTTCAAATATATATTTTTAACCTTGTAGTGGATGACACTTGATGTTATTACAATTTTTAAAATATATTAATTATTTAATTTCAAAAAATAATTTTGCTTTCTATATTGCCACTTAATTTTATGGTTCTGGCAAAATATTTATATTATTTATAATTATTTAAAAAGATTTAACTAAAACAAAACTATCTTTGTTGACGTAAATAGGTATGGACTTAAATGTGTTTTTTAATATTTGTTATTCCTGATCCAACAACATTTATTCAAATAGTTTATTTAACGTTTGAATTCCTTATTATTCAATTCAAAAATCTTCCAATTTTTCCAAACTTTTGATGTAAAACGCACATCAGGTTTATTCATGCACAGTAGGTTTTCTATAAACTATTTTTTAAAGGTCAATATACTAAGAAGGCACATATAAAGGTTCAGTAAATAGATGTTTCAATTTGTACTTTTAAATATAATGAAAACATAATTTTCTCGCCAACATAAATATTTATAGAAAAAATATGTGTTTAAAAAACATTAAACTACGATATTATCTAAAATTAAATGGGTTTATTCAGATCTAAAATTGTATATATTTAAAAAAATATATAAAAATCAAAATTTTTATATTATTAACCTGAAACTACGTTATTGATATGTAATAAACGCTATACAATGGTAAATTATTAACTTTGTTTAAAAGCTACATAAATTTAGTTTTATTTACTCTCTTTTAATTTCATTTATGGAAATATAAATTGTTCTATGAGATGTAACTACACGTACTCACTGATTATAATGAAAATATACCGGATTTGAGAAGAGTATTTCTAATTCACCCCTAGAACTATTCATCATCATTTTCATCCGTGAAAGAATACGTATCACCATATATATATATATATATATATATATATATATATATATATATATATATATATATATATACATCCCGCTATCAATATGGCAGCATTTCATTTTGCAACCATATGGCAGCCACTTGAAAGAGTGGAGTATATATGTTTTTCGTGGTGTATAATTTATTTCTAATAAACATGATACTACTCCATGTACTTTAATTCAATAAAATTTTAAAAATACAAAATTGACTGAAGTACTATCAATACGGCACCATTTCATTTAGGCATCAATATGGCAGCCAGTGTATATTTTCATTCAGTCTAATAACAGTATGGCAGCCGGTATGTATATTATTCCCACGCTACTAACGATACGAGAACCAACAGTGTTGCCACTATGGTGCGACTATCTGGCTAGTCAAATGTTTAGACTCTAAGACACGTGTGTGTAATCACGTTAAAAACATAAACATTAGTATGTCCCTTCTTCATTTCAGCTGGCCAATTATTTACTCAACTCACATAAGTCCTGGTTGTTAGTTTTCATAAACGTGTACAACTATCGAAAGCTGACGGGGATAGAAGTGTGTGCCTCTACAGGAGTAGCTAAAGGGTACAATAAATATGGTAAAATATCAGAACCCCAAAAAAAGCTAGGAAATAATAAATTGGGGTGTTTTTAAGGATTCTGAGTCCAGTACTGTGAACAAAATTAAACGGGGATGAACGCGTGGGGCTCTATCCCCGGATGGGGATAAATAGGTGATCCTCTATGGGAGTAGCAAATGATGAATTGGAGTATAAATGTGAGAAGGCAAAACAAAGGTAGAATATGATCAATCGTAGTGTTTTGGAGATAGCTGAGTTCAATACCGTCTTCCATATTAATCGGGAATGCACGGATGTGGCTCTACGGGAGTAGAAAAGGGGTGAATTGGTATACAATTGTCAGAAGGTAAAAAAAACAATTGAAAATGAGCATTCGGGTGGGTTTTAATTGTGCTGAGTTTTTCACCGTTATCGAACGTCAATGGGAATACACGGGTAACCCTCTATGGGAGTAGCAAATAATGAATTGGGGTATAATTGTGAGAAAGCAAAAAAAAAACTAGAAAATGATCAAACGGAGTGTTTTGGAGGGTGCTGAGTCCAATACCGCCTACAATATTAAATGGGGATGCTCGGTTGTTGCTCTACGAGAGTAGGAAATTGGTAAATTGGGGTAAAATTGTCAGAAGGCAAAAAAAATATATAAAATGATCCCTCGGGAGGTTTTGGAGTGTGCTGTGTCTTGTACCGTTATCGAACGTCAATGGGGATATACGGGTGATCCTCTATGGGAGTAGCAAATGATGAATTGGAGTATAAATGTGAGAAGGCAAAACAAAGCTAGAATATGATCAATCGTAGTGTTTTGGAGGTAGCTGAGTCCAATACTGTCTTCCATATTAATTGGGAATGCACGGATGTGGCTCTACGGGAGTAGAAAAGTGGTGAATTTGGGTACAATTGTCAGAAGGCAAAAAAACAATTGAAAATGATCATTCGGGTGGGTTTTAATGGTGCTGAGTCTTTCACCGTTATCGAACGTCAATGGGAATACACGGGTAACCCTCTATGGGAGTAGCAAATAATAAATTGGGGTATAATTGTGAGAAAGCAAAAAAAACTAGAAAATGATCAAACGTAGTGTTTTGGAGGGTGCTGAGTCCAATACCGCCTACAATATTAAATGGGGATGCTCGGTTGTTGCTCTACGAGAGTAGGAAATTGGTAAATTGGGGTAAAATTGTCAGAAGGCAAAAAATATATATAAAATGATCATTCAGGAGGTTTTGGAGTGTGCTGTGTCTTGTACCGTTATCGAACGTCAATGGGGATATACGGGTGATCCTCTATGGGAGTAGCAAGTGATGATATGGAGTATAAATGTGAGAAGGCAAAACAAAGCTAGAATATGATCAATCGTAGTGTTTTGGAGGTAGCTGAGTCCAATACTGTCTTCCATATTAATTGGGAATGCACGGATGTGGCTCGACGGGAGTAGAAAAGGGGTGAATTGGGGTACAATTGTCAGAAGGCAAAAAAACAATTGAAAATGATCATTCGGGTGGGTTTTAATGGTGCTGAGTCTTTCACCGTTATCGAACGTCAATGGGAATACACGGGTAACCCTCTATGGGAGTAGCAAATAATGAATTGGGGTATAATTGTGAGAAAGCAAAAAAAAACTAGAAAATGATCAAACGTAGTGTTTTGGAGGGTGCTGAGTCCAATACCGCCTACAATATTAAATGGGGATGCTCGGTTGTTGCTCTACGAGAGTAGGAAATTGGTAAATTGGGGTAAAATTGTCAGAAGGCAAATAATATATATAAAATGATCATTCAGGAGGTTTTGGAGTGTGCTGTGTCTTTTACCGTTATCGAACGTCAATGGGGATATACGGGTGATCCTCTATGGGAGTAGCAAGTGATGAAATGGAGTATAAATGTGAGAAGGCAAAACAAAGCTAGAATATGATCAATCGTAGTGTTTTGGAGGTAGCTGAGTCCAATACTGTCTTCCATATTAATTGGGAATGCACGGATGTGGCTCTACGGGAGTAGAAAAGGGGTGAATTGGGGTACAATTGTCAGAAGGCAAAAAAAACAATTGAAAAGGATCATTCGGGTGGGTTTTAATGGTGCTGAGTCTTTCACCGTTATCGAACGTCAATGGGGATACACGGGTGACCCTCTATGGGAGTAGCAAATGATGAATTGGGGTATAATTGTGAGAAAGCAAAAAAAAGTAGAAAATTATCAAACGTAGTGCTTTGGAGTTTGCTGAGTCCAATACCGCCTACAATATTAAACGGGAATGTTCGGTTGTTGTTCTACGAGAGTAGTAAAGATTGGTAAATTGAAGAAAAATTGTCAGAAGGCAAAAAAAATTTTTAAATGATCAGTCGGGATGTTTTGGAGTGTGCTGTGTCTTGTACCGTTATCGAACGTCAATGGAGACGCACGGGTGATCCTCTATGGGAGTAGCAAATGATGAATTGGAGTATAATTGTGAGAAAGCAAAACAAAGCTAGAAAATGATCAATCGTAGTGTTTTGGAAGGTGCTTAGTCCAATACCGTCTTCAACATTAAACGGGGATACAAAGGTGTACCTCTACGGGACTAGAAAAAGTATGATTTGGGGTAACATTGGCAGAAGGCAAAATAACAAGAAAAAATGATCAGTCGGGTGTTTTTAATGTTGTTGTCTTTTACAGTTATCGAACGTCAATGGGGATGCACGGGTCATGCTCTATGCTAGTAGCAACT
Organism: Prosapia bicincta; assembly: GCA_036971475.1. NCBI lineage: Eukaryota > Metazoa > Arthropoda > Insecta > Hemiptera > Cercopidae > Prosapia > Prosapia bicincta. The sequence goes on from JBAIZL010000002.1 coordinate 244,624,439, forward strand.
GGTGAATTAGGGTAAAAATTTCAGAAGGTAAAATGAAGGTAGAATATTATGACTTGTAAAGTGAAAGATTCAACCAAATAAGATTTTATTTTGGTATTTTTATCTTTTGGGTGGAATGAACTAGCTGGAGTAAACAGATACTATCATGAAGTAACTATCATGGTCCCTGTCACAAGATTAAAACTGATAATACTGAATGATGTGGTCATTCTTTCAGAGATCGAAAATAAACATTATACAAACACGTTCATGACGGGTTCGATTCCAGGCGCTAATTGGTCACATGTTACAATGTGAAATTTATACCGCCATTTCTCCATCTACTCTCAACATACAACCACACGGGACGTCTCTTTACAATCAGTTTCGTTTCGGCTACAATAGTACATAGTTGTCTTAGAAATTGTCACATTGATTGTTACAATTCTATTATTTGTTGTTATTTTTAATATGAATTAACGAAATGAAACACAACAAATTTATTGTTTTTAATAAAAACAAATGTCCACTAATAAATTTAAACCCTCAATTTAAGTCATTTCTTTATTTAGGTTAGTACACACGGCACTGTCTTATAAAAGGTATTAATCTCTTTGACGTATGTTTGGAAAAAAAGGGAGACAATTGCTAAATCTATGCCTTACGGGTCGCGTTCCTCGTGTCGGTTTCTTCCAGGTCATTGGAAAAAATTAAAATTAATAAATCCACCGCCGCTAGATTGCTATTTTAAAATTTCCCCGCCCCATTGAAGGTGTTCAGTGCTCTGTCGAATTTTAGGAATAGTTCTCCAGTTCTGTCAGTAAACATAGTGTCATAGTAACAAAAATACGGGAGTGCATGTAGACGATTGTATTGTGAATCAGCAGGTTAGGTGTAGACCGGTACCCATCGATCCTCTGGATTGATTACATGTTTTCAAAACCCTTAATAGATCTGCAACTAAATGAACGGTTTCATCTTTAACAATATTCAATCTAGATTTCCAGGCGTGTACTGCACGGGATAGAGGCCAAGTACGAATTCAACTTTTTTCTTCTGAATTTTTCGTTTAATTATCAGTCTTAGAGTTAGTACACTAACTTCTAATATATCCTTACTTTACGAAAGTACATTTATTCTCATTTAATTTATTTTATCTCATTGACCTTTCTGCCATAATTTTTAAATTCTATTTCTTTCGTGTTACAATCTTTTAAGAGGTTTTGCAGTTTAAGAACGATTTTGCAGAATTTTTAGACTAATACATCGAATTTTCTTCAAATTTTCTTCTTCAGTGTATAAAAAAAATGAAAATTTCAATTTTAAGTTTTTACTGCTTGTAAAAAAATAATAAAGGATAAGTAAAGGGTTGGCATAAAGTTTATTTATAGTTTTTAAGTTTTAAGTTTTTAAAGTTAGGCCTCTAGTAGAAAAACAACAAATATTGTATCACCTTTACCTCAGGTAGGTAACCAGAAAAATCTACCTATATTGTACATTGTAAATAAAAGAAGGCTTTTATTTGGTCGAATCTCATCTAATGTATTTTCTTGTTCACGTAGGCCCATTGACATGTCTATATTTTATAGGTTCAAACGAGCACAAATTACCATTTTCGGATAAAAAAAATTAAACATTGAAATAATAGTATTTCTGTACTTACGACAGCCAAATGTAACCAATAAACTGTTTTATTTTTCTGTGAGCATATGCTTTATAAGGGTGCATATAGTATTCTAACAAGGAGTAAAATTTTCACGAAGATATGACATTTTAGTGCCAATACCAATCAGTATAAACATTTCACCAAGATAAGGGCAAAACATTTTAAGTACTTATTCAAGGATTCATGTATCATAGGTAGTTTTGTGCCAATAAAACTAGAGAGCAGTTCAGGCGGCTTAGGCAATGGTAAATATACTTCTTTACTTCTAGATCTCTAAGGAATATAATATTATGTAAGGATATAGTTCTTCCCAATGTATATTGCATTGTAGCTTGGCATCAAGGTGAAAAACGATTTCGGTAAGCAATGTAATACATCTATTTTATTTATCCACAATATTTGATTTGACATAAGTTATTATAGGTACACTTGTTTTTGAGTAAAGACCTATTTTTTCTAAAAGTTCTTCCTTAACTACATTCATTAAATTTTCCGGGTAGTCGTTGTTGCCAGGTTAAAAAATTTATTTAATTCCTCCCTTGGATATGTTCCTGAAGGATGACATTTCACCTTGATTGTAATGTTACTTTCATCAAGACACGTTGAATGCACCTGAAAATATATCTGATAAGATTTAAGTATATTTTAATCTTCTTCTTTAATTCTATCTTTAACCGCATCCCTTCTGGTATCTACAATTTGATTTATTATTATTATTATTATTATTATGGTGAAAACATTTACAAATATTTTGGCGAATGTAGCTGAGGAACCAGTCTTCAAAAACTAGCTGTAAAATAGCGTTATGCAGAGTGACAGAATGAAATTAGTCACTATGATGGTATTTCTTGTTAAACAAATAAGACGTAAAAGATAATGACTGTTTTGTAGATTTTTTTTCACTTTAAAAAATCTCTCCGTTCTTCGGTCGATATTTTTATAGTTAGTATCAGAATGATTTTAGTTCGTTTGGCTGTATCTGATCTCAAGACAAAGTCTTCTAATACTCAATCACTTCTCAAAACTGTCTCTTGTTTTATATATTTTACGAATCCTACGACTAGCAATACCAGTTAATAAATAACTCCTAATTACAAACTTAATATTTCAGTTTGAATATTCACTATTTTTCGTTGATAGAAAATTACTTCAGTTAAGCAACCCTAACCAAGATCTTATAAAACGTTTTGTAGTCAATCTTTACACGTTGATAATCATAAATATTTACTACCGATGATCACGGTAATTTTTCACTATACTTTAGATTTACTGATAATCTCGTTTTATTTTTATGGTAGAGGAACAAAAAGACTATCTACGATCAAAACATTGGGCGTCCTGATAAAGATTACAACGGGCATCGGCTTTTTTTTTAGCTATAATTACCGACACTTAGTATGGTATTTACATCGTATGGTATCCTCTCAAGCAAGATTCAGTACAGTAGTCTTGGAGAGCCAAGCAACATTAATTTATGTATGTACTGTAATCAATAAAGCTCTACATACGTATTTTATGCATTCCTAATTATAGTATTAGGGTTCATTAGAACTCCTGTTTTTTTCTAGTGTACAGGAAGCTATTTCCGTGTAATCCAAGTTTTCGGTAATCCGACGGTGTCTCGGTCCCATCTACCTCGAATTATCCATGCACTACTGTATTTGTTTCCGTACCAATGATCACCGTACTTAGACCAGTTTTTCATGCAACTCTAAAGTGAGTGAAAATCCCATAGACATCAAAGTCACTCTTGGGGCTAGAATATCGAGGATAAACATAATAGATTTATTACATTGCTTACCGAAAACGTTTTGATTCCTAGCTACACTGCAATATACATTGGGAAGAACTATATCCTGACATATAATCTTCAAAGATGTAGAAATGAAGAATTTTAAATATTTACCATTGCTTAAACCGCCTGAACTGCTCCCTAGTTAAATTAGCATATTAACACCTATGATACACGTATCCTTAAATAAGTACTTAAAATGTTTTACCGTTATGGTCATAGAATGCGTATATATATCCACGTGTTCTATCTTTGCTACAATATTTAAATTTTTCAAACTATTTTTGAGTATTTTGGATGAAAAAAAATATATATAATGTTATTATCGATAAAAATTATGTTGTATGGCCTATAAATAACGCTAGTTCTTTAATACCTTGGTCATACATTTGGAAGAGTTGAGATATTGTTGCCAAGTGTTTCATTAGAGTCCTCGATGTAAGTACTTCCGGAATTTGTAAACATGCTATTTTAGCATGCTTTCGTGCACTTAATATGGCCTACGCCATATATTCACTAAAAGTTAATACCAATGTATTCAATAAACATATTAATAAAATAAAACAGACTACCAGCGGCTAAAGTCGAGGATAGAAACAAATGTTTCCGTCTTTATACGACCATTTTGACGTTGGGAGAATACCATAAATTTACGTTTACGCCGTATGTAAATGAGAGAAAGGGATGGAAAAGATAGAAGGCAGAAAGTCAGTTTTTCGGCCCTTCGTCCACGAGAGTACTTGTGGAGTGCCAGCCTTTATCTTTGTTTGGCTTGGACCTATGTTTGTTTACACCAGACAGCCTGATATCGTAATATAAATTGACAACACTCGCACAGATGTCATTTAGGTTCATGTATACAATACAGAGATTAACGAAAGATGATTCAGTATTTATTAACTACTACTTCAACTACCGTCCTTCAATTTCTGTCACAATACTACTGCCGTTGTAGCTCACAGGCACGAAATGTCTAAGTGTGATTTATTGTGTGGTTTAACAATTTATCTTGCATTTACTTTATAAAAATTGCTTTTGAATATTCTGATTGCCTGTGACTAGTAGGGTAAACGTAGTTTTATGAGATCAGTTATAAAAAGACTTATAATCGCACGATAATTAACATACACTAATTATTTCTTGTTCACTGATTTTAACTTATATATACAAGAACTTATATATTCTTGTTCACACTTAACTTTATATACAAGATATCATTTGACACATTATAAGCTTTATTTATGGAAACTGGCATTAGAAATAATAACTCAATTTTGACAGCAGTATTTACACATCTGCTCAGAACATTCTAGACATATTGGCTGTACAAAGACATCTTACAAAGTTTAACTAGTCTTTCTATTTTTTGTTGCTGGACAAATTCTACATTGTTTATAACAGTTTATCTATACAAATAGAAACAATTTGTGAATTTCTGGAGGTTGAAGTTTTTTGAAATCATCTTCATCGTCAGATGCACTTCGTTGAGATTAGGTATCATGATCTTTTGCTAAATTACTTCTTCACTCTGTTGCACAATTCCCCTATTCTCTTTGATGCCTTCTAAAAGTTGGTCATTAGATACAGCACCTGAATCACTGTCTTCTTCGAGTAACCCGTCGCTGATGGTCAGGCATGATGACGGTAGTTAAAGGTTTAGCTTGGAATTTGTAGATATTGGCATAATAGGTTTTCTGGATATATAAGCCGATAAAGATAAGTCGATGAAATGATGTGGGTCATTAAATTCTCTTTGTCGTTTATTCTAAGTTGTATAAAGGTTGAAAAAATATAAGGTCTACTTATTTATATTTTTTTTTAAATTTACGGTTATTGTAGAATTTCTTTCATTAACGGATGGTTGAAAAGTCATTCCGCTGCCCCCGCTAACGATACCATCCTTTTTAAAAGAACAAAAGAAAATAACACGAAAAGAGAGAAAATTAATTACCCGAAGAATAATGAAAAAACAAACATAAATGTTTAGATAGTCTAAGTAGAATCGGAAAGAAAATATATAACAATTAGGTAGACAGAATACATTTAAACAAAAATTAAATAAAAAAAATAATCTTTATAAAATTATCAATTTGGGACAAACTGTTATCTTTTTAAGTTGAATCTTTCAAGCATACAGTCTTTAAAATTCTTAAAGCACATGAACAGGCTGCATTGAAACACTGGTCCAAGTTATAAAGATTAGTTTGACAGACATGACTTAAACAAACGTGCTAGAACTGCTATCGGAGTGCCGTCTGTTTATGTTTTCATATCACAAACATTTCTGTAAATAGTTGTAGCATCACTTCTGTCCAAGACAAGGTCGCGAACCCGACTCTTTCTGTAGGTTATGTTGCATAGTTGGAAACATGCCAATTTCGGGCGATTTATTGTCAATGGAATATATAACCCAAATCACCCCTTGGTAACCCCGTACATCCACGACGAATTTTGATGACAATGGACTAGGACCTTCGAAAATCTTCCGAATGCGCATTTTTTGGCAATATTTTAGATTCTTTTTACCTCAATTCACCCACAGCGACACCCGCAGTCCCTTCCCGGATTGTGCATGACCAACTTCGGTGCTAGGATTAGACTCAGCATTATTAAAAACCCCGAGTGATCATTTTATAACGATCTCTTAGCCTCTGACTTTTTACCCCAATTCTCTCTTTGCTACTCCCGTAGAGCCCACACCCGTCCAGCCATGGTGTCTTTCGATGACGGCATTGAATTCAGCATCCTCAAAAGCCCTAAGGCAGTTATTTATCTTAAAATTTGACCCCAATTAATCCCTTTGGTACTTGTGTAGAACCATCGCAGTACAGCGATGAATGTCCGGCGACGGCATTCAATTCAGCCTCCTCAAAAACCTCCGAGAGGTACATTTCAAGTAAATTTTTGACTTTTTTACTCCAAATCATCCCTTTGGCACTCACGTAGAGTCACATACGTCCATCCCCGGTGACTTTCGATTACGCCATTGAATTCAGTACGCATGTCTAGATGACGTCATTGAATTTAGCATCCTCAGAAACCCGCGAACGACTTTTTTCCCGCGATTCTTAGGCATCCGACATTTTGACCCTAATTCAATCCCTTTATTGCATGGGTTTAGCCTCACCAGTACATCCCCGGAGACTTTCGATGACGGCATTGGATTCAGCATCCTCGCGCTACTTGGGCGGATATTTTCCAGCGATTTTTTGACTTCTGGCATTTTCACCCCAATTCACCCCTTTGGTACTAGCGTGAAACCACACCAATGCATTCCCTGTGTCATTCGGTGACGGCATTGCATTCCGCCTCATCAAAATTCCCCGAGTTGTTTTTTTCTAGTAATTTTTTGACTTTTGACATTTCTACCCCAAATCATCCCTTTGGCACTCACGTAGAGTATCATCTGTCCATCCCCGGTGACTTTCAATTTCGGAATTGAATTCAGCATCCTCAATAACCCCCGAGTGGTTATGTTCCAGAGATTTTTTAACTTTTGACTTTTTCACCCCAATTCACCCCTATGGTACTCGCGTGGAACCACATCAGTGCATCCCCGGCGACATTCGGTGACGTCATTAAATTCCGCCTTACCAAAAACCCCCGAGTTGATATTTTCTAGTTATTTTTTGACTTTTGACTTTTTTACCCCAAATCATCCCTTTGGTACTTACGTAGAGTCACATCCGGTCCATCCCCGGTGACTCTAGATAACGCAATTGAATTTAGCATCCTCAAAAACCCCCGAACAGTAATTATCCCGCAATTCTTAGGCATCTGACATTTTTACCCTAATTCAACCCCTTTGGTACATGGGTTTAGCCTCACAAGTACATCCCCGGCTACTTCTGATGACGGCATTGAATTCAGCATCCTCAAAAACCCCCGAGCGGATATTTTTCAGCGATTGTTTGACCTCTGACATTCTCACCCCAATTCACCCCTTTGGTACTCCCGTGGAACCACACCAATGCATTACCTGTGTCATTCGGTGACGGCATTGCATTCCGCCTCATCAAAATTCCCCGAGTTGTTATTTTCTAGTAATTTTTTGACTTTTGACATTTCAACCCCAAATCATCCCTTTGGCACTCACGTAGAGTATCATCTGTCCATCCCCGGTGACTTTCAATTTCGGAATTGAATTCAGCATCCTCAAAGACACCCGAGTGGTTATGTTCCAGAGATTTTTTAACTTTTGACTTTTTCACCCCAATTCACCCCTTTGGTACTCGCGTGGAACCTAAGTGCATCCCCGGCGACTTTCGGGGACGACAATAAATTCCGCCTTACCAAAAACCCCCGAGTGGATATTTTCTAGTTATTTTTTTACTTTTTTACCCCAAATCATCCCTTTGGTACTTACATAAAGTCACATCCGGTCCATCACCGCTGACTCTAGATAACGCAATTGAATTTAGCATCCTCAAAAACTCCCGAACGGTCATTATCCCGCGATTCTTAGGCATCTGACATTTTTACCCTAATTCAACCTCTTTGGTACATGGGTTTAGCCTCACCAGTACATCCCCGGTGACTTTCGATGACGGCATTGAATTCAGCATACTCAAAAACCCCCGAGTGGTCACTTTCCAGCGATTTTTAGTCCAATTCAAATATATACATTACGTAGTACGATTGATATCTATGTGGATGCCAGAAATGTTGCCAAGTTTGTGGCTGCCATAATGTTAGGGAATGGTTGAAATATACAGTAAATTTATATACAGAAAGCGACCATGCTGCCCATGGCGGAAATATTACGAACTTGTGATATACAAATCCCGTTCACTCTGCTATCAATACGAGCACCGTTTGGTTATAACAAATTATTTTTTAAAAATTCATAACGACAATAGAACTTCCAAATACAGTATAGCTCCAATAAAACACTTCTTTTTACACTTATTGACATGATTTGTATTTCGATTATTGTCAAAGGGTGTTACATTATCAAGGATTACTATGTGGCAGCCGTATACGGCTGCCACATGTACCCGGCTGCCAGTTTGAATGCAAAATGACCAATGTATGGTCTCCGTATTGTTAGCAGGCTGTATATATATATATATATATATATATATATATATATATATATATGTATATATATATATATATTTATAGATAGCCTATATATATATATATACATCCTGCTAACAATACGGAGACCATACATTGGTCATTTTGCATTCAAACTGTCCATGGTAATGTAACACCCTCTGACAATAATCGAAATAAAAACCATGTCAATAAGTGTAATAAGAAGTGTTTTATTGGAGCTATACTGCATTTGGAAGTTCTATGGTCGTTCTGAATTTTTAAAAAATAATTTGTAATAACCAAACGGTGCTCGTATTGATAGCAGAGTGAACGGGATTTGTATATCACAAGTTCGTAACATTTCCGCCAGGGGCAGCATAGTCGCCTCCTGTATATAAATTTACTGTATATTTCAACCATTCTCTAACATTATGGCAGCCACAAACTTGGCAACATTGCTGGCATCCACATGGATATCAATCGTACTACGTAATGTATATATTTGAATTGGACAAAGAATCGCTGGAAAGTGACCAATCGGGGGTTTTTGAGGATGCTGAAATCAATGCCGTCATCGAAAGTCACCGGGGATGTACTGGTGAGGATAACCCATGTGCAAAAGGGGTTGAATTAGGGTAAAAATGTCAGATGCCTAAGAATAGCGGGATAATGACCGCTCGGGGGTTTTTGAGAATGCTAAATTCAATGGTGTCATCTAGAGTCACCGGGGATGGACCGGATGTGACTCTACGTAAGTACCAAAGGGATGATTTGGGGTAAAAAAGTCAAAAGTCAAAAAATCGCTGGAACATAACCACTCGGGGGTTTTTGAGGATGCTGAATTCAATGCCGCCATCGAAAGTCACGGGGGATGGACAGATGAGATTCTACGTGAGTGCCAAAGGGATGATTTGGGGTAGAAATGTCAAAAGTGAAACAATTACTAGAAAATTAAAACTCGGGGGAAATTTGATGAGGCAGAATTCAATGCCCTCACCGAAAGTAACCGGTAATGTATTAGTGTGGTTCCACGAGAGTACCAAAGGGGTGAATTGGGGTGAGAATGTCAGAGGTAAAAAAATCGCTGAAAAATATCCGCTTGGGGGTTTTTGAGGATGCTGAATTCAATGCCGTCATCGGAAGTCTCCGGGGATGTACTTGTGAGGATAAATCCATGTACCAAAGGGGTTGAATTAGGGTAAAAGTGTCAGATGTCTAAGAATCGCGGGATAATTACCGTTCGGGGGTTTTTGAGGATGCTAAATTCAATGCCGTCATCTAGAGTCACCGGGAATGGACCGGATGTGACTCTACGTAAGTACCAAAGGGATGATTTGGGGTAAAAAAGTCAAAAGTCAAAAAATAACTAGAAAATAACCACTCGGGGGTTTTTGGTAAGGCGGAATTTAATGCCGTCCCAGAAAGTCGCCGGTGATGCAATGGTATGGTTCCACGCGAGTACCAAAGGGGGGGTTGGGGTGAAAAAGTCAAAACTCAAAAAATCGCTGGAACATAACCACTCGGGGGTTTTTGAGGATGCTGAATTCAATCCCGCCATCGAAAGTCACCGGGGATGGACAGATGAGACTCTACGTAAGTGTCAAAGGGATGATTTGGGGTAGAAATGTAAAAAGTCAAAAAAAATACTAGAAAATAACAACTCTGGGAATTTTGATGAGGCGGAATTCAATGCCGTTATCGAAAGTCACCGGGAATGCATTGGTGTGGTTCCATGTGAGTACCAAAGGGGTGAATTGGGGTGAAAATGTCAGCAGTCAAAAAATCGCTGGAAAATATCCGCACGGAGGTTTTTGGGGACGCTGAATTCAATGCCGTCGACGAAAGTCTCTGGGGATGTATTGGTGATGCTAAACCCATGCACCAATGGGGTTGAATTAGGGTCAAAATGTCAGATGCCTAAAAATCGCGGGAAATGACCGTTTGGGGGTTTCTGAGGATGCTAAATTCAATGACGTCGTCTAGAGTCATCAGGGATGGACGGTTGTGACTCTACGTTAGTACCAAAGGGATGATTTGTGGTAGAAATGTCAAAAGTCAAAAAAGTACTAGAAAATAAGAACTCGGGAATTTTTGATTATACGGAATTCAATGCCGTCACCGAAAGTCACCGGGGATCCACTGGTGTGGTTCCACGCGACTAGCAAAGGGGTAAATTGGGGTGAAAATGTCAGAAGTATAAAAAATCGCTGGAACATAACCGCTCGGGGATTTCTGAGCGTACTGATATCAATGGCGTCATCGAAAGTCATCGGGGATGGACGTATGTGACTCTACGTGAGTGCCAAAGGGATGATTTAGGGTAAAAATGTCAAAAGTCAAAAAATTACTTGAAATTTACCACTCGGAGGTTTTTGAGGATGCTGAATGCCGTCATCGAAAGACACCAGGGAGGTATGGGTGTAGGCTCTACGGGAGTAGCAAAGGGAGAATTGGGGTAAAAAGGTCAGAGGCCAAGATATCGATATAAAATCATCACTGGGGGTTTTTAATGATGCTGAGTCTAATCCTAGCACCGAAGTTGGCCATGTACAATCCGGGATAGGACTGCGGGTGTCGCTGTGGGTGATTTGAGGTAAAACTTGCCAGAATCTAAAATATTGCCCAAAAATGGGCATTCGAAGATTTTCGAAGGTCCTAGTCCCTTGTCATCAAAATAAGATGTAAGGGGTTACCAAGGGGTGATTATATCCCATTGACAATAAATCGCCCGAAATTGGCATGTTTCCAACTATGCAACATAACCAAAAGAAAGAGTCGGGTTCCCGACCTTGTATTGGACAGAAGCTGTGCTACATCTATTGACAGAAATGTTTGTGATATGAAAATATAAACAGGCGGCACTCCGATAGCAGTTCTAGCACGTTTGTTTACGTCATGTCTGTCAAACTAATCTTTAGAGCTTGAAGCAGTGTTTCAATGCAGCCTGTCCATGTGCTTTAAGAATTTTAAAGACAGTATGCTCGATCGATTCAATTTGAAAAGATAACCGTTTGTCCCAAATTGATAATTTTATAAAAATTAAATTTTTTATTTAATTTTTAAAATAATGTATATTGTCTACCTAATTGTCATATATTTTCTTTCCATTTTTACTTAGACTATCTAAACATTTATGTTTGTTTTCTCATTCTTCTTCGGGTAATTAATTTTCTCTCTTTTCGTGTTATTTTCTTTTTTTCTTTTAAAAAGGATGGTATCGTTAGCGGGGGCAGCGGATGACTTTTCAACCATCCGTTAATGAAAAATTTCTACTATAACCGTTAATAAAAAAACTATAAATAAGTAGACCTTATATTTTTTCAACCTTTATACAACTTAAAATAAACGACAAAGATAATTTTTTGACCCACATCATTTCATCGACTTATCTTGATCAGTTTATATATTCAGAAAACCTATTATGCCAATATCTACAAATGCCAAGCCTAACCTTTAACTACCGTCATCGTGCCTGACCATCAGCGATGGGTTAGCCGAAGAAGACAGTGATTCAGGTGCTGTATCTAATGACCAACTTTAAGAAGGCATTAAAGAGAATAGGGGAATTGTGCAACAGAGTGCAGAAGTAATTTAGTAAAAGATCATGATACCGAATCTCAACGAAGTGCATCAGACGATGAAGATGATTTCCAAAAACTGCAACCTCCAGAAATTTACAAATTTTTCTATTTGTAAAGATAAATTGTTATAAACAATGTAGAATTTGTCCAGCAACAAAAAATAGAAGGACTAGTTACACTTTGTAAGCTGACTTTGAACAGCCAATATGTCTAGAATGTTCTGAGCCGCTGTGTAAATACTGCTGTCAAAATTGAGTTATTATTTCTAATGCGTTTCCATAAATAAAGCTTATAAATGGATCTTGTACATATGGATCGTATCAAATGTTATCTTGTACATAAAGTTAAGTGTGTACAATCAGTGAACAAGATATAAATAGTGTATGTTAATTATCGTGCGATTATAAGTCTTTTTAGCTAAACTGCGCTAAAATCTGTAGAAGGTTTTATTTACTACAGTTTTCAATTAGTAAATAAAATATAACTGATCTCATAAAACTACGTTTACCCTAGTCACATGCAACCAGAATATTCAAAAACAATTTTTATAAAGTAAATGCAAGATAAATTGTTAAACCGCACAATAAATCACACTTAGAAATTTCGTGCCTGTGAGCTACAACGGCAGTACTAATGTGACAGAAATGTGCAGGACGGTAGTTAAAGGTCAATAAATACTGAATCATCTTTCGTTAATCTCTGTATTGTATACATGAACCTAAATGACATCTGTGCGAGTGTTGTCAGTTTATATTACGATATCAAACTGTCTGGTGTAAACAAACATAGGTCCAAGCCATACAAAGATAAAGCCTCGCACTCGACAAGTACTCTCGTGGACGAATGCCCGAAAAACTGACTTTTTGCATTCTATCTTTTCCATCTCTTTCTCTCATTTACATACGGCGTAAACGTAAATATTTTATCGTATTCTCCCAGCGTCAAAATGGTCGTATAAAGACGGAAACATTTGTTTCTATCCTCGACTTTAGCCGCTGGTAGTCTTTATTTTATTTTATTAATATGTTTATTGAATACATTGGTATTAACTTTTAGTGAATATATATGGCGTAGGCCATATTAAGTGTTACATCTGTTAATACAAGTGGTAACATCTTTGTAATGTTACCAAATTGTAACAATATACAGCAAATAATAGTCACTTTTAGATTATTAAAATCGGAAAGAGATGATATGACAATTAATTTGAAAAGCAAGTTAAATTAAAAAATAAATACTTTATCGATTCTATAGTATCTAAGAGCACCAAGGGAAAAGAACGAGATGCATTGACCGGACCATTAAGATAAGTTTGGTCATCAAGTAAACAAACGCGTCAGAATGTCTTTCCGAGTGTCGGCTGTTTATGTTTCCATATCAGAATTGTGTCTGTAAATACACAGCATAGTTCTCTCCAAGATAAGGTCGAGAATCCACAGCTGTATGTCCTTTCCAGCGAACCAACAGTGTATGTTTGAAGGAATTGACAGATGTAATATAATGGGAGTGGTATAGTCTCATTGACGAGTGTCAATTTTTATGAGATTTTTTTTATATTAGGATTTTATATTTATTTGCTAATAAGTTCAAGAAATAATTCCGTTCTTGACGATAACACTTGCGTTTTTGCAAACACAAATACCAGTAATCGCATAATTATTTATAAAGTTTTACAAAAGCAGGCTAAAATAGCATGTTTATAAATTCCTGAAGTACTTACATCGAGGACTCTAATGAAACACTTGGCAACATTATCTCAACTCTTCCAAATAAATGACCAAGGTATTAAAGAACTAGCGTTATTTATAGGCCATACAACATCATTTTTATCAATAATAAGATTATATTTTTTTCATCAAAAATACTGAAAAATAGTTTGAAAGATATAAATAATGTAGCAAAGAAGGAACACGTGGATATATAAACAGATTCTATGAACATAAGGGCAAAACATTTTAAGTACTTACATGTATCATAGGTGTTAATATGCCAATTAAACTAAAGAGCAGTTCAGGCGAATTAAGCAATGGTAAATATTTAAAATTCTTTATTTCTACATCTCTGAAGATTATATGTAAGGATATAGTTCTTCCCAATGTATATTGCAGTAATCAAAACGTTTTCGGTAAGCAATGTAATAAATCTATTATGTTTATCCTCGATATTCTAGTCTCAAGAGTAACTTTAATGTCTATGGGATTTTCACTCGCCCGTTGCATAAAAAACTGTTTTAAGTACGGTGATCGTTGGTACGGAAACAAATACAGTAGTGCATGGATAATTCGAGGTAGATGGGACCGAGACACCGTCGGATTACACGGAAATAGCTTCCTGTACACTAGAAAAAAACAGAAGTTCTAATGAACCGTAATACTATAATTAAGAATGCACAAAATACGTTTGTAGAACTTTATTGATTACAGTACATACATACATTAATGTTGCTTGGCTCTTCAAGACTACTGTACTGATTCTTGCTTGAGAGGATACCATACGATATGAATACCATACAAGTATCGGCAATTATAGCTAAAAAAAAGCCGATGCCCGTTGTAATCTTTATCAGGACGCCCAATGTTTTGATCGTAGATAGTCTTTTTGTTCGCCTACCATAAAAATAAAACGAGATTATCAGTATATCTAAAGTATAGTGAAAAATTACCGTGATCATCGGTAGTAAATATTTATGATTATCAACGTCTAAAGATTGACTACAAAACGTTATATAAGCTCTTGGTTAAGGTTGCTTAACTGAAGTAATTTTCTATCAACGAAGAATAGAGAATATTCAAATTGAAATATTAAGTCTGTATTATATTGAACACTACTACTTAGACTATTAAGTCTAAATTGAACACCACACAGACACAGTATTTGTTAATCCCCGTGGCATGGCCTTGATAGGCACTTATAGGTGGTGTTGGTTGCCAGGTGCGTCTTCAGTTTCAGCCACAATATCTGGATTAATGAAGTTGTACTCAATGTTTTTACCTTCATCGAAGTTGATTTTTAAAACTATTTCTTCATTAATTAATTAGTTTTTAGGTTTACATTTTTTTTGTTACTTTTTTTCTCTATTTATATATAGGTAAAGAAAAATAAATACTTGTTTAAACACAAGGTTTTCCTTTTAATATATTTTCTCGTTTTATATTTATTAGTCATTTAGTTAACTAGTGTTATAAGTAATATAAAATTTGCAATTATTATTTCATTCTTAATTTCATATTATATCTACACAATTTTGTATATTAAGTTTCGTTTCTTTGCTACATTATTTCTATTTTTGTAACAATTTTTGTTTATTTTGGATGAAAAAAATATATATTATGTTATTATTGACAAAAATATCATATATCATTGACAGTGTAATAAAATATAGTAGAAATCACTTGAAATACAAAATTTCATTACATCCCGGACCCTCAGCTCAAGTGGTCTGACGTAATACCTTATTATAATTTTTGTCCGTAAAATGCTTTAGTGATAACCCGAAATCATTGCAACTAAATGTATGCTCCACATTACAAATATTACATTAACATTTAATCTGAAAAAACATTATTATTGGTTATTCTTTTTTTTATAAAGACAACAGTAAATAGAATTTTATGTTTTTAAAATCATAAAATATATACTTTTCTATTTAACCTACTTTAGATCAAAGTAGTAAACATTATTAAACTAAGAAACATTTACCCTAACCCCAAGTTAAAAAAAAAATATCCACATTAAGGGGGTTTCCCAAGGTTTTCATTTTCGTAAAATAAGGTTGACTTATAATTTGTTAAATCAATGTTTATTTCCCTTAGATCAAAAGTAGCGTTTTAAATGAGGTATTAAAATAATATTGCTTATAAACGCTATGGAATTGGAATTTTCACAAAATTTAATAGTTCTTAATTTTTTGCGTTTACATTAATAAAGTTGAATGTGAAAAATTTGGTTCACGATATTTTGTATAAGAATTAAAATCACTGTATGAATGGAGAAATCAAACTCTTACCTTTAATAACTATACTCATTCGGCATTTGATAGACAACAAACTGTAAAGTGAGTTTCAAGCCACCGGCAAGAATTCTATGAATTAACTGATAAAATCTTCCCTTTGTCCTGAATTACGAACAGTTTTCTAAATTACTACATCAAAACATAAATTTTTACTTACTTTATTATTTGTAATTTTTAAAAATATCCACACACAAAATTAAATATTTTCAACATAATATGTATATAACAGGTGTTATCATCGATCTATTAATTGTACCACAAGTATTACACGATATAATCCTAGAACACAAAGGGTCAACAATATTTGTAATATAACATGGGCAACAGCATGTGTATTTGAACACAGAAAGGTTGAATTTGCTATAATAACACTAACAGAGTTTTATCGTATCTAATTTTTATCTCTCCCTTTGAGCAGGATCTTGTGACACTTGCAAAGTGCTTGACTGTGCTTGTAAATATTTCAATAAATTAACAGCAAACATTTACTATCAAACACTTGTATAAGAAATATTCATAACCCAATGATTTTAAATTAAACAATTAAAATTAGAGATAAGTTCAACAGTGGTTGTAAAATAGAATATTGACTAATCTATTACATGGTTCAATATCTTATTCGCAAAGGACTTGTCGCACAAGTATATTAGGAGCTAGAAGGTAAAACAAAATTGAAACAAGAAAAGTAGGCCTAAACTCGTTTTATTTGGAACTGCATGAGCTCAATAAAATACATTACAATCTGTCTAACTTGCTTACAGATTACGACAGCTGATGATAAGAATGAATAATCTAATATTTATGTTTGCGCCCCGCTTTCACTCATCGTCCGTTCCAAACATATGACTAATCACACTTTCCCGCTATTTTTTAACAGTGTCTGGAATCGCACTCTCGAAAACTCACACGTGCGTTATCCTTGACTTTCGATGACGAAATTGGAGTCACCCCTTACAAACCCAGAGTATTATTTTACTAGACATTTTTCTAGTATCTGACATTTTCATAAAAATTAACCACCCTTTCTACTCCCGAGAACCACGCCCTCATATTCCCATTAGCTTTTAATGACGGTATTGGACTCAGCACCCTCCAAAACACTACGATTGATCTTTTTCTAGTTTTTTTTTTTTTTTGCCTTCTCACAATTATACCTCCAATTCATCATTTGCTATTCCCATAGAGGGTCACCCGTATATTCACATTGACGTTCGATTACGGTAAACGACTCAGCACCATTAAAACCACCCGAATGTTAATTTCAATTGTTTTTTTTGCCTTCTGACAATTTCACCCCAATTCACCCCCTTTCTACTCCCGTAGAGCCACACCCGTGCATTCCCGATTGATATGGAAGACGGTATTGGATTCAGCAACCGAAAAAACACTAAGATTGATCATACTCTAGCTTTGTTTTGCCTTCTCACATTTATACTCCAATTCATCATTTGCTACTCCCTTAGAGGATCACCCGTGTATCTCCATTGCCTTTCGATAACGGTAAAAGACTCACCACCTTTAAAACCCCCCGAGTGATCATTTTCCATTGTTTTTTTGCCTTCTGACAATTTTACCCCAATTCACCCCTTTTCTGCTTCCGTAGAGCCACACCCGTGCATTCCCGATTAATATGGAATACTGTATTGGACTCAGCAACCTAAAAAACACTACGATTGATCATACTCTAGCTTTGTTTTGCCTTGTCACAAATATACTCCAATTCATGATTTGCTATTCCCGTAGAGGATCACCCGTATATTCACATTGACTTTCGATTACGGTAAACGACTCAGCACCATTAAAAACCACCCGAATGTTCATTTCAATTGTTTTTTTTGCCTTCTGACAATTTTACCCCAATTCACCCCTTTTCTACTCCCGTAGAGCCACACCCGTGCTTTTCCGATTGATATGGAAGACGGTATTGGATTCAGCAACCGAAAAAACACTAAGATTGATCATACTCTAGCTTTGTTTTGCCTTCTCACATTTATACTCCAATTCATCATTTACTAATCCCAAATTTACAAATATAAATTTACCTACACATAGGAACATTTCAAACAAAATGAAATAATTGTCAGCCTTGCTACAGTCCCAGACCGACTCAAAACGTGCAGTGTAACCAATAATAGTCATGAAGTCGACATCTGGTATTTTTCTTAAATAATAAAATCAAGAAACTTCATACAAATGAATTTAATTAGGCTTTACATTTACATATAACATATCTAATATAATAAATAAATATAAAATACGTTATTGAATATTACAATTATAAGCTGAAGCTCATAAAGAATGAAAAATCCATCTTTATACGTCAAAGTATTCAATTTACTCTTAATAATCTGCCCAAATAAAACAAAGATAAAAGAAAAAAGTTAAATGTGTGTATATATATATATATATATATATATATATATATATATATATATATATATATATATGTATATAACTCTCACTATATGTACTTAAACAAGAATTGATGGTAACTGAATAAACAGTAGATGCTCGACAATGAAGACACTATTAATCTTTGAAAGTTAACTAGCATAAATACCAAGAAAGATTCTTGTTTAAGTACTTGTCATGAAAGTGATAAGTGAATATAAGAAAACAGTGTTGTAAAGTTAAATTTATATATATATATATATATATATATATATATATATATATATATATATATACTCACAAGTTTTAATACTAACAAAACACGGCTGTTATATGTGTCATTACCATTTGTTTTGAAAATTATTCTTATTGGCTCATGTATCAACCGTTTTTAGTGATATTAAAAAAATAAGTGTGAATAAAGAATAATATATTTTCGACATGTAAGATAAAACTGTTATAATTTAAACTACGTAAGCTTTGAGTAAATAATTGCTAAAATTTCACATGTAAACACATTCGATATATGTGAGAGCGTGTCAAGAAATTTTACATTTAAATTATTGTAACTAGGTTTATTTAAATAGAATGAATACATTATCTCATATCCTTCAGTAAAGTCATTTTTTTATTCATAAGGCGCTCCCAATATTGACATGGAAAGTCCATTATTCAAATCTTTATTTCCTTCACCAAAGGACAAAGGGCGTTTCTCGATGTGACGGCTAAAACATAAAAATAAACTGAGAACAACGTTCTGAACAGCAGTTACAATTATTGGTATTGATAACAATAAAATCTTTAATTATTATATTGTAATTGTTTTAAAGAATTTTATATATTTTAGAGTAAATACAGTTGAACAAATTCATAATATACTCATCTTTACTTCTCTTTGTAATATTTGTATACATTTGCGAACATTTAGTTGCGTTTCCTGTCATTAGAAAAATATTATTTGTTAACACGTTTCGAAATAACTCCATTCTCAAAACATAATTAACACTCTACAAGTTATATAGAGAGAGTTAAGATTGTTTTAAGAAAGGAGTTATACCGAAAAGCGTCTACAAAACATAACATTTTAATTTTAGGAAAAGCTGAAAAGTGTACTTAAATGTACAGACCTACTGTTAAATAATTTTCAATATGGGACTCTGTTTTAAAATTAAAATTAAATTTATCGTTTTGTTTATAAATTACAAATAAAGAAATGGTCTGCATTTGTCTGTACTTAAATGTACAGACCTACTGTTAGATAATTTTCAATATGGGACTCTTTGTTTTAAAATTAAAATTAAATTTATCGTTTTGTTTATAAATTACGAATAAAGAAATGGTCTGCATTTGTCTGCACATCCAAGTATACAATTATTTAAACGACATTTTTCTTTTATCAACTACAATGATATAGCTAAAGCGACTTGTGTTATAAAACATTTTAGTGTAACAAACATTCATTAATTTTCATCAAACAAACTTCATTCCTAAATATTGTAATTTATAACAGCAAAGTATTAGATAAAATGTTTTATGTTTACAATGATTATGAGTAATGTTGAATGTATTTTCTCGTTTATGACACATAACTTTTAACATTATATTAAGATATGTCGCTCATTCGTTAACTCGTTTCTATAACTACTAGAATTTAAAATATTCTAAATGAAATGTGTGTGCATTTTAGGTTTAAAGTTCCTGAAATTTAAACACAAATAACTTCAAAAATAACTAAAAATATTTTAAAATGTTTGCTTCGTACTTAAATACGTTGAACATATGTCATGTCCCTCTTTAAAAGGAGTTCGAATTAGAAAATAAACACTAAATAGGAAGAAAAACAGATGTTTTATGACTGCATATAATATAGATGAGGAAGTGTGTAAAAATTATTTTGATACGCTCGGATATTGCACGTAACGAAAGATCACCCCCACAAAAATTTTCCCATGCTACCTATAAATTTGATAGTGAACTTGTAGAAATTCATGTAATCAATAATTGTCTTTCGAATTAATAACTTTCATGTCACTAATAGATTTTTATTAGAGATATAATAAGCTATGATACTTTATGAAATAAATTAAAGTATAATAAAATTATACATAATAATCAAGTTGGTAAAAGGGTGATAACAAGAAATATACAAATTGTTTTCCTAAATATACAAAGTAAATTCCTATTCATGTCAACAAAGAAAAATTTTACTTTAGTTACTTTATATTAAATAACTACAATTGATATGAATAAACATGGACTAAAACAGCTGTTTTAAAACGTAACCTATAACATAAAATCAGCTGTGTCATGAGGTCATATGTTATTACTTATTGTAAGCCAAATGGAACGAATTAATAACTGTATTGCATACATTTCTATTTTTGTAAAAAAATTTCTTCCATAAAAAAACTAATTAGCTCATTAAATTTAATTATTAAAATATTATTTGAAAAAAAAAACTGTGGTAACATAAGTGTCATCCACTACAACTTTTAATAAAATGTATTTCATTTTGAGTGTATTCTATTACCAATTGTAATTCTGAAGAAGACATTTATAGTTAGAGTGTGAAGGAATTTAAAAATAATAAACTAACTTTTAAAATTAAAAATAGTTGACTTATATTAAAATTAAATAATCATTGATACATATAGTATGTAGTTACAAACTATATCAAAACAATTCGTACATATTACTAAATAAACTACCATCAAGTTTTATACTTGGGCCTTAGAGGCATTATCTTTGGCTTTAGAGTCCAAATTATTAGTTTAAAGAAAGATTTATAGTTTTGATATTAGTCTTGCTGTAGTAGTAATAAATAATGCAACCATAAGTTCCATTTTATTGTATTGTTACATTTAAGAGAACTTGAATACAGTTTTACAGTTTCAGTACATTAATTCCATCCGTATTTTCTGCAGCTTTATCCGTTGTAACTGCTTATATTTTATGTCTGTGAATAGCAGTTTTTCAGCGATACAATACCAAAAGCGTGACGTCAATAAAGCGATCAACGTTTCCCATTTTATGGGCGAAGTTTTCAGAACAATGCGCTAAATGTGATTTATTAGCTCGTAAGATCGTTGTTTCCCTCATCTCTGAAGAACAATGGAATTACTTACTCCTGACGCCAAGTTTTCACATAAACAGCAAAAATGTACTGTAAACTCATTTAATAAAATGTATTGTACTTCAAGATGGTCTTGCCTTCGAAACGTTTGTTGATAATTAATTTGTTTACAAGGATTGTAATTCAAATTAAAGAGTCTTTCTAACGGATCAATTTGACCGTATTTTAATCATATCATGAGCCATTGGAAATTGGATCCATCCGATACGATGGCTCTATCGCTGTTTGCACAAGTGTTAGAGCATTGGAGTGAATTGTTTACTCGAAAAGTTTATAGTCAGAAGTCATTTGGGTGTCGAAGTACAAACATAAATAAAGGAGGAAGCTATATAAAAATAATAGATTAACATGACAACATTAGTGTAAGATGCAATTATAGTAATGATAGTAGTAATTAATTAAAATTCATAAACATCATAATCTTGAAATAACTAATAATTACAAAATGTAAAATGTTCTTTATTTTCTTCTGTCAGGATGTGAATAAAAATAATACGCATGTGGTTAAGGCAATACAAAATTATTACTATCAAAAGCTATGAAAGTAATTTATGTGTAAATAACAAACGAAGTAGGGTAACTGTTACGTTTTGAAATAGTTCACGAAAATTAACGTGATCAATGCATTGAAAATGGACAATGCATTCATAAAAAGTGTTAACATATTTGTTAAAAGAATCACAAAATAATTGAAATAAGATTAAAAATTCGATAAATAACAGACTTTATATAAAACCCAAAGACAGCCATACAACCAGGTCTGTCTGAATGACAGTGTTTAGGGATGAAGATAAACTGCTAGAGTAAAGTTTACTTTGAGAATATCTCTACGCCCATTTCAAAAATAAGAATTTCTTAAATATTCTTGGATTACAAGCTTCACACACACACACACACACACACATATATATATATATATATATATATATATATATATATATATATATATATATATATATATATGTATATATATATATAATACGTTTTCTTGTTTAATAATTTAAAACAACATAGGTTATTCAAATACAAAAATATTTATTAATTTATATCCAAAGCATTTCGTTGGTAAACAGTACCAACATCATCAGGAATGAAAATTTTCAGAAAACAAATTTTCTTTAATATTTCTGCCAATTTTATGTTAATGTGAACAAAACAAATTATTGTGCAACATGCTAAACAATAAACATTTTACAGATTTCACATCTCCTTCTAACATATCATTCTAATGGACTGTCTATTTTGTAATGCTGCAACCAGTACAGTAATTATTGTGTTACTTCTCCTCATTTAGTTTCTTTACTTTTTATAACTTACTCTTTTCAGATTTTACCCAGGCTCTTTGTCATAAATAAATGCATTATGTCTTTTTATTCATTTACCTAATTTATAGTGTACTCCCATGCTTATTCTAACTACGTTTACAAAATTTTATAATTTTCCACAAAATGTTTCCTTTCAGTAATAGATCATTAGTTTTTATTTAAAGTTTTAAACACTACCCAAAAACCTATAAAATAAAATATAAATTTTAATTAAAACACTACCTGGAAGCCGTTGGACTTCATTGTAGCAATAAAAAACTATTTTGACATCATTGGACAAGACAATGAAGCTGTTAAAACGTAAAATGCTATTTTCATAAAACTGTGTAAAATATTGTTTTTAATTAGTGGCATAATTAGGCAACTGCATTGTTTTTAAACAATGGTCTTTGTTTAATTACGTTCAGGTAAATAAGTAATCATATATTTATTGTTTAATGAATGCAAATTTCCGACCGGTACGAGCTACCACCTTGTCTTGTTATAGAAACTGTAATCGAAACTTCGTTATAATACAAACTAAATCCAAGTCATTTAATCTCATTACCTGTCAGATGCTTTCCCCTTGTCTGGCTAAGTTCTGTAAACTTGTTCAAGTGTTACAATAGACAAAACTTTAAATTGCCAATTGTTTTAATTATTTCCAACATTCCCAAGATATTATTTTAAATTAGAACTTGCAGTTCTTGTGTTGTATATCTTGAAGGATCTTAAATGTATACCTGTGTATAACACTTGTAAAGAAACCACTACTTATTGATATTTTTCAGCAGACGCATGTCACACTAGATCGGTGCATTGTTCGAAGCTGCGAGTCGCGGCCAAGACCATTGCTTGAGTTTGTATTATTGTTGGTCTGTGGTGTCTTGGTGTTCTGTGGTGTATCATTGTCCATTGAGTAGTAGTTAATTATGTCCGAATATATATATATATATATATATATATATATATATATGTGTATATAAATATATATATATATATATATATATATATATATATATATATTAATCACATTTAAAAACATACACCTAATACAAAAAGGCCTCAAAATGACAATCTGGGAACAACTAGAAATTTATAAAAATAAAAATAATATCATAAACGAACAAATACAAATAAAATCAAAAAACGATAAATTATTCAATCTAATAGACATTATTAACCCCAAAATAAACTTTAAATATTCGCACAGTGCAGTGAATCTAAAAATAGAACATAACGGTACACCAAGGTCAACGGAAAATCCACTCAGTTCGCAGTCTACAACAACCCTGTTTAGTATGCCAGAAGATAATGGCAAGGCCAGTCATTGAAAGTTAACTCGCATAAATACCAAGTAAGATTCTTGTTTAAGTACATAAGTGAAAGTGATATATATATATATATATATATATATGATTTTGAGTGCATTTTATCGTGTTGTGGTTTGTTTTTTTTTTTAGTGTTTGTGTATTTTGAAGTTTTCTGTTCTGTTTAGTTTATTGCTTATTTTTACGATGACACACCACAGAACACCAAAACACCAAAGACTCACAATAATACAACAGTCAAGCAAGAGTCTAGTCCGTGACTCGCAGCACTGAACAATGCAATGATCAACTGCGAAACGCGTCAGCTGAAATACATCAGTGAGTAGTGGTTTTAGATAAATATTTGGATATTACATTGTTATCTATGATTCACGAAAGTTTATGTAGTTTTGAAGATAACGAAAAACAAACATTTTAGAAAAATTGTGTCGTAATTACCATTAATTTGTTTTTATTTATATTATAATTGAGCTTCATTGTTAAAAAGCTTTTACGTTCATGGTCTTTGGTGTGTTTCAATATAGACAGTAATAAAACCCAGCTGAGCAACAGTCTTGTCCTTGACTCGCAGCATTGAACAAGTGCAATACGCGACTGCTGCAAAACACCAGTAAGTAGAGGTCTCTGTAGTAAATTTCCCCTACTTAACTATCTACCTATAATAACTTTGGCTACGAGGTGGTATACCTGGCGTTGTTCTTGTGCAGATGATGTTGTTATGATCTAGTACTAAAAATGGATGTGTTGATTTTCATCAAACAAATATAACAATTTTTACAACAAAAATATCCTAAGATTAGTCATTTAAAAAATTTATTTTTGAGGTTTTTTGATTACTCATGTTATTCTATTTATTATAATGATTGTGTTGTTTTAAAATATGTAAAGTTGTGACTCTGTTATTAATAGTATGATGAGTTAGTGTATGTATCTGTGATATGTTTGCTTTATTGTCATTAAAAATTTCACTTGTAAATTGAAATATTTATTAAGAGTTTTGTATTATTAATTTTTATTATGTTTTGAGTAATGTTATAAATTTTATAAATTGTAAGCTATGTTTTATATTGGTTGTTTAATATAAATTAGCTCTTGTAAAAGGATTTCGGAAAGATATTCGAAATGCTGAGCGTTAAAAAGCATGAATTAATTGTCTGTGATCTGTCATTAGCCTATATAAAAAAAATAATATTTATGGAAATAACTCTTTTTGAAAATATATTCATTCTCAACATTTGTTGATTCCATCTTCGCTTGAGCTACTAGTAATCACAAAACACTTTTAAATGTTTTAAAGTAGCACTTACTTTGCTTGTTGAGGACGGCCGTTTCGGGAGATGTGTCCATTTGTCAACTCAGACCGTAACTGATCTCAAGGTTTACGTAGGTTAGGGTAGGGGTGGGATATTTTGTTGGTGTGGGTGTGCTTTGTGTGTATTAGGAGTTATGATGTCAAAAGGTGCGTGTGAGTTATAATGTAATTGTGTATTGAGTATGTATTACGAAAATACAACTACAAAATAGCTTACTCCACACACAACACTCTCAACAAACAATTTAAACCCAATAACAAAATAAACGACATTTACAACACCACTGGAGTTTACAAACTAACTTGCAGTTCATGCCCCAGTTTTTACATAGACCAGACAGGGAGGTCATTCTATACACGTTAGCAAGAACATATTAAAGCACTAAAAAACAATAATTTCCAATCAAAATTCGCCGATCATCTCAACTACAAAAAACATTACTACATAGATATAACATCTAACCTACAAATTCTTCATAAGCAACACAGAAATAACCAACGCTACACAACCGAACAATACGAATTATATAGGCACTTCAAACTACATCCTACACACATACTCAATACACAGTTACATTACAACTCACAGGCACTTTTTGACATCCTAACTACTAATACATACAAAATACACCCACACTACCAAACTATACCACATCAAACCTAACCTACGTAAACCTTGAGATCAGTTACGGTCTGAGTTGACAGAGGGACACATCTCCCGAAACGGGCGTCCTCAACAAGCAAAGTAAGTGCTACTATTGGCGAGTTTAAAACATTTAAAAGTGTTTAGTGATATTCATTATCTTATTTCTTTACAGTATTCTAGGAATTATTACAATAATGTATATTTTTTAATTGTTTATATTTTTATCCTTATTGCTTACCTATTGCAAAAAAATATGCAAGCAACTATTACGAAGCAGTAAAAACGAATAAAAAATGAAACGTCGCATAACATAGCTAGAATTACCTTTTTTCTTCAATTTACGCAATTTTATTTCGCCCAAGTGCCAAAACAGTTTTTTTTGTTTGATTGACGAGATTTTTGTATATAATTATAAAATCCATTAGCAGATATACCTTTAATGTTACATACTTTAAAGCTTACATTTACGCCTATGAATGTAAAATTTAAATACAACTTTGAATTTAAAACCATTTAAAATACAAAAGGGAATAGTTTTGAACTATTCGTTCAGAGTGCGGAGAAAATATTTTGTAATTATAAATAAGGAGCATAAATGAACTCTATTATATAAAATAGAACATATAACACAAAGATATTATGCACCAGAAACATTTGATTTTATTCTTCTCAAACATAATAAGTGTAAAATAATAAATAAAAATAGGATTAATAATTACTATAGTGGACGTTCAAAGTATATTATTTAATTTACAGACATCCACGTTTCATCTGAATTCCTTTCGCTAGACGGGGTAAATATTTGCGAGTAATTATTACAGAAGTTTCTTTGATGAAGAAGAGGTTCCTTAGATATTATTCTGTTATTAAAACTTTCCATTAAATTAATAATGGTTGATGATACTAAGTCGAAGATTCAATAAGGCGAAATAACGAAATTAAAATTCCCTTTAATGAAAATATTACCCTCAAAGTAAACGAAACATTTAAGACTGGAGATATATCAAGTTATTTCCCGAGACGTCTTATTCGAAAATTAATATTAATTCTTTCTTTTTCCTGGAACCACGGCCTGTATGGGTGAATCTAGATAAAAGACTTGATATTTTAATAATATTTTACGTCACCTACTAATTATTGTTTAAAAACGTCTTATTTCAAGAAGACATATCACTCTGAAGTAAAAATTTTTAACGTGTGTATATCACATGAATAAACACTTTCCCATAATTGTAGCTAAAGTTGTTGTGGAGCTTTTATATTGAAATAACATAAATATACACTGTGTATTTATAAAAGTAAAACAAACCTTTACTATTTACCACCTCACACACTGTATCTACTCAACTATTAATTTCTCTAAGTGTATTGATGCCTATATACTCAAGATTCACTTTGTACGCGTCTTTATATTTGTGGTTATCTTGCGCACTAAATTCTCATTACTTTCATTAAACGCGTTTCAGGATAAACTATAAAAATAATACCAAAATGATAATATACACCTCTTTTTTTAGGCTTCATATAAATATTGTTTCTTTTGTATAGCTCATATCAGGTCTTTCGTACTGTATACAAAGAAAAATCAACACTCAAAGTCTAAATTTATTTCATTTTTGAAGTGATATTTTCGTTACGAGTGCTGAACATAAACATGAGATTATTAAATCCCATTAAAACATTATTAATTCATTAGTTTCGCGTCACGCTATTTCTGAAACGCAAACCTCACAGCATATATTTCCGTCATCCTACGCTATGTGGTACCTCATAGTGAATTAAATGATAACATATGATTTCATGTAACAGCTGATTTTGTGTTATAGGTTATGTTGTAGAACATGGCCTGGTCACATGGCTTGACCTCGACCATATTCCTGTTTCATTTTAATCCACAGTATTTTCTCGATGTATCCTGCTAGCTCTAGCTAGTTGGAAGCAACCGTGGTCTGTTAGGAACTGTGTGTTGTAGAAGTTTACTCTTCCATGACCACTGTTAGTCCAAACTGGGTAGGTTTTTGATTAGCCTGGCTGTCCAACATTCAGTGGTTTCCTGCCAATTGACCTTCGTCGTCCTTCTCTCTTCCCTTATGTTATCCATGTCGTTCATATTTCGGCGTTCTGTAATGGTCTTCTTCTCTAGTGCCAGCAGATCATTATACCTCAGTTGTACGATTGTACGATATCCTAGTAATGCGTTAATACAAAAGTATGACCGGAGTCTTTATGAATTTTCATGCAAATAAACGAACTATATACAAAATGCTTTAATAATGTATACAAAAACATATATGAATGATATAGCCTATGTATAATCATTAGTAACTATTATTCCTACTACTAACCACTCAATATAAAACTTTCTCACGAATATGAAATTTTATTGAAAATATATCATTATATAGTTTTTGTGATCATATTTATTCTAAAAATACATTTCCTTGGTTAATGTAATGAGAAATCTTTCAAATAATGATCGAACCGTGTGTTTTGTTGAGAAATAGGAACATCTTCTTTAAAAGGGGTAGTTTTAATGCCAGTTATTCCTTTAGTAATATGATAAGAAAAATTAGGGTAATAAATGAGCAATATAAATGTAGAATATGTTACCAATTTGTAACAGAAGGATACGATTCACCTGATTAAATATATTTTAATATAAAATAACAATTAAATTACATAATAATTATGCACCATATATTCTTCTTACATTTATAAATAGTTTTATCATAATTAAAATTATTACATCTCTGCTATATCCATCTGCGTTTCCTTCGTAATTCCTTGCACAAGAAGGGGAAAATATATAGAAATAATTAATAAATAACTTTGAAGTAGAAGAAGATCGCCTTATGAAGCCTTTATAATAATAAACTTTACATTTAATTAATTGGGTTCATATCTATCTATAAGGCAGAGAGTTTATAAGGAATTTTAGGCATGTTAAAATAAAGAAACAAAACTAAAATCGTACAGGCAGATAAATTGAAAATAGTCTTTCAAAAATGAATGAAACCTTTATATAAGAGATATGTATATTTTAAAAATAATTACAAAACAAATAATTACATATTATGTAAGTTTCCTGCTCATTCTCTAAGCTTGAGTTGGGTTAACGCAATAAAAGTGTTAGAATCAAATTTCAACGGCTTCAAACACTTTGGAGTTAAAGAAAGCACTTGTATTACGAAGCAATAAATCACCGTGAAGCCAGTGTTTTCGAAAGTTTGTACATTAACTGAATAGCCCTTTTCCCAGAACTCTAGCTATAGATGAGAGAATATAAACTGAAAAACATAAATTCACCCTGTAAGTAATTACAAATGTGAAACAAACCAGGGGGGGATATTTTTCACCTGCAATTTAATTTCATCTTCGAAATTATATTGTTTATGAATATTTCACATTTTTTTAATTTCGTTTGTTAGTGCACATTCTTCCCCCCTCTCTCTATCTCTCTCTCTCTCTATATATATATATATATATATATATATATATATATATATATATATATATATATATATATATATATAAATATCGCAATATGTTTTCTTGTGTATTAATAAAGAACAAAAGTTAATATACAAATACAAGAATTATATTTGAATTTACAATTCAAAGCTTTTCGTTGGCTAACAGTACCAACATCATCAGGAATATTAAACAATTAAAATTAACATATCAATTTATTAATTTAATTGTTTATGTTAATTTATCTATATGTTAATTTTAATTGTTTAATATTCCTGATGATGTTGGTACTGTTAGCCAACAAAAAGCTTTGAATTGTAAATTCAAATATAATTCTTGTATTTGTATATTAACTTTTGTTCTTTATATATATATATATATATATATATATATATATTGTAACGTACGTTACACGTACGTTTTAATCTTTACTAAAAAAGTGTGTTAATTACTAATTAACAAATTAATTAACCTTACTTACCAGTGCTTCTAGTTCTAACGTCATAGCTCAGGCAGATACTGTCTGTCTATGGCGGACTTCTTATCTTGAAGGTAGAACTTGGTTAGTTGAAATCATAATTTGAAGCTTTAAAATACCAAGTTATACAATTTATTAATCAATGACAAATTAAAAAAGAACAAATGACACAAATGTGTCGAGTAATTAACTTTTAATCACTGCTAATTATTCCATACATTTTAATTACTTATTAACCTTTAAAATTTATATATATCGAGAAGGTAGTAACTTACGTTTTTCAATTTAATTTTAGAAGTGAATATTCAAAGGACAATTTCTACCGTTCATATGTTAACCGTTTATCAATTAAAATTCAACTTAGTTAACATTAAAATACATTTTATTTATTATTATCTAAAACGTACTTGGTTGTGCACATTACTTGTAAAACACTATAATACATATAATTAATTACTGCACATCGCTTTTGTACACTTAACACTTATCACATCGCTCCTACAAATCAGCGCTCTTAAACAAAATGATATAAACTTTTACTTATTGGAAACTCATAAATAATCGTTTCTGACTTCTTCTTTAGTTGCGTTAATAACATTTGTACCGGCCTTGACATCTTTTTTACTGGAAGAAATTTTGAATACTGGAAGCTTATAAATTTCTAGGTTTTGTCCGAAAATGCCATTACGTCCGTCTCGTTCAAAGACGTTTTGAGAAGTGGGGTCGTTGCAAGGACACGCTAACTGAATATCCCACCCTTACTTATTATTTTGAATTTTTTTAAATTGTGTTTCGGATCAGGCGATATCAGACCATGTTTAAGTCACATGGCGTGATGTGCTTATTACCCTAAGTTACTAACTCGCACGATATTTTTCTATTTCGCCCGCTAGGAGCCCTCACCACCTACGCTAGCTTCACAATGTGCACCAAGAAAACAAAAATTTTCTTTTATATTGAGACGATATAATTATTAAATAAAAATTAAATATATAAATAAATTTAAATGTAACACCTTATTTTTAAGAGTGTTACAATATATATATATATACCATAATATATATATATATCATGTACTCATTTTCATCGATAATATAATACTTTATATACGTCCACTCAAGTTTAAATAAATTCTTTACACTTGTGGTGGCTGCCACTTGATGTTAATACAGATTTTTCAAATATTGATTCATTAATTAAATTTCACGAATTCATTTAACTTTTACGTGGGAATACAATTTTTCACAAAAGGAGTGAGGTATGCAATATAGGTATCTCGTTCCATCTCGCCTAAAATAAGTTACAACGTATGATTTTATAAAACCGCTGATTTTATAATATACGTTAAGTGGTAGAACTGCTTTTTTAACTTATAGGTTATGTTCCTTTATTTATATTAGATGTAATTATTTAATAAACAGTAACTAAAATACAGTTATGTTGTCCAGAGTAGAAATTGACACTATAGACGTTTAGTTTATACTACTTGTTGTGTAGGTATATACATGTATTTTTACACAATTGTTAAACTTTGTACATATTAAATTTACATTGCATTTATGATACGTAAAATATGGAAATATGTTTGCGTCTTAAGATAGGGACCTACAACAAAAAAATATTACTAAAATACTTCATATTGTTTTAGGTAGTCTATGTTATATTTAAAAAAATATATTTTCCGAAATTTATTAGAAAATTTGTAAAACAATCGAAAGGTTTGTAGAAAGAATCTATGTTTTAAATTTATATATAAATCTATGTTTAAAAAGTTGTAGATTTTTTCGATATATGTTGCACGTTGATTCATTTTCTTTAATTTTCTTATAGTTAAATTATTAGTTTTAAACTTATGTTCCTAAACACATCCTTTTAGTAACGAAAAAATAAGAGGAAAGTTTCCAAAGTTTAATATTTTTTTAGAGGATATGTTTAAAAATAATTGTTAAAGAACTCATTCTAATAAATTAAAAATAAAATGTGAACATTTTGTCAAATAATTTTTTACTTTATTAAAGGATTAACAATATATACCCTCTCTCTTTCTCTCTCTCTCTCTCTCTCTCTCCATATATATATATATATATATATATATATATATATATATATATATATATATATATAAATTGCTAGTATTTCTCTAACTATGCAATTTCCTATAGTTTATGCTTTCCATAGATATAAGTAGTAAAAGAATTATACGAGAAGAAATAAGTAGGATTATTACGACATGTGTTCTATCTTACGTTACTTGATACAGGTTTTCATATACGCAATGGTAATCTTTCAATGAAACCTTACTCACCTTAAAAAGGGTAAGAGAAATAAGAAATTCATGTTTGTTCCACTTTAAAAATAGCAAGAACAAGTGATTAAAACTGCAAAACCTATTTGGTTTTTAATCGAATGCTGCTCAATTACCTTTGTCTTCAGTGTAGATAAAACTATATTTGAATTTCTTTTATTGTATATGTTGAATTACGTTAAATTTTATTCAAGCAAGTGAACCTTTCTCTTGTTAAAAAGGAATACAAATAAAATAAACCCGATGGGGCTTGTGGACTGGCCGTACCTACAAAGAGGGGTTTGGCGACCCTCGCAGTACCCAGTCTAACATTACATCACTTACAACACACGTTTCTGAATATACATAATCTAGTCACACACACACACACACACACACATACACACACACACACACACACACACAAAAACACACATACACACACACACACAATAACAACTTCTCTTAGGGATGATCAGTAAGAGACTGTTCAGGACCATTTCGCGTTAGAAATGCCAAAAAGACCATAACTTGACAAAGTCTAGACCGGGATGCTACTATGCGCTTGCTCTGCTGAACACGTAAGCGCGGTGGCTGGCCTCCCAGCCACTTCGGCTCTTGGTCAGGAAGTGTCAGCGGTGCTCAGATTTCGGAGCCTGTGCACAGTATTACGAGTTCTCGACTGATGACCATTCACATCGAGCTAAGGAGAAAAGAATAGACCCCAGAGTACTTTAGGTTGGAAAGGATATTCAAGAACACCATTAATGTACGCGTTCAAATAGTAAATCTTACCAAGATACAAAAATCTCTAACACAATTTTATCCTAACAACGCTGATCATTTTGAAACTGAATATCCTCGTGAATTGTTCAAATATTGGACTCTTTTTCTAGCTATACAAGAGAAAAAATATTTCTATAAAAATGAAGCTTAATAAAAGACGTGGATATCATCATTTTGGTATTCTATTTGTCGTTTGTCCTGAATTGCGTTTAATGAAAGTATTGAGAATTTAGTGCGCAAAATAAACACAAATATAAAGACGCGTACAAAGTGAATCTAGAGTATATGAGCTACAATACACTTAGAGAAACTAATAGTGGAGTAGATACAATGTGGAAGGTGGTAAATAGTAAAGGTTTGTTTTACTTTTATAAATACACAGTGTATATTTTTGTTATTTCAATATAAAAGCTCCACAACAACTTTAGCTACAATTATGGGAAAGAGTTTATTCATGTGATAAACACACGTTCAAAAATATTTACTTCAGAGTGATATGTCTTCTTGATATAAGACGTTTTTTAAACAATAATTAGTAGGTGACATAAAATAATAATTAAATATCAAGTATTTTATCTAGATTTACCCATACAGGCCGTGGTTCCAGGAAAAAGAAAGAATTAAAATTAATTTTCGAATAAGACGTATCGGGAAATAACTTGATAGATCTCCAGTCTTAAATGTTTCGTTTACTTAAAGGGAAATGTTTTCATGAAAGGGAATTTTAATTTTGTTATTTCGCCTTATTGAATCTTCGCTTTCGTAACATAAACTAATAATTTAATGTAAGGTTTTATTACGAAAGTTGTATTTTTATGTTACATTCATAGGCGTAAATGTAAATCTTTAACATATGTATAATTTAAGGTATATGTGCTAATCAATTTTGTTATTACATAGACCTACAAAAATCAAGTCAATTAAATAAAGAAACTGTATTTGGCATGTGGCAATAAAATTTCGAAAATTAAAAAATAGAAAAAAGAAAAAAAAATATTTCTAGTTACGATATTTGACGTGGCATTTTTCATTCGTTAGTTCTGCTTCGAAATAGTTGATTGTATATTTGTTGGATAAATATAAACTACTTAAAAATATACATAAATGTAATAATTCCTAGATATTATTATAACTTCTGTAAACAAAATAAGATAATGAAGCTATTTTCAAAACGAGTTATTTCAATAAACTTTATTTTTGTGTTATTGATTTAATTCATTGTGTTTTCTTTTAATATTATAAATAAGAATTTATTATTTTGAACGACTTCTGTTTCTCATATTTTTAGCATATTCTTGTTGTAAAATTTTTTTTATTTATATAAAAAAAATCAATACATCCCTTTTGAGTATTAGTTAATACCAACACCATCAGTACAAGAACAATGCCAGGTATGCCACCTCGTAGCCAAAGTTATTATAGGTATATAGTTAAGTAGAGGATATTTACTACAGAGACCTTTACTTACTTATATTTTGCAGCAGTCGCGTATTGCATTTGTTCAATGCTGCGAGTCACTGACAAGACTGTTGTTCAGCTGTGTTTTATTAAAGGCAATATTGTAACACACCATGGACCATATACATAAAAGCTTTTCTAACAATAAATCTCACTTTTAAATATAAATACAAACAAATGAATGGCAATAACTAACCCCTATTCTAAAAAGTTTGTTTTTCATAATCTTCGCGAATCATAAATAACAATGTAATTTCCAAATATTTATCTAAAACAACAAAACTCACTGATATTTTTCAGCAGATTCGTTTCGCAGTACATCAGTGCATTGTTCAATGCTGCGAGACACTGACCAGACTGTTGCTCAGTTGTGTTTCATTACTGTCAATATTGTAACATATCAAATACAATATACGTGAAAGGTTTCCTAGCAATAAAAGCCTAATTTTGAATATAAATAAAAAACTATGAAGGGTAGTAACTAGCCATTATTTATAAAACGTTTGTATTTCAATACCTCTTCAAAACTACATAAACTTTCGTGAATTATAGTTAACAATATAATTTCCAAATATTTATCTAAAACCACTACTTACTGATTTTTTTCAGTAGATGCGTTTCGCAGTACATCAGTACATTGTTCAATGCTGCGAGACACGGACAGGACTGTTGCTCAGGTGGGTTATTTTATTGTTTGTCTGTGGTGTTTTGGTGTTCTGTGGTGTGTCGTCGTAAAAAAGCAATAAACTAAACACAACATAAAACCTCAAAATACACAATCACTACAAAAGCAATCCACAACAGGATAAAATACACTCAAAATCATAAATTATATTCGAACACATAATTAACTACTAATCAATGGATAATGACACACCACAGAACCACTCAAACAACAGTCTTGTCCTAGACCCAGAGGATTGAACAATGCACCGATCTAGTGCGAAACGCGTCTGCTGAAAAATATCGGATTTAGTTTGTATTATAACGAGGTTTCGATTGCAGTTTCTATAACAAAACAAGGTTGTAGCTCGAACCGGTCGGAAAATTGCATTCATTAAACAATAACTAAATAATTACTTTTTTGCCGGAACATTTTTACTAAGCTTTGATAGATATATAATCCAAAGCAAGTAATTAAATAACCAAGTATTTTAGACATTTACGTAATTAATGGTTAGCTGTAATGTTTAAATAAAGAAAAAATAACTACAAAAAATACTAATTTCAATAAAAATTTTTATCTAAAGCAAAATTAACTCCCTTTTAAAAGAGGTATTATGGAAATATAAAGTCTTTTTTAAAGTTATTAAGTTGAATATTAACCATTACGAATCCTTTGAATATAATGCAGGAGTAAACAAAGAGTCTTATTCCATCCGTTCCTAAATATAATTGATTCTTTTCAAATACCTGAACAATTTTTCAAACAGAAAATAAAATAACGTTTTCTAAAGGAATATCAGTTAAGCCGTTTCTCCAGTCTAAAACGAAAGGATAAAAAAACTGAAAAGCCAACAAATAACCTTAAGGACCTATTGACGGGAAAGTTGAGTCTAAATCCAGATATTTTAAAAATAAAGACAAGATGGGGAAATAATTTTTTTACGACCGCTGACGCAACACTTAGTTTACATTAGCTCTTACCTTTATTTGTAAATCATATTAATAACTATTTCATAAGATTATCTTATACTTCAGATAAAATTGTTCTATCAAGCTTTAAGAGGAAAAAAAGAGCTAGAAATTCTAATGATAATGATGTTTTATCTTCATAATCTTTTAAAATTCCTTCTATTACCTAACGCTAGTCTGATATAATTATTGTACAAAATTTCAATCACTAATAAAATACGTTTTTAACCATCCAATCATTTTATTAACCTATCGTGGGTGACAATTGATGTTTATACAGTTTTTTTTCGAAACTTTATTAAATAATTAAATTATATAAATATTTGGAGAGTCTAGATAGGATTCGAACTGAGTACCTTCAAGTTCTAAATCTAGAGCTTTTGACAATGATAAAAACTTTTCATATCTAGAAATGTGCTTCTAAAAGATCTATATGAAAAATATCCATTGTATAACCTTAAACTGTGGTAATGGTTACTACAAAATTCCATAAATTACGCTCTAGAATTACAAATGAATGAAAAGAATAAAATGTACAAACCAACGGGATTAACAGTAAGGAACCTTGCTTCACCAACGGATAATGCGGAAGGAAAGCGAAAAGAATCTATAACACAATGCAAGGGGTCGTAAAGAAGCGTATAAATAGTAGCAAGCAAATATAATAGTCCAATACCGTACCAAATTCGGAGATTTCTTAAGACGTCCTGTTTAAAAAAAAAGTTGTAATAATAAAGTTATATTCTCTAAGTAATGTATTTATTTTAAGAATGATATTTTATTATAAATGTCATTAATTTTTGTTATAAGGTTATACAATTTTGTTAGCACTGGTTTAACCTACTTCTAATATAGATAACTGTGATTACATCATTATTATTTTAGTTACACTATTTATATATTTTTTTCATTTTTCTACATAATTATTTACAATTCATCTAGAACAAATATTTATAGATATTCCAGAATTGTTTTGGAAATTTAAATTACATTTTACTTTTGTAAGTTTAAATAACAATAAAAATTTAATTGGAAAAGCTAATTTGTAATATAAATGAATTTTTCTATAAAAAAACTCTTTACCTACGGTTTTATTATTTTTAATATTTAGTTTTATTGAACGTAAATTGTCCTTTCAGAATATTTTGTGACTTTACATTAAAATGTAATTTTCATAGAAATTCATCAATTAAACATAAGTTTCATTTTCATGAAAACGAAGAAAAATAAAATAATTGCTGTTAAGGTCTAATAGTTAAGAAATTGAATTGTTATTGAAAAGTGATACAGAGAAAATATATAAAAGCAACCTGCATGTAGTTTCAACAATTTTGTTTTTTAAATCTGCGATGAAGAAATATATCTCAGCGTTTGATTTTACGAGCGGAACGCTTGGGGTATTTCATTGTATAGTAGAATTTGCCGTATTTTTAAAGGAATTTAACGTTTTATAAAATTTTTCTGTCAATTCTCATAAACATGTGGAATTCGCCAAATTGATTACAGTTCATCGCTCTCAAAAATTCGAACATTTCCAAAAACTAATCTCGCAATTTCCATCAATGTGGTAACTAAACCCTGTAGTAACTGGCAATAATAAACACCCCTTTCATAGTCCTTTTGGTTTAGCAGATAAACATTAATTTCATATTCTATTTCAAACACACTATATTTGTATTTTAAAACAAGTGGCCAAATACCAAGCTATGAACTGTCTATCAATACATAATTAAAAATAAACATTAAAGTTGTTTCATTTTTCTCTGGCAATAGTGGTTTGTAGCTGTATATAGAATATATATTCGAAATACTTTACTACCTATTACTTAAATAAATACTAAGAAGATAAATAATATATTTTTGTATTATTTTTAATCATTACAAAATTCTTACAATAAAGGCTAATCAAAATTCTTTCACATTTAATTTGTATTTAATTTATATTTAAATCCAAAAACTTAAATTAAATTGTCATGGATACGAACAAATCACTACTTTGTTCACAATCATAATATTTTAAACACGTTACAGCGTTAGAATGGAATATTATCTCTAAATATTGGAATGTATATATAATTATATTTTATTTAAAAAATGTATTACAAATATTCTCTATTTATTTACCTAAACGTAGATATTGCACACAATATATATAATATATTTTCATTCCTGATGATGTTGGTACTGTTTGCCAAGGAAAAGCGTTGGATATAAATTAATAAATAGTCTTGTATTTGAATAATCTATGTTGTTTTAAATTATTAAACAAGAAAACGTAGTTTATTTATATATTGCTACTAGCAATTATTGCATAGCTGAGTGAATACTTTAGAACTTACCTGCTAACGCGTTTCGATGCAATCGTTTCATTTACGGAGCTAATTGTTTACTAAATGACGCTCTAAGGGTATATAAATTATAATTATATTTGATACTATATATTTAAAATTATTATAAATTATCTTCTTTGGCGTGTAAAACATGCACTGTTGGGTTAAGCATTATAACTTTAAAATATTTATTCTGTGATACATTTTATGAAGAATTCAAAACTTAATTTCAAAATAATTTCAATGTCCATGGTAGTCATAAAAATAAAATTATTATTTTATAAATTTGAAACTTGCATAATTTACCATATGGTAACAGGTAGAACTACTAAATATGACAATTTACTAAATTTAAATTTTATAAAATATAATTTTATCAAATTTAATTTATAAATGACGAATGTTTTGTTAAGGAGGTCTTCTTAATTTTTTAATAAATTTATGATTTTTTAAACTATATTTGTAGTTATATAACAATACTGCTTTAAAACAACTAAGACTAGAATTTATATTTAACAATTTTAAAATAATTTTCTTTTTGTCAAAATAAAAAATAGTCTGAAATCAAGTCCTGAATCATCAATAAATTGAGCTTCAAATATTTTAAATTTATTTAGGATTATATAGTAGCTTATAATAAATATTAAAAAAAAAATAGTATTTTTGCGTTCTGTGATGGCATGATCAACTCGTAGGGAGACATCTACAAAAATAGAATTTGGACAGCATTTTTGTCGCTTTATTTGTTTAAAGTCCTTCGAAACTACTAGGTTGTACACGTTCTACGCCTATAAGCCGCTTGACTACGCACAGTTCTACGCGTGCTATTCTACAGGTAAGCCTCAGGTAGACACTTTACAACAGGGTTGCCGTTTTCCCTGGCTTGTCACAACTGTCATAAACGTTTGTTGAAAGAACAATAAACTAGGAGGTATAAAATCAAATCCTCATATCCTGTATATGTGTAAAAAAATTTATAAAACATATAAAGTAGTGTTCCCGTCATTAGATTCAAGTTGAAATTCCCACTTTCAACACGAACCTGACAATTGAGTCTGGTGGTATACCAATCTAAATCATACAAAATAAATAATAAGTGTAAGAGTAGATAATACACACTGCGGCCAATACAAACACTGAACATCATAAATATTAGAGAAAGAGAAATGGAAAATACATTTATTTCAAGAGAAAATAATAATTTACGTGCGAAAATAAGGAAAAACATAAATCTTTCTTGTTTTAGGTTTAAAAAAATATATGTCCATTGACGTAGGAAGGGAAATATTTCTTTTACATAATTATACGCATTTTTACAGGAAAACTATTGTTAACGGTTTATTAAATACAATGTTTGCGTTATAGAGAATGTTGCCATAGAGAATGTTTGCTCTCTGCTAACGTGATGTATTTCACTAAATCGGCGGGTGTCGAGAGTTCTGTGATATGTTACAAGTTTAAAGTTTGAATTGTGTGTTGTCATGTAACTCGCGTCACCCCATCCCCAGCTCTTTCAATTTTCAAGTCACAGACAGCAAAAAGCAAAATTCAAATCTTCAATCATATTACGTACGACAAATACGTACAGAAAATTATTTTAGTTATTTTCTTCAATTCCTCCAATTACTACACAGTCTCTTTGTTTATATTGTTCAAGTTTTCAATCGTTAAATATTTACTTATTAATCATCTCATCACAAATACATTTTTTTAAACTTGTAGTAGATGACACTTGATATTAATACAACTTTTTTAAAGTTTTATTTCAATTATCAAATAATTAGTTAATTTTAGTTTTATATGATATAAAAACATTTCACGAAAGGGGCCAGGTATGCATAATAGTTGCTACCTCCCATTTCTTCAAAACAAGTGATAGCCTATGATTTCATAAGACACCTGTGTCTATGTTATACGTTATGCGGTAGTAGAGCTGTTTAAACACTCAGGCTCTAATAATTTATTTATAATATTTTAATTATTTATTAAATTTGTCTGAAATAATACTTTTTTTTTTTACCAAAGTAGGAATTGACTTAAAATATTTTCGATTATATTACTTATTTATTTAGTGTCTAGAATACATATCTTTGTAAACGTGTAACGAAATTTAGATGGTGTTACATATTAAAAAAAAGGAAATTTCAAAAAACGAACGAGAATGTATTCAAAAAATGTAATAATATAAAACTAGATTCAAAAAAAATGTGATATGTTAGAAATATTTTAAATCAAATCTCTGGTTGGAAGTGGCATCTGTAGGAAGAGTTTAAAAACAAATTAAAATTATAGTATGTATGCGCACACACGATGCGCGGTAGCTAGGTGGGCTGCTTGCAACGATAATTTAACCCTCTTCTTGCCAAAATGTAGAAGGCAACGGACGTCTCCAAGAGCGAGGAAATGTTTAGTTTTCAATTTTTAATGTAAGTCATTTTTTTAAATTTGTTATAATCATAATGTAGAAGACAGCGTACGTAGCCAAGTACGAAGATGGAACACTGAGTTACTGAAGCCTTTTTCTTTAATCATGACCGAGGGAATCTTGTAAGGTTTTTCCAAATAGGAAGATGCGAGGCTACACCTTGTTAAAACAGCTAAGTGAACAAATTCAAACTTTAGTGAACTATTACAAAATTTAAATGCTTAAACAGTTTAATACAACATTAATAAACTTTAAAATTTTCAACATGTACATAAATGTAATTTAAACATTATTTGGTGCATTTGTTTTCAGTTTAAATTGTAATATTTAATTATGAAAAGAGCAAGCAAGCAAACTCGAATACAGGGCCATTTCAGCCATTGATTGTAATACGTAAAAATTCCTCATAAGTCAAATAATAAATTTTCACTAATCAGTAACTAAACCCTAAGAAATATGTATTATGATTGTAGTTTATATTATTTTTTTGGTTAAATAAAATATGAGTAATTTGCTTTAATTAAAGTTTAAGAGCAATTATTTAACGAGCACACAAATCCCACGCATCTCAATTTAATAAGCCTTTATATAAGAATTTATTGAGACTCTGCTAGTTTAAATGGTTTAACTTTGTATTTTAAAATATTTAATACGTATTTCAGTTAAGTAACCTAGTTCTACCTTCAAGATATGAAAAGCGTTACAGACAGACCGTAATTATTATTATTCCTGCCCTGTGACGTAGAACTAAGAAACGTTACAAACGGAAACATAACTTTTATAAAAATTATGTAAATAAAATATTAACAAAAAACCTAATTAAGGAATATGTGAAGTAAAGACTTTATTGTGAAATAAAATCTTAAAGCCAATAATAAGCGAAACGTCAAAAGTATAATAGTTAACAAAGTTTATTACAAACTTTTAAGTTTACAATGTAAAATATGTTATTATTTTTAAAACGTTTTTACAGCATAAAACACTAGTTTTAACTGAAAACTTCTTTCACAAAATTGGGTTTTGGCTAGAAGATAAACCATAATAACATATTAATAACTGTATTTAGTAATAACAACTACTCAGAAACAATAACACCCTTTCCCATTCGGGTTTAACTAACAAAGCATCATCATCACTGGGATTACCTACACAGCGTCTAAACTGCTTATAAATTCATTCTATGCAGCAGGTGGAGAAGAAGAAGTTTTGGTGGGTACAGCTGATCACACATAAGCTGGTGCGTGACCATGAAGGGTGAGCATAGCCGCGGGGAAGAGTTATAGACATTAGCCGCGCAGTTCCAGAGACATTATAATACGAGGTGTAGCATAATATTATATATTTATATTTATTACATTTAATTATATTTATTTATATTTATAATACATTTACATTTAATAATGTAAAAATGTATATTTGACAATCCCGAAGAGCTGTTACA
This sequence comes from Prosapia bicincta, assembly GCA_036971475.1. Lineage (NCBI taxonomy): Eukaryota > Metazoa > Arthropoda > Insecta > Hemiptera > Cercopidae > Prosapia > Prosapia bicincta. Next base: position 244,666,934 of record JBAIZL010000002.1, read on the forward strand.
AATATTTTTTTTAATTTGCTTTGTCATATTAACCAGATCATTTACATATAGTTTTGAATAAATTTACTCATATCAGTTTTCTAACCGTCCGCAACGACTGTAATTCCTTAGCGACAGCCTTTGAAGCAACATTCACTATAAAAACCAATGTTATAATAAGGCTAGCTTTTGTTTTATATCGATCGATCGTGCGCCAGCTTACGAGTGAACAGTTATACCAAACGTTCTTCAACTTCATATTTTCTAACACCCGATGGATGAGAGTTGCAACTTTATTACACAATTTTGACAGTATAGGTGGATAAAGAAGAACCACAAATGTGAAGCAGTTAAACAGAATTAAAATGAATTGTGAATGAGAGTGACTGACGGAAAATCCATCTCTTTTTTATTGCGCGTATCTGTGTATGTGAATGTACACAAACACACACACAAACATACACACACATACACACACACACACACACACACACACACACACACACACACACACACACTGAGACGGTCAAAAACCGTATCAAACATACAGATTTTACAAAACAAATCGGTTCAACGTCAGATATTTGAAATCTAATATGGATAGAATGATAACTCGGGACTTTAATGCCTAAATAAACAATGAAAGTAAATTGAGTTACAACTACAACATTGTGCAGTCGCAGAATTCAGAGTTATTATGTCTTTTCGAATGCACATTGACTTTGCTAAAAAATAACTTAAGAGCAGCAGTTTAGTCAATCTGATGTATTAAGTCCCTCTGGAATGGAGTTTATTTACAAACAATCAACTCTAATCTTGCCTGCTAAACTATGAATAACGAGATGTAATATGTTTAAATAAGATGACGAATAAAAATTAAATAAATATAATAGGGAAATTTAATAAAATATTAAAGAAATATTATTTACATTATTTGAAAAGAGTAATTAAAAATAATATATGTATAATAAATGTAAAGAAAACACTATGATCTACTAAATAAAATTAAAGCATTGAAAAAGTATTGTACAGTCTAATACAGTCTTGCTTATATGTTTCAAGTTATGAAAGCAAACATTATTATAAAGATAAAGAAAATATTAAAATGATGACGTCACTAGTGAGAGTGAAAGGAAAAGTGAGAGTTTGATTTTAAATAAATTATTAATATCGATGTGTTTGTTTCAAGATGCAGACCGAAAATGCTGCGGATGCGACGATGACTTTAACAACAAAAGTTGAGTTGTAAATTGAGAATAAGCCATAGAATAAGAAAAATGTTTTAGTTGTAATTAAATTTAATAATTTTGGTTAATGTTAAAATATGTAATAGAAGGGAAAATAATTACATTTTCTTTTAAAGCGGGGAAAGTTGAGACGGCTAAAAGCCGTCTTAAAATATACAGATTTTACAAAAGAAGGCAAAATCGGTAGAATTATTTAAAATAAAAATTTTAAAACTCAATAATGGAAGTGAAAGTAGCCGGCCAAACCTGTTCCTTGTCAGAATAGGTAAACAAAACCGGTCCAAAGGGCTGGTTTTGGCTAACAAAATGAGTGGGGACCCAGTTTTATGAGATAAGAGGGAGAGGTGACTCAGTGCTAGGAGAAGACGGACGTTTCCTTCGGCACATCCACAACCATGGACTGCAAGATGCCGTACCGAGGCTAAGCTTTAATTTATATCCCAAGATGGAAGTGGAGATGGTGAGCTCTTCACCCGCCACCATTCGAATATAATTTTTTTAAATGTAAATAAACAGTGTTAAAGACGGCCTTAAATCGTTCAGTTGCATCCGCTATAACATTCTAGACTCCTGGGAACCAACCTTGGGAGAAGAGGAGCGAGGTGCAGTGAATATTTTTGGGGCAAGTCAACATTTTAATAACAAAATAACAATTTATTGATTTAAATACAAATTTCAAAATTATAAATACAGATTTCATTAAATACAAATATCTTATAAAATTGATTTTTTATTAGAATAAAAAATATACAAGCAACTAACTTTTTATTGGATTAGAATCTAAATGGTGGAGATTAAATATAAATTATTCAATTTTAAATTACTAATATCAAGATTAAACTTTATCAAATTGTTACAAGGTCAAATTTAACAAATTAAGACAAACAAAATCCAATGTCATTAATAAAATTATATATTTATATTCAACGAGAAAACCTGAATGAGAAAATATATAAGCAACTAACTTTTTATTGGATAAGTATCTAAATGGTGGAGATTAAATATAAATTATTCAATTTTAAATTACTAATATCAAGATTAAACTATATCAAATTGTTAAAAGGTCAAATTTAACAAATTAAGAGAAAGAAAATCCAATGTCATTAATAAAATTATATATTTATATTCAACGAGAAAACCTGAATGAGAATTTCAATAAGAAAAACTAAATTAAAATCGCTGCAACTAGGTAAATATCGTTTATTTTATGTCCATTAAAATTACATCCAGTATTAAAAATATGTTATAATGAAAAGCCTATAAAATGGTTGTACGAAACTTTTAGATTTATGTTTAGCACCACAAACAAAAATACATACACACACACGCGCGCGCGAACGCAAACACACACACAAACAAACTCATACACACACACACACACACACACACACACACACACACACACACACACACACACACATATATATATATATATATATATATATATTTATAATAACTTAAAATTTATCTGTCAGGTGAAACATTTTTCTTTTTCATAAAAACTTTGTTTAGCTAACTATAGTTATTATCTTTACGTTTGCAGCATTAATTTCCATTACACACATTTCTACTGTGATTGCCAATGTTAGAACTATGCCTATTTGTATCATCTATAGTTCTCTAATTTACAAGGAATGGTATATATATTTGTATTAAGAAAAGTTAAATATATTTCGAGTTAGTACAAAGTATAGTTGCTGACAGACAAGCTGGCGCTTGGGGCTGACGTAGCACTGTAAGCGAGGGATGGGTGAAGATAAGGTAAAGACCGTTCTACTAACATTACCTCGGATGTAGACTACAAAACATATAGCATTTCCTATTTCATATATTGCAGCGCCTTTGAGAGGGTTTAGCTGAAAGTTGACGCAAGTCGCATGATGGTAGACAAGTTGTTTTATCTAGGCTAGTACAAACGATCGATCAAGTTCCAGCTTACGTGTAAACACTAATAATAGTTTGTATAATTTTGTGTAAAGGAGAATGATAATTTCTCATGGTCTCTTGAACTAATATAATAAATTAAGTATTTTTTTTAATATGAAATTTGCTTGATACATGTTTTACAGTTTCAGTAAAGATTTATGGTTCTTATAATGCTGCCGTAAAATGTGTCAGTAAACTCTAATCAAAGAGGACAATTTAACTGCTCTTTGCAACTTTCTGGAATTCATTGTTTCATTTCTTCGCAACAAAGGTTTTTGTATAGAAAAGGTTCACTTGTGACGTAATTATAATCTAACTTGTTTGTTAACAACTCAAGGAAGGGTTTCAATTTATTTGAGAGACTAATGAGTATTCAAATAGTATTTTATAGAAAAAATAACTAACAGCTTTATATGTAATTGAAACAAAAAAAAGGTAAATTTTAAATGCATTTTAAATAAAATGTTGTACACTTAACCAGATTATATTTAATAAATTTTAGAAGCTTTTGTTTCAGTTTCCGTTTTGGTATACCTATTTATCAGTTTGTAGTAACCAGTAACAGTATCTAGTATCAAGTAGTTTAGCTTGGCAAGTGAAAACATTTTACAAAGGTAGATATTGAAATAGTTCACTGATGAAGCGACATCGTCGTCGAAACTATTCTGTATGTAATAAAAAACTAGTTTGCCATGTAAATACTAACTGGAAAAACTAATTTAATGTTTGCCATTGTAATCAAGTTCTAGGTTCACTAATACCTCCAACAGTGAAAATTTGTTTGTTTATGTCTTGAACAATATAGGCCTACATACACACACACACACACACACACACACACACACAAACACACACACACACACACACACACACAAACACACACACACACACACACACACACACACACACACATATATGAAATGTACTTGTTTATTATGAATTAATTACTGGAAATATTTCAAACTAGACAATTCAAATATTTATTTATTTGGAAAAGTCTCGAAAATCTGTATAATTTGTATCTAAGTTTAAAAAACTTCCTCTTAAAATAAAAATTTAGATCACATTTTTAAAGATTGTTGAGAATTGATTTTTTTTTAATTTACTGTTAATTAGATAATTTGGTTATTTTTTGTTTATATTTTATGATTGCAACATAATTTTTAAAATTGCATATTTGGAGTTGTTCAGGTTTACGTTTAATAAGGGATAATGCGGAGATTTCTTCTCATATTCAATCACTTAACCTTATTTTTCTTAATAATTTAGTAAAGTAATTCTCTTCAATTTAAATACAAGTCATAATAAATGTTACAACTGAAAAAAAGTAATAATAATAAATACAAAATAAAAATTAGATAAAATGTGATACATTTGTTTACAATAAATTTAATTTCTGTTCTATATATTTAATTTAAATTATGTTTAAAAAACAAATAAATCCAAGCTCTTCTATCAACAACATCCTTAAAATATTTATGGTTGTAATAATTATAATCGGTGTCAAAGCATCCATATTGTTTTTTTTTGATGACAGTTTATTAACAATGTATACAAATTTTATAAACAACATTTAGGTTTCAACTAAAATATTTCCTACAATTTGTTGTTGTTATAAAACTAGTCTCTAGTTTTATATTTTTATTCTCTAGAATAATATTTAATTCAAAATAAAATGAAGAATAGGAGAAGGAAATTTCTATTATTTTTGTTTGTTTTGTGAAGAGTTTGCATTCGGTTCAAGCATTGGATTAAAATGGATCAAAGTAATGGATTTCGAATGTATTGTGGATGACTCTTGCGAAGGGAAACTAAAAGTAAATAAAGAGAATGACTTTAACAAAAATCCATCACAAACCATTCCACTATATCTTGCTTTTAAACTGTAGATTTTTATTCAGAACTGTTTACAAGAAAATTTATTAAGGGATAATTACATCTTTGCTTAAATTAAATGTGCCATTAACTTTAGGCGAATCGCACGCCTAATTTAATATTGTTTATACTTACAATCTTACAGCTGTTATGATATTAGGTCAAGTGTAGTTGTTGGAAAAATTTAGTGGTTGTTATTTATTAATGTACAAAACCATCAGAAGTATTTGAACTAGAAGAATTATTTTATGTATTTTGTATTATATACTATTTGGGCTTTAATTATACGTTGTTTCCCAAATGTTTGTTTCCTCTCTCTTAGTTCTGATTAAAAAGACTCAGTAGTTTTCTAAAAAAAGCAATATCATATATATATATATATATATATATATATATATATATATATATATATATATATATATATATATATATATATAGGTACAGACAACTTTTTATAAAAACTAATTAGACGTGAAATATCACTTGTAACATAATTCAATATTTATAGTGACAAAATTAGTTTATTTTCAAATCACTGTTTATTCAAATAATAATGTTTAAGTTAAATTAAACAACTTCGTAAATTTTTAGTAAATATAAATGATTATATTTTAAAAAACTATACTTGTCATTGACGATATGTGACAACAATTTATTTAAGCATATACCTTTCAGACAATTCCTACTTATTTAAAAAAACATTTTTATTGTGGTTACTTTTTATTTAATCACTACATTTAATATAAATTAAGTAGCATAACCTATGATTTTGAATAGCTTTTCTACAATAAAACATACAATCAGCTGTTTTATGAAATCATATGTTATCACTTATTTTAGGACGAATGGGACGAAATGAAAGCCTTGCCCCTTTTGTGAAAGGTTTTCACTTAAATAAAAGTAATATTATTTAACTATTTAAATTAATAACAGTAACTTATTAAAAAATTCATTAAATAAATAATTATTTTAAAAAACTGTATTAACATCAAGTGCGAACCATTAGAAGTTTAAAAACACATGTTTAAACTTGAGTGGATGAAGAACAGTATGTTAATAACGATTGAAAATTTGAACAAGATATATAGAAGGAGACTGTGAACTAATAGAAAAAATTGAAAGAAACAATGGACACATATCCCCTGAAGCCAGAACCCTGATGTACTCTGAAAACAAATGTTAAAGGTTTTTTATCTGTAAAGAAGTACGTATCGCCTGTCCTTTTATCTATTGTAGAAGTATCGCCCTGAATAAAAATGTAGAATAGCCTTAGAAGCTTCTGGGACGTGGGCGTATTAAGGATTAAATATTTAAATAGATTAAAGATATTTAAAAGTAATAAAACATTTTTCGTTATATATTTTCGTTGCATTGTTGAAGTAATTGTTATACTTGATGACGAAATATGTTATGATATCTTGTTACCTTTGAAGCACAAAATGATACTGTCTTCACATATTTCTTATCTGTAAGAGGATTTCGATATCATTTTTATTATGTATTTGAGGTTTTATTTAAATTATATATATAGTATATATATAAATGAATAATTGTTTGTACGAACCTTAACGATGTGTCATGATACACCCTACAATTTTTCTAAATTATTTAAAATAACAGTATATATTTTAGAAAAAATTAAGATGGTGATAAATATTCTAATAATTAATTTTAATATGTATGAAATTAATGATTTGACAATTATATAAATAATAAACTATTTTTTTAGATTATGAAATTTTATAAATGAATATAATGGTTACAATAAACAATGTTAAAGTTTTAGATTTACTAATTGCTGTTATATATATAATAAATTAAAAATATTTCAAAAACAAAAATACTTTTAATGAATATATTTATTCAAAGCTTTTGGCCGATAAAATAGTACTAGCATCTTCAGGAAAATAATTGTCTAATAAAATATGTTTACAAAATTAAATCATATGTGCTACAAACGACCATATGTTTATAAGTATTGCACTTTATGTATTTTTTTCTATAACATCAATGGCCTTATAAATAGTTTGGTGCCTTGATCTCACTTGAATTCAATGAATTTGTCTATAACTTTATGCTTATAAATTTCCAATGTTTCAAATATAATCATTTTTAATCCTTTATTTAATTCTTTTATTAATTTCATGTTTTCTATTTCCAGAAAATCGTGTCCAATATTAATACAATGCGTAGCTAAATTTGATTTGTATATGTTTGGTTTGATATAAGCGTTTAAATGTTCTTTGTATCTTTCTTTTAATTTCTTTTTTGATTGTCCTACATATAATTTATTACAAGTTTGACATTTTATATTATATACACCATTTCTTTCGTGCATATTATTTTGATTTTTCTTATTGTTTATTAAATTTTTAATTTTATTATCAGTTTTATATGCAATTTGTAAATTTGTTTCTTTAAATAATCTTGTAATTTTATTTATTTCGTTACCAGTGAATGTAAAAGTTGTCCAAATATTTTCTCTGTTATTAGGTACAAAGTTATATTTGAGGTTCTGTTTTCTTATTATATTATTATTTAATTTATCTATATTTTTTCTTTTATATCCATTTTCTAAACCAATTTGATATATTATATTTTTCTCTTTTATTTGGTCATTTAGGTTCATTGGTATATTGTGCATTCTATGTAGTAAATTATAAAGCTCTGCCATTTTTTGGTTCGGTTGTAAAGATGATTTGAATAATTAGGTATTATTTGATTTGTCTGGGTTGGTTTTATATATATTATATTCAAATGATTTATTATTTCTAGTAATTGTATTATCTAAATAATTTAGTTTATTTTTTATTCAAATTCATGAGTAAATTTTATATTTTCGTGTATATTATTTATATATCTTAATATTTTTTTTTATATTTAAACCATCATTATTTGATATGTATAATCCATCATGTACATATCTAAACCAATGTCCATTTTGATCATATGTTTTAATAATCTTATCTATTTCAATGTCTATATTTTGTAAAAATATTTCCGATAATATGCTGGACATTAGAGAACCCATATTAAAGAATAAATATATTCATTAAAAGTATTCTTGTTTTTGAAATATTTTTAATTTATTAACTATATTACAAGAAAACATATCACCATATTTAATATATATATTTTAAAACAACATAGGTTATTCAAATACATGAATATTTATTAATTTAAATCCAAAGCTTTTCGTTGGTAAACAGTACCAACATCATCAGGAATGAAAATTACAATAATTTTATAATATATATATATATATATATTATACATTAATATATATATATATATATATATATATATATATATATATATATATATACAGTATATATGTATGTATGTATATATTTATTATATATTAATGAATGTTTGTGTGTATGAGCCATATCTATTACTACACCACTGATCCAATCGCCATGAAACTCTGAGATATATTTTAGTACATTTCTGGGAAGCTTTCTGGCATAGGAAGTCTGAGGTGCACAGGGGGCACGTTACCCGCCCTATAGTAATTAATTTTTGCAAAAATATTAAAACTTCCCTAAGTGTTTAGCAAAACAGATTTCCGACGACATAACAATTTTGTTCGACATGTAATTTTTAACTGGCAAACCAGGAGATGTCATAATACATTATTATCTGATGACATTTCTTCATTAAAATTTATATTTTCCAAACAGTCAAATTTCTAAAACGAATATTCCATTCCGTTAAAATTTACATTGACATAAAACATCCCGTGAGATCTGCTATAAAGTTTATAGATGATTAAACAAGGCGTAGCAATTTAGTGACATTTATTTGTCTTTAAAAGCTATAATTATATATTATAAATGTATAATTCTAGGGATTCTTGACATAAAAATATTATTCCTTATTTTCAGTTTAGAGAGGCATCGGTTTTAGTTACTTTAAAGAAATTATAAGGAATAACAAATAATTATAATACATATTTTATTGTATATTTAAATAATATCTTTTTTTTCAGAAAGGCTCATGTACCGGCTTTCCTTTTTACATTTTATTACATTTTTCGATGGTAAGTTCAGGCATAGTTTAATTATGTTTTAAATAAATATGTATTGTAGTACAGAAAGATCAGCTAGCAGAGCTATGGATCAAAAGCAATTGTTGATGATGTGTAGGGGGTTTGAAATTTTGCCTCGTCGCATTACTCATTTTAACTATAAATGAAAGTAAGGACTTTGTTTTTCATAGCACTACAGGCTTAATAGGGGCATCAAATTAGTTTTTAAAACTTCGAACTAAATAAATAAACTTGGAGTCTTGATATTCAACCGGCTCTTCATTTATTCAATTAATAATGTTGTTTTATATCAGACACATTAACATTTATACTTATCTCATATACATTTTAACTTACGCAATAATTAAACCATGTATATGTTGAGTCTTGTTTAATACTAACACATGATTAGTTACAAACGTTTATTGGACGTATAACTTATATAGTTTCAACGATAAACTTTAGAATAGGATTTTTAATAATCACAAAATCATATTTTCCACTCATATACTCGTATAATAGTAACATCACACAATATCTAAATCCCATTACAATTTACATTCTTTAATATTTTCGTTTTAGATAATGTAAAATATTTTAGCCGTGATAAAGTTTATTAAATCTATTCTTCATTTTGTTTTTATAGCTTTCAAAGACAAATAAATGTCACTAAATTGCTACGCCTTGTTTAATCATCTATAAACTTTATAGCAGATCTCACGGGATATTTTATGTCAATGTATATTTTAGCGGAATGGAATATTCGTTTTAGAAATTTTACTGTTTGGAAAATATAAATTTTAATGAAGAAATGTCATCAGATAAACACAATTTGTATCATAACAAACCAAAGCTATAAGCGTACCGTTGAAATGTTTCTAAATATAGAGACCTTATGTTCTGTAAGAATAAACATGTATAAATAACTACATTTAGAGTATAAAAAAGGAATACTGTTGATCCCGACACACTGGGGAAATATAGAACTTGCAGCTTTGTCAAAAACTAGAAAAGACAGAATTATCGAACAATCCCCTCTAATTTGACTATAGAAAGGGGCACCTGGAAGATATTTAGAGGCAGCAACAAATCTAACAGTACTAAAAAAAGGAAACTTTAGAAATTGAGTGACTGTGTATAGAAAAGAAAGAGCATAGTCACATGAAATTATTGTTCATAAGAGGATGTGTTGATAACAAACACATTGCGCTCTAGATGTTGATATTCACTAATACGAGTAATCGCAACAAACATATAGCGCTCTAGATGTGGAATATATCTAATGTGAACAAAAACACAACAAACATAAAGCCCTCTAGATGTTGCATTTCACTAATACTACAAATCACTAAAAACATATATGCGCTATAGATGTGGAATATCTCTAATGTGAACCATCACCAAAAAAAATATAGCGCTCGAGATGTGAAACTTGACTAATACGAACAAACAACAAATATATAGCGCTCTAGATATGGTATATCTCTAATGCAAACAATCACAACAAAATATAGCGCCCTAGATGTGGACTTTTAATATAACGAACAATAACAATAAACACATTTTCTTTAGATGTAGAATTTCATTAATACGAATAGTCACTACAAACATATAGGGCTCTAGATGTGATATATCTCTAATGCGCACACTCATAACAAACTAATAGCGCTCTAGATGTGGAATTTCACAAATACGAAACATCACAACAAACATATAGAGCTCTTGATGTGGAATTTCTCTAATACGAACAATCACAACAAACACTTTCTCTCTAGATGTGGAATTTCACTAATACGATAGTCGCTACAAACATATAGCTCTCTAGATGTGGAATTTCACTTATACATACAATCACCTCAAACATACAGCACTCTAAATGGGGAATATCTCGAATATGAACAATCATAAGAGAAATATATTGCTCTAGATGTGGAATTTCACTAATACGAAAAATCATAATAACCATATAGCGCTCTAGATGTGGAATTTCAATAATAGGAACAATCACAAAAAATATAACGCTCTAGATGCAAGTGTTCACCAATACGAAAAATTACAACAAACATATAGTGCTCTCGATGTGGAAATTCTCTAATACGAAGAGTCACAACAAAACTATAACGCTCTAGATGTAGAATTTCACTAATACAAAAAATTACAATAAAATACAATAAACATATAGCGCTATAGATGTGGAACTTCACTTATACGAATAATCACAACACACGTATACCGTTCTAAATGTGTAATTTCATTATTACGAACAATTACAACAAAACTACTGCGCTCTAGATGTGAAATATCTCTAATACGAACAACCACTAAAATAATATGGTGCTGTAAATGTGGAAATGTACTAATACGAACAATGACAACAAAAATATATTGCTATAGATGTGGAATTTCACTAATACGAACAATCACAACAAATAAATAGCGCTCTAGATGTGTTATATATCAAATACGAACGATCACAACAAAAATATACCTAGATGTGAAAATTTTATAATACGAGAAATCACGACAGAAATTGAGTCCTCTAGATAAGGAATTTAATGAATACGAACGATAACAAATACAGTGCTCTAGATGTGGAATTATACTAATACGGAAATTCACAGCAACAATAAAGCACTTTAGAAATGAAATTCACTAATACGAGTAAAAACAACACTTATATGGTGCTCTAGATGTACAATTTGACTAATACGATTATTCACGACAAACATATAGCGCTCTGGATTAGGAAATTCAATAATAAGAAAAATCACAACAAATTAGCTATAGATGTGACATTTCAGTAATACGAATAATCATAACAAATAAATAGCGCTCTAGATGGGTAATATAACAAATATGAAAGATCTTAAGAAAATTAAAACTCTCTAGATGTAAAAATTTATTAAAACGAAAAATAACAACAAAAATATAGCTATAGATGTGGCATTTCATTATTACAAATAATAACAACAAAAGCATAGTGCTTTCGATTTGGAATTTCACTAATATGAACAATCAAAACAAACCTATAGCGTTATAGATGTGGTATTTCACTAATACGAATAATAAAAAAAACATAGAGCTTTCGATATGGAATTTCTTTATTACAAATTATCACAACAAAAATATAGCGCTATAGATGTGGAATTTCACTAACATGAACGATCAAAATAATGTATAGCGCTATAGATGTTGAATTTCAATAAAACGAACAATCACAACAAAAATATAGCGCTCTAGATGTACAATTTTTCTAATACGAGCAATTACAACAAGAATTATTTGCTCTAGATGTGGAATCTCAGAAATACGAATAACCACAACAAAAATAAAGCGCTCTAGATGTGAAATTTCACTAATAGGAATAGCCACAACAAACATAAAGCGCTCTAGATGTGAAATTTCACTAATAGGAATAGCCACAACAAACATAAAGCGCTCTAGATGTGGAATTTCACTAATACGAATAGCCACAACAAACATAAAGCGCTCTAGATGTGAAATTTCACTAATAGGAATAGCCACAACAAACATAAAGCGCTCTAGATGTGAAATTGCACTAATAGGAATAGCCACAACAAACATAAAGCGCTCTAGATGTGAAATTTCACTAATAGGAATAGTCACAACAAACATAAAGCGCTCTAGATGTGAAATTTCACTAATAGGAATAGCCACAACAAACATAAAGCGCTCTAGATGTGGAATTTCACTAATACGAATAACCACAACAAAAATATAGCGTACGAACAATTAAAACAAAAATATCACCCTGAGATGAAAGTCGTAATAGAGTGTGAGGATATTCGTAATTATTTTTCATATTGTCTCTTACTTGGGTTCTCAGCCAACTATGCTGGCCATTTAACACTACCCAGAAAACACGCACAGCTTGAAGTATGCTGAGGATGCAATCAACTTTGCCCCCCTATGACGATTGGCAAGCCAACGTACATAAATAGGATTAGAACAATTGGATATTTGCACTCTGTGCAACCATCACAAAGCAAACGGCACAAAACCTAAAACTGCACAGCTTTGCAAGCGTGGAAAAGCGATGTCAGCATTTTTTCTACTGGAAGGCTAGGAGGTGAGTGGCCGAGATACCAAGATCTGATATTGGATAAAGAAGAGTAAGTACACGTACTTATTGACGCACCTTTTACAAATTTAATTGTTTTCAGCCCATAAATTAGGTTTACTATATATTTTAAAAAATGACAACAATAAGAAATATGTTCACAGCAAATTTTAATCTGATATTACTACATGAAGTATCTATACCAATAAAGCTATAGTTACAGGAATGGAAAGACAAATAACGAAATGTTTTTCTTAAACAGGTAACGTAGTCAATTAAGGACGAAGAAGAAGCCCGTCAATATTGCTCGATATCAATGACTATTTGTAAACTAAAAAATGAACTTTTCATATAGTTTTAATATTTTAAATCATCTATTTTGATTTAAAATATTTTGTTCTAATTTTGTATTCAATTCATTTTAGCTTTACCTGTCTTTTTCAATTCCTTTTACAAGTTCGCACTCTCCTGTCATATATCTGTTACATATTTTCAATCAGTAATAACATACTTTTTTCAAACAATTCAAGTTCAAATACATTTTTTTAAATCTATAGTTAAGACAATTATTGTTAATACAGTTTTTTTTCAAATATTTATTCGATAATTAGGTTATGAACGTTTTGGGGGTTTAGGACAGATTCTAACCGAGTATCTTCATGTTTGATGTCTAGCGCTTTTCCAACTTTCCTACTGCTAGTAAATTACTTCTCAAAAACGTATAAGAATTTGTCTTTTTCCCCCATTTGGTTAATGTCGAAAGCTTTTTTACACAACCTTGAGATTTTGGCATGCTTACCAAACAACAACATGAATAATGCTCTAGGGTTAAAAATGAATGAAAAGAATAAAGTAAACAAACTACATAAACGGTATCAAACCTTGCTTCGAAAACGGATAATGCGAAAGGAAAGCGAAAAGAAACTACAAAGCGATGCAAGCAATGAAAATTAATAAACGTATAAATAGTAACAAACAAAAATAATAGTTCAACACCAAACACAGAAAGGAAAATGGGAAATTGCTAAGAAATTCACTTTTGTGTGCAATTTAGTATTGTTATTCTGACATATGTATGAACTTATTTATATTATGTAATTATAAAATAAAGAAAAAATTAAATAAAACTTTTCTTCGGTTATTTCAGTAGGAATTGACCCACAAAAATGTAATATTTTTTTAAGTTATATTCCTTTCACAAAATTATAATACAGTATTTAACAAATTGATTTTTAGATTATCAATAGTATGTTGTGACATACCTTTTTTTCTTTTTTGCGACATTGTATTTCTTTTCGTTTTCACAATTTCTTTAGTAACGTTTATTTTTTGTATGAATAATTTATGTGATGTTGTTTGATAAATAATATTAAAATATGTTTTTAATCTCTAAGTTCTACCTCATGCATTGCTAGATTGTTAACAAGTGATACTACTAACTATATTTATTACATTTAGATCCGATCCCTAATTTTTATTTAAACTCGTAAAATATATTGACGAAATATTAACAATTAGTTTGTATCATTTGCTTTATTTTACTTTAGATTTAAATTTATAAAAAAAATATGCCATTAAAATATAAAAGCCTTTTAAAATAATAATATTAATAAAGGTTGATAAAAGTCAGAATGGTAGAGGTTAACATTTTAACAATTTTGATAAATAGTCTATTAAATTGTGAAACCATAACAATAATAATACACTATTATATCTATTAAACTTTATATGACATATAAAAGCGGGGAAAAGGTCATTAGATTTCAGTCACGTTTCCCACTTTGAAACCCACTTGGATATCGATGTTGTAAATGAACAATCTAGTTGGTATACCGATGAACGTTAAATGCTTAGGTGAATTCCAGCTTTATATAAAATATAAACTAATTAATTTAATTATAAATTAACGTAACCTTTTCGTTGAATTAATTGTTCTACCACATAACCTAAAGCATAAAAACAGTGGTTTTATGAAATAATATTTCATCACTTATTTTAAACCAAGTGGAACAAATAAAATGATTTTATACCTTATCTTTTTGTAGAAACTTTCTCTCCAATATAAAACTAAAATTTATTCATTAATAATTTAGTTTTAGTTATTTCATTATGAAATATAATTATAGAATTATTATTTTTAAAAGCTGTATCAACATCAAGTGCAATTCACTACAAGTTTTCATATGTACTTGAACTTGAGTGGATGAATAAAAAGTATTTAATAACCAATTGAAAATTTGAACAAGATATTTATATGAAGAGTGTGAGCTAATAGAAAAAATTGAATGAGCTGTTAATATTATATAGAAATTTTAAACCATATTCATAGCTATGTTATTTTCATTAATTTTTAATTTGTTTAAAAAACATTAAAAAAATATATTTAGTTTCACAAAATAAATTCATAAATTTATAGATTGTATAGGCTTTTATAATAATTATAGACAAATTTGTCAATTAGGTGAAACATATATTATGTGAACGGGGTGAGAAAATGTATCAGGATCGGTTCACATATATTTGTTTCTACTATAACAATAAATATTTAAGTTATTTGATTTAATAGGTTTATTAGCCAAGGAAAGAAAGCACTTCATTTGCAATAGACAAACAATCGCTTACAGAAACGTATATTAGTTATTGTTATTAAATAATTTTGTTGAATTATCAGCTGTATGTTTTCATCGCGTATATTTGGAAAACGTTCCCTACATCTGAAAATGTCGACAATTCCGTGGCTTGTTACAAGTTTAAACTGTGTTTTGTTATGTAAGTCTCGTCATACACATCCCCGGTTAATTCAATTTGTCAAGTTTCAGACAGCGTAAAGCCACGTTCAGAGACTCGTTCTTGTTACGAACCATGTACAATTTAACTTGATTTATATTCGTTTTTAATTGCCTGTATTTAATATATACATCTAATCTCAGACATAACCTTTGCGAAAGTTGTAAATAAAGGGTTTTGTTAAAAAGCAGGTAAACAAGTAATATAAAAACATTTTTAAAGTTAAATCCTGCTTAGGCCAACAAATTGTATTTAGACAACTTTTATTAAATTATTATAATTATTATTATTAAATTTATATAACCTAGACGTTAAAACAACTGTTCTACCATATAATCTAACCCCTTAAAATCTGCTGTGATCTGAAATCATATGTTATCACTTATTTTATGCCAAGTGGGACATGAAAAATATATTGCATACTAAGCTCTTTTTCGAAAAAAATCTCCTATATAAAACTAAGATTATTTAATTATCAAATTTAATTATTAAATCAATAATTTTAAACACTGTATATCAAATTTTATTCTCTAAAGGTATTATTACACACACATACACACACACACACACACACACACACACACACACACACACACATATATATATATATATATATATATATATATATATATATATATATATATATATATATATTTAAGATCAAATAAGATACACAAATACAGGAATATTTAATTTATTGAATAATAAACTCAAAGCTTTTCGTTGGTTTACATTACCAACATCCTCAGGAGTTACAATACTAAGAAAGCTTTGAGTTTATTATTCAATAAATTAAATATTCCTGTATTTGTGTATATTATTTGATCTTAAAAATATTCTAACAGGAAAACACATTTGATATTCTATATATATATATATATATATATATATATATATATATATATATATATATATATATATATATATATATATTCTAGTATTTGAACAAAACCTTAATTGTATTTGAGTAATATACAAAAAATTATATTTTATATTTACATATATATATATATATATATAAGAAATTGAATTAGTATTAAAATATCTAATTTGGAGATTGTAGCATAGAGTCTTCATGAGGAAAAAATTATTCTAAAGTAATTAGGTACATAAATAAAGGAAAAAACCCATACAGACTACAATATAATTTAACAGATATATTAGGAATAACTTTAGTATTTACAATTTATTATGGTATTATTCCTGTGGTTCGGAATTTAATACAGGAAATATTATTAATTTTTGTTAACGATATTTTCGGCAAAAATATTAGTGAAGTAATAATGAATACCCCTTAAAAATTATTAATGTACTCTCCGATACGCAAACCCAAGGTCAAAGAAATTGTTATCATTGGATACAACTGTAAACATTATTATATATAAGTAAAATCTCAGCAAGACGTTACTCAGTTAAAAAAGATGAACCTTAAATGCTTAGGTGAATTCCAGCTTTATAAACTCTATAAGTCAGATTTAAAACACAAAAATTAGCAAAAATATTTAAAGTTCAACTACTACTTGGTTCAACAACAACAACAATTATTTCAGTTTCTTTTTATTAAATAATTACAAATAATATAAAGTAATTTATTTAGTTATAAATTAACGTAACCTTTTCGTTAAAGCAATTGTTCTACCACATAACCTATTCCATAAAAACAGTTGTTTTATTCAATATTTCATCACTTATTTTAAACCAAGTAGGACGAATAAATTTATTTATTTAAAATGGAAAACGTTCACGACATCAGCGAATGTCGACATTTCTGTGGCCTATTACAAGATTAAATTGTGTTTTGTTATGTAAGTCTCGTCATACACATCCCCGGTTAATTCAATTTGTCAAGTTTCAGACAGCGTAAAGCCACGTTCTTGTTACAAACAATGTACAATTTAACTTGATTAAAACTCGATTTTAATATGTATATCCAATCTCAGACATTTGGAAAAATTGTAAATAAAGGATTTTGTTATCAATCAGGTAAACAAGTAATACATAAAACCATTTTTGAGTAAAATCCTGCTAACGCCAAAAATTGTAGATTAGTTAATTTTTATAACTAATTATTACAATTAAATTAATACAATTATTACAATTATTGTTAATATAGTGACATAACTTAGGCGTTAAAACAACTGTTCTACCATATAACCTATACCATAAAATCTGCTGTTTTATGAAATCATATGTTATCACTTATTTTAGGGCAAATGGGACCAAATAACTATATTGTATGCCTTACCCTTTTTGTGACGAGAGTTTCACCTCTATAAAAATATAATTATTTGTTAATTAAATTAAATTAATGAATTATTATTTCACTAAACTGTACTAACATCAAGTGCTATCCACTGCAAGTTTAAAGAATGTATTTCAACTAGGATGAATAAAAAGTATTTTACTATCAATTGAAAATTTGATCAAGGTATGTTCAGGGAGAAAATGAACTAATACAAGGAATTGAATAACGTATTAAAATGTATTATAGTTTTTGGGTTTTTCAGAGAAAAGTAGCTATATGAGTTATAGTAATCACATTGGTGAATATATAATTCTCTTAAAAAACTTTTTAATTGTAAATACGTAATATCTAATTGATACTTTATTATGCATAATTTTTGCCAAAATATCAAAGCAGGTCTCATTATTAAATGGATATTTTGTGATTAATTTCCTCGATTTTAAATTAAAAATTGTGTCTTCCCCTAATTTTTACATCACCATGTATTTTTACATCTTTGCAAAACTTTGTTTAAATGATCACGGCTGCCATAATTTTGAAGATTTCAACTTTCAGAAATAGAATTATAGATTGGTAAATTAATAATATAATTTTCAACGAAATTATTCCTTAAATTAATACGTTATTTAAACTAATGCATTTATTGGTGATAAGATAAAACGTATTCACTTTAAGTGGTATAATTGTATGATTTCATCAAGATAAAAAGAGAAAAACGTACGTAATAATGTTTTAGCTACAAGAAATACAATATTATAAAATTGCACAATGAGAAATGAAATTAGGTATTTCAGTATTGGTTTTAAATGAATTGAATCATGAGTAACATTAAGAAATGAATAAAAAACCCCTTGGTCTTGGAGATAATCATTGAATGGAGTACTTTCTACGGGGATTTGCTGTATCTATTAGTTACATTTACTTACAGAAGGAAATATGGAAGAGATTTCATTTCCCTGAGGGCAGATTACTAGAATGTTGTCCTCAAATGGGTATAAATGCTATATACCCTAATATTAGCTATTTACCATTACTTTATTACTTTTTTAGGATAAAACATGGGTAAAGGTTATAATTTAAATAATAGTAAAATGGCAAAAAAAGTTTTGAAAGCTATTTAAATTATTGATATTTATTATGTGTTATTAGCAAAAAAAAACATTGTAAAAAATATTTATTTTTAACATCCTCAATTCTAATTTTAAGCGGTTATAAACAAATCTGAGTACAGTAAAACATGTCGCGATGTAATTAAATAAACCAGGACGGTTGCCGCCGGTGGATAAAGCAAATAAAGCATGGTCTCTCTGCCTGACCATTGTCAGTTCATTACCAGTAAAAACACGTTCCTATGTTTGCAATGTAAAGGGATAGAGTGGAAAAAAACTAACATTTCAACATAAAAGTTATTCCTTGATTAACCCTGGTCATGTGTCACACAGGGTTACTTTGTATTTCTAAACACAGTTTGAATTTTAAGACCGGGAAAAACAATGTGTTTTTGTTTGGTAATGTTGTTTACTATACTTACGATTTGAAACCATCACGTCCTTATTTTATAACTTATTTACAACTTTTAATAATTATATATTTGTGTGTTTATTATTAATGACAGATCACAGACCAATTCATTCTACTACAAATACTCTCTACGATTTGATTTTCAATCCGAAAATCCTTATCAAATCTAACCGTAAACGTTTATCAATCCTATATTACACCATAATTTACAGTTTACAACGTTCATAAACCAAACATTTAAAATAATTAAATTCAAGTTCCACTACTAGACAAGTCAAGCTTTGATTACAATGTACAAATCACAGATACGTACTCGCATCTTCCATACTAATAATTAACAGAGGCATTATTTAAATATCAAACAAATACAATCATTATAATACATACAATACTTAGGAAGATCCAAATATATATAAAAAGGTCTTAAATTTCCCTTATATTTTCCGTACTAAAAACTTATCATTTATTCAATCATTTCATTAAATGGATTTTTTTTTTTTTTACATACCACATTTCAGCAAATTTTACTTTACCTAATTTCTTGACTTACGTAAAATATCTATATTATACCAGTCAATTTCATGTTCGTTAGTAAATTTTTTGACGTGTTCAGAAATAACGTTATAATATTTTTTATCATATTTTATATGAATTTTATGTTTGTCCTTTCTCGTTTCTAAAGGTTGAAAGAAGGATTATAAACTTCAAAGAATCGAGATACAACATTGATCAGCTTTTAGCTACTGATAAGGATTTTCTGATAGAAAATCGAAACGTAGAATGGATTTATAATAGCATGAGTTGTTCTATGATCTCTCATTAACCTAAAATACAATAAATAGTTATTAACAGACAGTAAACAAAGTTTAGGTATAAATCTGTGATCATTGTTTACGCCAACATAACTTCTTACATAACTACAGAGCTACATACATACGTAGATATAAGCATGTTTACCTAAAAACATTTTCAATCCCGACTTGCCATTAGTATTTTTGTAAATCTTGTAAGTACAAACAAAAATACTATATACTTTTTAAATTATTGTAAACATCAAGATGATATAAATTTATAAATAGTTACAGACAAGAAATATTATAAGCATTACTTTAAAATTCGTCAATACATCAACGATTTGTATACATGTTCATATTTGCGTCTACTTTTTTACAAAAATATGTAGATTATAATTATGATGAATAACACATTTAATCATATTTAATCATTTTACTAACTTAAAATTAACGTTTACATGAAATACAATTGATCTATGGTAATTACTTTTAAATTATAACTTCTGCGCAATCTTTTGTTTCATGCGACCATGTTATCAAACGGATATTCCTTTATAATTTTAAGTTTCCTACTTAGTTGATTCCGGTCCCAGTCTTTATTAATGGGGCTTATCTAAACAGACTTGTATCAAACACACAAAACTAACACAAACATACACATGAGCGCCCACACACACACACATACACACACACACACACACAAACACACACACACACACACACACACACACACACA
>JBAIZL010000002.1:244693154-244825654 GCA_036971475.1 Prosapia bicincta
TACCCCTATGGGATCTTCTCTTTCTCCAGCTGTAGCCAATAATTTTAAGACGTTCTTTAAGCAAGACGCCCTGAATGATGCTTTTCTCAGGCCTAAAGCTTGGTTTTGTTATGTAGATGACGTTTTTATGATTTGGCAACATGGTGGCACAGAACCTGATAAGTTCCTCAAGTACCTCAACTCCAGGATATCTTTCACTTTGTACCTAGAGAGTGACAGCTGCTTCTTGTTTCTGGACGTTTTGGTTAGGAAGGGTCAGAACGTTTGTGTTCACCATTTGGTCTACTGAAAACCGACTCACACCAATAGATACCTTAACGCTGAGTCATACCACCACCAATCATAGATCCAAGCTGTCGCTGTCATGTTCTTCTCTCGGTCTCACACGTTAACGGACATCCATTCAAGGGACCATGAACTTATTACTATGAGAGAAGCACTATAAGGATTAGGCCATTGATTTGGTATACTCTCAAATTGTCTGGTAGACGTGGACGAGAAGGAGACTGAGAAAACTGGTTCTGTTTATATACACTGTATACATATATATATATATATATATATATATATATATGTGTGTGTGTGTGTGTGTGTGTGTGTGTGTGTGTGTCTGCGCGCTTGTGTGTGTGTGTGTGTATGTGTGAGTATAAAAAGTGAATAAAAAATGAGACCCTGTAATATATCTCTCGAAAGTTGAATCACAAATATATAAGAAGCTACACATGGAAATATACATGTATAGAGTTTTGGAGAAATACATTCGTTGAAAAATATACAACCTGTCAACAGCAGATGCCAGGAAATTCCAAAAAGTTATTTCAAAGTCTTGAAAATATTTTATTTATATGTAAAAAACAATATTATTTAATAATATTAATGAATATTTTTATTTACTGTTTGTAACAAAAACTCTTCCAGCAATTGTTATTGCATAATATTATGAAAGTATTAAATAGATAATTTTGAAAATCATTGATAGGGGGATAAAATACAGTAGAGTCTCCCTTAATTCATGGTAAACGGGAGCGAGACATCCATGGAATTTACGAAAACTCTAATTACAAGGAAATACGTTCATGTACATTAGCAAAAATAGGAGTTTTAATGAACCCTAATACTGTAATTAAAAATGCACTAAATAAATTATAGAACTTTATATGAATAATTCTTGGAAGCCCGACTTATTTCCTGTGCCCACTTTCTGCAAAATGAATTTTTATTACTTTAAATACGTGTATAGAATATTTGCAATGCATTAGGATTTTTTTAAGGGCGTGTTTAAAATATAATTTTGTAAACTTTTGAATAATGTGAGGCTATTTTTCATGCCTTCATCCACTCAATTCCTAATACATTTGTTTTATACTGGTAGTGGATGACAGTTAAGGTTATTATAGTTTTTAAAAAAATAATAATTCAATAACTAAATTTGATGAATTTATTTTTAACTTAGTATCGAAGAAAAAAGTTTTACAAAAGGAGATAGGTAAACAATACAGCTATTTCGTTCTATTTGGCATAAAATAAGTGATCGCATATATTTCCTAAAACGGATGATTTTATGTTATAGGTTTTGTGGTAAAACAACTGTTTTACCGCATAGGTTATGTTACTTTATTTAAAATAATTGCAATTATTTATTAAAAAGCTACTCAAATAAAATTTATTTTTGTTGACACAAGAACGAATTGAATTTTCTTTCATATTATTTCTTAAAAATAAAATCTTAATAATATTTAAAATTTTCTGGTTAAATATTCGAAAACCAATTTCCGGAACATTTGCTATGTCATCAAAATAAATTATATGTATATGGTTTCATATCTCTAGGTTAACAGGAGTTTCATTGAAAATTTGAACTGAACAAGAAATGAGATAATGAAATCTTTTTATGAAACAATTACATTTTGGAATTTTAAATAACTATTTTTTATTCTCTAACGCAAGTGGTTCATGTCGGGCTTCGTCTGTATCAGTGCTATGACAAGACAAGAATTCGAGAACCAGGGTTCTATAAAACATCAACAAAAAAAATTACGAGAAACTGAAACTTGAATTCGAACTAGAAAATAAATCCAATATAAGCAAACAGGCATAAACAGAAACACCAAAATCAAAAGATACCAGCAAATTAAATCATCTAAATCAAATATAAAAATTATCTAACTTTATGAATAACACTACATTTATTACTCAAATGACGAAATGCCCAAATATAGCACCAAAACAAAATTTACTATCAATAAATAATGAACAACAAATGTATGGAGTAACAATGGCCTTACTTGTCTCTGGCATAAAACTCTACAGTCCTGTGTCACCGAGGTGCTGTATCGGACAAACAATATAGGTACAGGCTCATGTCAACCATTGGATTAGGTATATGGACAATGGACTATACATCCCTCTAATTAAACCAATCTGTATTAACACTTTCCGAAATGAAATTCTGTACCTGTACTTAATCGTACACTTTTACATGGAAAAAAGAAACAAAAAATTAAATAAACTTCTTAGATCAGGCAACCACAAGATATATAAGTAACATTGTTACCTCAGCTTCTAGAAAACCCACATTCACCTTAAAAATAATAATAATTTACTCAAACCAACCACCATAACATAAAATGGCTTCCTATAACTGATTTATAACGTAAAAAAATCCGCTAATAAATAAAAAGGTAGAAAAACAAAATAAATATATGTCAAGGGAAAGAGGGAAACTTGAAACGCAAACAACAAACAAAAGTGGGCTGCCTTCACTTACAATGCGAGAAGGAATAACAAAAATCCTAAAGTTTGCAACATATTACAATATTTGTTAAAACTTACTGAGACAGAACTTTTCGCTATGTGACGATCTTCATCACTGTTTTATACTTGGAGATGTCGAGTCAAGCGTTGACGGTTTTAAAGGCAGGTTTTCGATAGTATCAATAGGTATGTGTGATTTGTATTATATTTGTTCGTTTAACTTACTTCTTACTTCTTACTTCTTATTACGAGCTTCCAAGGTTGGCCTCGATGGCTCGATGTCTCCTATACACACACTCTGCCAATGGCCAGAAACAACTTTCTTTCAAGATTCTGTCCAGGGTACATTCCCGTCCTAGTTGCTTTATCAAGGGACTCCTTGTTGCTGCTGTTACAGGACACTTCAAAAGTATGTGCTCTAATGTTTCCTCTTCTTGCTTGCACACTCCACAGATAGAGTCGTTAGTAATATGAAACCTTTTCAAATATGTATTGGTGACAATGTGTCCCATACGAGCTCGTGCCGCAAAAGATGCCACTGAACGTGATAATGACTTGAAGATCTTTGGATCATTAGGTTGTTTTTGTAATGAATAATATTCGCGCCCAGTATTGCATTCTCTCCATTTCTTTCTCCAACAGATGTGAGATTCTTTATCAACTGCCTCTTTGCAATTAGTTAAGGAGTAACAACTTTCAGGAGATGGAAACAAGTTGCAAGACGCCTTGGCAGATCTGTCAGCTTCCTCATTCCCAGAAACACCACAATGACTGGGGATCCATTGAAATACAATATTTTTCTGTTCTAAGTTTTTTAACAATTTAGTTATTTCAGATGTTCGAAAATGGTAGTCTGTAGTGTGCTGTACTTGAGGGCTTGAAGGGCCGACCTGGAATCGGTGAGAATGCAGATGTTCTGTGCATCCATAGTATTGCTAAAAACCAAAGCAGCATTTAAGGCCATCAATTCAGCATTCATACTTGAAGAGGAATCGCAGGGCACATAGTAATCCTCGTTTAATTCTGGACAATGAAAAGCTGCACCTCCCCTATGGTTCTCTTTATCAACGGAACCATCTGTGTAGATTTTTACAAAGTTGTTATATGTGGTGTTTATCAATTCCATAGCGACAGATTTTAGTAGGTGAGGTGAATCTTCTTTTGTGAGTGAACCAGGAATTTCAAGATTGGTTTTTATTGGGATTCGAAGCCAGGGTTGTTGTTCCAAAACAACTGGAATTTTTCCTGATTCCATTGTGTTTAATGATTCGCAGGGTTTGTTATGATGGTAGAACAGTGACTGTCGGATGTTAGTTACCAATGCAATGTTAGAAAGAGTGTTAAGTGAAATTGCCTTCATCTGAAAATGTTTCTTCCACATTCTGTTTTTTATATATAAGTCAAAGGGCATGACTGACAGTTCAATTTCCATAGACTGTATACTTGTGGTTTTTGGACAACCCAAACAAATCCTCAGAGATGAGTTCTGTAATATTTGTAATTTTCGAATATGAGTTTCAGCTGTTCCACCCCAAACTTCACAACAATACATGATTTTTGATCTTACAAAGGACAAATAAAAATTCCTTAATATATATGTATCTGCTCCCCATGCCCTGCTGGCTATAACTTTCAACGCTTTTATTCTATTTGCACATTTGTCCGCTATGAAATGGACATGTTCTTTCCACAGTAGTTTTGGATCCAGTTTAATACCCAGAAGTACAGGATTTGGGTTATGCCGCAGTACGTTTCCATTTAAGTTTATAACTGGTTTATAGTTTGTGTGCAAGTATCGCCTGGAGAAGAAGCATACTTCAGTTTTTGACATTGAAATGGTTAGTCCCCATTTTTCAGACCACTCAGAGATTTTGTTAAGTGCCTTTTCCAGTTGGTGAGTAGAAGCAGTTGGGTCTTTATCAGTGTCCCAGATAGTGACATCATCTGCAAAAATAGCCATGCCGATGCCTGGAAGGTCTATATTCCCTAAATTTTGCATCATTATGTTAAAAAGAGTAGGACTAATGACTGACCCCTGTGGTATTCCGTTTAGAGTACATTCTTCTTCAGAGTATGTATCATTGATCTTAGTTTTAATTTTCCTATCCTTAAGGAAGTCTACAATGTAATTCAATATCCTCCCTTTTAAACCGATTTCCATACACTGCGAAATAATAGATATGCGTGATACCTTATCAAAGGCTGCTTCGAAATCGATGAACACCGCTGATGTACACATTTTGTTTGAGAATCCGGTATACATACTTTCTGTAAAGTTTAGTAAAGCATCACAGGTGCTTCGTTTAGGTCTGAACCCGAAAAGACATGAACCCAGCAGATTATAATTTTCAAGCCTCCAAGTTAAGCGGTTATTAACCAGTCTCTCCAAAAGTTTACCGAGACATGATGTCAAGGCTATAGGCCTGTAAGAAGAAGCAAGTTCAGGAGATTTTCCTGGTTTTACAAGTGGAATAATTATAGCCTGTTTCCATTTTTGTGGTATGTTACCTGTCTCCCAGATTTGTGTAAAATTGCATCTTATTTCTTCCATAAATGACTCAGAACAATGCTGTAACATTAAATTATGAATGTTATCTTCTCCTGGCGTAGATGACTTCAATTGTGCTACTGCAGCCTTCATTTCAGTTTCTGTGAAAGGTTTATCACAGACATCTGTTTTGGAAATTGCTTCATTCAAAGTTGTAAGAAAGCTCTTTTTCTCATTCTTCAGATGAGTCGGCCAATTTTCCTCAATACCTGACTTTTTGACATATAATTTGTTGAATACATTAGCAATGTCATTATCATTAGTAGTTATGATCCCATCCGGATTTGTGATCTGATAGATTTTATTATCAGGTTTTCCCTGAATTGCTTTAAATCTTTTCCATACAGCTGAGCAAGGTGTGTTTGAGTTGATGCTACCTATGAAGTCATGCCAAGAGGTCCTTTTAGCCTCTTTTATAGCTCTCTTACATTTAGCCGATGCCTGGTTGTATTTGCTTCTATTTTCGGGTGTTCTAAATTTCTTCCACATTTTTCTGGCTTTTTGTCTTTCTAATCTAAGGAGGGATATTCTCTTATTCCACCAAATGTTACTAGGCTTTTGTTTATTTTTATTTACCTTAATGCTAGGGATACTTTCCGAGGCAGCAATCATTAGTTTCTGTACAATGTTTTCTGTATTACTTTCTGTGCAGTTTACTGTGTTATTAGTAAGATGTCTAAATAGGGGCCAATTTGCATCTTTTATTTTATGTTGCGTAGTAATAACTCTATGTGCATTAACATTTCCCTCTTTACTGTCGATATTAAAATATACTGGGAAGTGGTCACTAATTAGATCTTTACCCACATACCAATTACTGATTATGTCTAACAGATCTGGAGAAGACAGGGTAAGGTCCAATGTACTCAATGACTGTACTTGTTGACTGGTATGTTGGTTCCTTGTTTTCGTTTACAAGTACCAAATTGGAGTTCACAATCCATTCGTAAACTATTAGGCCATTCCTGTTGTCATTTCCTTTATTCCAAGAGCCATGTCTAGCATTAAAATCACCCATGATAAGGAGACATTTATCTGAAATCAGTAATTTTTGAAGTTCCTCATCAGTTACTAATTGATTAGGAATATACACGTTGACTACTCTTATATTAACATCTTGGTTAATAGTTATGTCACAGCTAAGTGCTTCCATATTTGTGGTGGTGATAGATTGATGACTTCTAACAACTATAGATTTATGTATCAAAGTTATGACACCACCACCTCTGCCATTTGCTCGTGAATTGTTAAAAATATTAAAATTCTTGAAACGAGGGTGCCGCTTTTCGTCTACAGGCAACCATGCCTCTTGAACACATATAACCTTAGCATTACTCAAATCCAATTCTTGTTTCAACTCTTCTATTTTATTCATCAAGGAGCGGGCATTCCAGTGCAAAAATTTCTGAGATTGATATTTAATGTGTGAATTATGCAGGTCTTTTGTTTTTCTCTCATTTGTTCGTTTAATATGTTTGTACTTTATGCTTTTGTGTGTCTGTAAATTTCATATTGTTTTTGTGTGTTGAGATATAGTCCTTTGGTTTGTGTTCCTCGACTCTGTTAAAAGCTGCGACCTGTTTGTCCAATGTAGAATTTCTTAGATTTGTCGCAGTTTAGTTTGCATAAGTCTGGTGCTTGTAGTTTATCTTTGTTGTTAGTGATGTGTTGTATTTTGTATTATAACTTGTTATTAGTTTTGTATGCTATTTTGTATCCTTCTTTTTGAAATTTGTGTACTATTTTATTTGTTGTTTTGTTTATGTATGGTAATGTGATGTATTGGTTTACCTTATCTGTAGTGGTAATTTAGTGTATTTTTTGTATTTTGCACCATAGTTTGTCTATTATTGTGGTGTTGTATCCATTTGTGTATGCTAAATACTTAATTGTGTCGAGTTCTTTATTTATGTTTTCTGTGGTCATTGGAACTTCTTTAAGTCTATAGAGCATGGATCTGAAGGCAGCGTGTTTGCGTTGGATAGGGTGGTTTGAGGTGTTCTGAATAATTGTGTCTCTGTCGTTGTGGGTTTCCTGTAAATGTTGAAGCTCTGTTTTTGTGTGTGCGTTTTTTTATGGTTAGGTTGAGGAGGCTTAGGAATCAGTTGATTTTAATGTCTGAGAGGCAGTAGCGTGTAAGGTGTATTTTATTTGTGTAGCTGAGGAGTTTTTCCGCATTGTCGAGTGTTGTCTCTGTATAGTGTTATTATATCATTGACGTATCTGTGCCAGTAAATGATTTTCTGTCCGTGTGTATTATTTTGGAGTATCTTGGTGGTTTCTATGTGTTGTAGGAAACTTTCGCTTAGGACACTATTAATAGGACTTCCCATTTGGTAGGCCACCTGGTTTCGCATAAAAGTTTGAGTCGTGGGTGAAATAGTTTTGTTTGGTGATGGTTTGGAGGATGTTTATGATTTCGGTAACGTGGGTTTTAGGTATGTAGTTCTGTATTAATTCGGTTTCTAGGATGTTGCGAGATTCGGATACGGGTATGTTGATGTAAATATTTGTTATGTCGAGTGATAGTAATGTGAAATTGTGTGGTATGTGTTGGGTTTTTTATTTTATTTATAAGGTTTGTTCTGTTTTTATGTGTGGTCCTGTGTTCAATTTTATAGATTGTCTGATTATTTTGTCCATGTATTTTGCTAGTTTATGTGCAGGGGCATTCTTGTAGTTGATGATGGCTCGGATGGGATTATTGGGTTTGTAAATATAAGGGAGAGCGTGGAGGGTATAAGCTTTGGGGTGGATTTGTTTTATGTGGTATTTTGTTTTTTTTCCTGATATTTTATTTGGATGTATTAATAATTAGTTTTTTGATGGTTCTGTGATATTTCTCAGTTGGATCTCTATGTAGTTGTATTATATTAATATTTATTATGTAATCATTAAATTTGTCATTTAGGCTGTTTGTATTATTAATTACTGTGATTTTGCCTTTGTTTGATTTTGTGAGTGTGATGTTGTTTAGTTGAGCTATTTGTTTTACGTTTGCAGCGATTTTAGTTCCATTGTTCCCATTTTTGTTGGTTATGTTTCTATGTTTGGATAGGATTTTTGTGTCATGTCGAAGTGAGTCTTGGTCTTTGGTGTCGGTTTTTTGTATGGCTGTTTCAGTTTGTAGTGTCATGTTTTTGTTTTAATGTTATTTGATTTATAATGTAGCTTGTATTTTAGGCCTTTGTTTATTAAATTCATTTCGTGTTGTGTGAATTTGGTATTAGAGAGGTCAACTGTGCGGGGGTAGAATTTTTGTATAGATTAAGAGTATGTTGTGTTTTTTGTTTTATATAATAGTTGATTAATCTTTTTCTTGTGTTTATTTTTGATGTTTATTATTTCATTTGTTGCCCAATTATTAGTGTATGTTACCATTTGTAATGTGAGTTCGTGTCCGATCGTGTTGGCAAGATTTGAGTGAGTTGCTATAACCTATATTTTAGAGTCTTTATTTTTATATAAGGTTTTAATACTTTGTTTAGTGTAAATTATTTCCGCTTTCACATTAAACAATGAAAGCGGAAATAGTTTACATTAAACAATGTAACAATTATCAAACATTAAACAATATAATTGCTGTTAGCAAACATAATATTTATTTAAAGTTGATATTGTGCTTCACATCATTGCGTAATATAAACAAAGAATTATAAGTGATGGCACTCTTGTAGAGAGACATTAATACAAGGCACGTCTGTTTTATTGTTTGAACAGGTGTAACGACCATATTAATATCGCATACCAATCTCTGAGTGGTTTAATCTCTGGGCAGTCGGGCTCTGATGTTAATTAATTTCAGATTCTGTTTACAATGGTTTAAATAGATTATGCTTTGTACCATAGTTAGAGTATATTACTGTAGTTGACTTGTTACACACAAGTAGCATATTATACTAATCTATTACACTTTTCGACCACAGTGTTTACTTCTCCAGTCTCGGTCACAGCGATTACTCGCTCTATTATTTGGTTCACATATTTTCCCCACGCAATACATGTGAGGTCTCGTAGTACAACAAATATTTACTCGAATATCAGAGACTGTTTCAAGTAATAACCATTTTAAAACGTCTAGTTTGTTACTGTTTGTTAAATTACTTTGTTCTATCTTTGCATGGGATATTTTCAGTAAAAATGTACTATTAGGTACTAATAAGCTTGACGAGTTGCATAATTATATATTCGGAATTTTAAATAATATACATTAAATTTTTTTATTCAATAAATCTTCATCAGAAATTTTAGGGATGTAATGGAACACCCTGACATTTCTACTAATCAACAGGTTTAACGTCAACTTTGTTTTTGTACCTGTATGTTTTTGTATTACCGTCCAACATCCGATAAAAGTAAACCAGAAATAGTAGTTTCAATATTTGCCGCGGGAGAGCAGCATTTAGCAGCGAACCTATTATAAAGAGCTGATTGCCACAAACATGTATATTCCCGTTCCTTTTAAAATTAAAGAATAAAGTAGTGAAGAATCGTAGTCGTAAATCGAGAGTCGAACCAAAATATGGCTAAAAGGTTTAGCTGGGGACTGTGGTGACGACTTCCGATCGGCCAAGGGGTCAACCTTCAAAACAAAACCATCGAACACCACCCGTACATTAGTCAGTATATAGACGTCCGTAATAATTGTATTTACTATTATTATATTTATATTTTTAATCTCTTGTATATATATATATATATATATATATATATATATATATATATATATATATATATATATTGTAAACATGCACACCGTCCACGATCCAAGTAGATTCATTTGTCAAAATTTCTTTTGAAGTAGTGTATTTTAAATTCTATTCTGGGGAACATTATTTTAGCTATTTGATCTTTCTACGAGGATGTGTGTCCTACCTTTTTTATAAAATATATTTTCAAAATTAAATCAACAGAATTAAAAGTTGAAACAAACATAGTTATTACCAGCTCTTCCTAAGCCACAAAATATATTGGTAAAAACTAATTTCACCCAATATCATATTGGAATGCATTTAATTTAACAGATAAAGCGAGGCAAAGTGTAGTTTTAATTATAATAATTGGAAAATAGAGGTATTTTCAATTTCATGTACTGTATAAATTAAGAATGACAAACTAGGTTTATTATTACACTAAAACTCTAAATTGTGTTTTGCTATTTGGTTCGGCTCTAAATTTCGTAACATACAAAGGAGTAGATATTCGGCTGCTAATTGCTACGCAAGAAACAATTTCATACAATCCTGCAAACGTGACCATTGTGTATTACCATTCAATTATAAAATGTATCTTGTTTGAATATTTTTTGTATCATAGAAATAAATCAATAAATAATATATGAATGAATATATAATACAATAATGGCATAATATTAATAGGCTATAACTACATGATATAGAAAAGAAAGTGAAGTTGGGAATATTGTGTAAGAATATGTTAAAATATTTTTTTCCTAATCCTAAGGTAAATATACTTTTATGTATAGTCAGATGGATGCACTGGATTTAGAAATCTGTTTATAAATTTTAGAAAATTTAAAGTTTTATGAACAAAAAGTTTAAATTAAAATGAGAAAATATAAAAGCTTCAAACATTTGGTACAAAATGAATTGACATATCAAAAGTAATGGAGCTACTTTGCCAATAATAGTATAAATAACCATTAAATGTTACTTATGTACACTGCAACGTCCTTCCCTTCACTTCACAGCACGCAGAATACCAAAATTTTGTTGTTTGAAAAAAAACTTATTTATAAACAAAACAAACATCTGCCAATCACCCCGCTTGTTAAACCGTGCTAAAATCCCTGAGTTACGTGTATATTTCCCGCTCATAGGGCCATGCCCAAAACAAGCCTATTCCCGCTGACTACTATTTTAAAATAAGTATAATCTCCCCAAAATTGGTTTATCAATTATGTAGGGTCTAGATATAGTCACACATGTCATTTCAATAGTCAGATGGAAAGAAACACATTTAAAATAATACACACAGTCTTACCACCTGATGATGATCTGCAGACACAGCAAGGGGTCGTGCAAAATAAGATCGTGTTTAATTTACCTATTTTAAAAGGTTCCTGTGTCTTTTTAAACACAATCTACCAGTAGATAAATCTCTGGACTTTTATACAAAAAACCAACTAATCTTTAGGCTAGCTCAATGAAGTTAGTTGAGAGAAACTCTTTAAAAACATTAGGTTTTAACTATTATCAATTAATGGAATTTAATTAAACTTGTTTACTGATTTAATAATCATTTTCATATTAGTTGGAAAAAGCTAAAAAGTTTTTATTGACTATTCAACACAGGATGAAATGCAAATACTGTTGATTTTTATAACATATTTAATTTTTATTTATTTAAATAAAAAAGAAAATTTATCTTTTCAAATAAAACACAATTATATTGACAAAACAATTCACTAAATAACTTGTTATCTTTCATATTTTAAAATCTTATAATTTCTATATATATATCAATTACATTTACATAAACATAAAATTATTTCCCAAATTAGACATAATACAAATTTATCTTCTATATTAAATTGGTAAATTCGTATTTATGACACATAATTTTTAAATTTATAATATTCAAAAAATTCTTATTTCCTTGAAAATAAATGGCTCATGGCCAAAAACCCTTTGTAAGTTTAATATTTATCATTTGAAATATTCTGATCACACAAATTAATTTTATTAAGCATACAATTTATTTAATTTTTATATAGAGTGAAGTCATTGTTTAAGCTTGAATATTTGTTTGAATTTAATAAAATTAACTGTCTAAATTTGACGTAATTGGTATCGAATAGAGAAAATGACTTGCCAAAGATGTTCCTGCCGGTCCTAGAGTCCCTCGTCTGGATTCTCTGGTCCATGGACATCGGAAGTCCCCATCCCTGGTTCGTCGGTGGTGGTTTTCCTCCATTCCCGCGTCCTGGAGGCTGAGTCTGGAGCCTTCGTCCCTTGATAGTCCTAGACGTCGGCAGCGTTGAGGTTCGGTCTCATCTGGCCTGATGGCGGTCTTATTCGCGAACCGGCATAGCGGTCCGCGGCGCCTCGTATTAAAAATTTATTTCAGACTTTTCTTTAAGGTCTTAGAGACCTAGTATATATAGCGGTGAAATTACCCTACCTCACCCCGCCTGCAACACTGGCTATCTTTGGATTTATTCCTTGTACCGGCAAGTCGGGCAACGAATCCGTTTTAGCTTGCAGAGTTTGATTATCATTTTTGGAACTCTGAAAAATGTCTATTTTATTAAAACTGCTGTAACTTTTTTGTTTTTTAAGTTTTTCAAATTTTGTTTTCACTAATGTTTATTCTGGCTTATTCTGGTTCTTCTAAAATGTCGATGAAAGTTCTACGTGGTTTTGTTCTTAAGTTAGCTTTTTTAATCACTTAGAAACTTTTCACCTCACTCCGGATGGTTAAATTTAGCTAGTTATTACAAATTTATTCTCTAATACTTTTTAATTTAGCTTAATTAATCTATTTATGGTTTTATTTACTTCTTCACTCTTTATTATTCTTATAACTCCAAACTTGATTAATTTAAAAATCAACTTATTACTTAAAAACAGGAAATTATTTATTTCCTATTTGTCACGGTATTTGAAACCGTTACAACACGTGTAAACTGGAACAGAGACGAAAAAAGTACATACTTCATATAATTGTTGTAGTTAGGGTTAAGACAAACCTAATAATGTATGACCTTTTTCGAATTATTTATTAATTCCTGCCATTAGTTCTAAAAATCCTTATTTATAGGAATCTGGTTCAAATGTTAGTATAATACTTTTTATTCTTCCACTAAAGTTCAAATACATGTTTTTAAACCTATACTGGATGACAATTGATTTTTATTATAGTATTTGACGCATTTATTCAATAATTAAATTAAATAATTGATAATTAGTTTTATATGGGAGAAAAACCTTTTACAAAGTATGCAATATAGTTGTTTCGTCCCATTTGGCCTAGAACAGTGTTTTCAAACGTTTTTCATGACACGACCCCCTAGTATCAAAACCATTTTTCGCAACCCTTTCTTCATATATGCTAGAAATATGTAAATTGTAATCCATACAAAAGTTTGGTGCATTTGCATTATTAAGATTCGGTTCTAGATATATAATTTAGAACGTAAATCATTTGGAACGTAAAATCGTAATGAGGCAAATTTATCAACTAAGCTCAAAGAGAATCTGCAGGAATTATCTTCCGATGGGATGTTACACTTGTAGTTCAAGTCTCAAAGTTTGTATACCTTTTGGTTAAAAAGAAAAATAGAATACCCTGAATTAACAATCGAGGCTTTGAAGTGTCTGATTGCATTTTCTACCTCGTACTTGTGAGAGTTGACAGTTTTATCGATGGCCCACATAAAAAGTAAAGCAAGAAATCGCTTAAATTTAGTAAACGATTAAATACTTAAAGTTTCAAAAACGGAACCACGATGGGAGAAATTGATTGAACAAAATCAAGCGCAACCTTCACATTAAAATATACGATTAGTCAGAGTCATTTTTTAAAATTTGTTTGTATAAAAGTATAAATAAAGATAAACATATACTTTATAAAGTAAAATAGTATAATGGGTATCATTTTGTAAAATTTGTCTTAATATATCTATCTTGTTAACATGTATTGATTTTTTTGTTACTGAAATACCTAGTTCTCTCGATTTCCAGACGGCCCCCCTATAGAGTCGTCGCGACTCCCCCGGGGGTCGCGACCCACAGGTTGAAAAACACTGGTCTAGAATAAGTGATAACGTATGGTTTCATAAATGATTTTATGTTATATCTTTTGTGATGGAAGAGCGGTTTTAAGCTATTGGTTGTGTTACTTTATTTATATTGCAATTATTTAATAAAAAGTAAGTAAAATAAATTTTTTCTTTGTTAACGTAAGTAACAATTGACTTGAACAATTGCCTGTTTATATTATATTTTACTAGCATTTTGTTGTCAAATGCAATTACATATTTTATTAAATTTCAAAAGTTGTTTTTTATTCAGCTAGGTGTTATTTCGCAATTTCCAGAAATAATATTCTTGTAGGTAAACATTAAAATAAAATTTATTTGTATTTAATTACAAATACTATTACAGCTACATTTATAAATTCACTCTATAACTTTACCTTGTGATAAAAAATGAACTGTGTTTAAATGTAATTAACGGAAAGGTTATTTTTGCAGCTGTTTTTACAATAAAACCATTTTCATTACCTTTAAACCACCATCTACAATGCACAAACGGGTAGTTATAAGGCTGTAAATTAGCATTTTCATATAAAGAGGTGTTTTTGTTGGCGTTATGACGCATATGTCTGTGAAAGCATTATGCATATGTGAAAAGAATTACCTTCGCTCCAATTGGAATCTTTCTCTCAAAGGAAATCTTTAATATCTAAATTATAGCTATTGATCTCCTCAGTTATTTCGATTCCTTTATCCTCATCCGTTTACTAACCGAGGATGGGTAGGCTATACACTTGTTATGTTTGGGATATATGAATGTTTAGGTTTACTAACACTACGTGTTAAACTTTTACATTAGACCTACAAAATCTTTTATTTAGTTTAGCTCACTCTTCATTGCAGAGAATGAGTCGTAAAATGAAGTGAAAAGTTATGTCAAAGGGCGAAGTTATTTTGGGTCCCATATGTTTGCAGTAAAATAAAACTCAAAGTGATATAACTCCATACAAAAACGGGAAAACCAGTAATATATCACACAAATTTTAAACCTAATTTTATCAACTTGTTTACTTTGGGTTTTAAGTGGGTTATTGGAAAATTGACCTGAAAGGAACATAAGGAGGATAGGAACATTATTGAATAAATAGAATTGTTTCACAAAATAGAAAGAAAGAGAGAGAAATAAAACAACGAATAAAAAGTAATAAAC
The DNA here is from genome assembly GCA_036971475.1 of Prosapia bicincta. NCBI lineage: Eukaryota > Metazoa > Arthropoda > Insecta > Hemiptera > Cercopidae > Prosapia > Prosapia bicincta. The sequence continues at coordinate 244,708,386 of JBAIZL010000002.1, forward strand.
GTTAAAATATTGAAACCCAATTAAAACAAATTAACTGAAGTACGTTATGCAATAAAACGCTATCCAATAAATTGATGATGTTTCGCTAAAACAGCAAACGCAGGGGGAGGTTAGATAATTATGTTTTAGTGACTGCTAATTAGAATGAAAATCTGTTTTAATCGAGAATGTGTATCAGTAACTTATATTATATTACATGATATAATATGTAGGGTTTTCTTGGAAACAACAAATAACTCCCCCGGGCACCCACCCACATACACACACACACACACACACACACACACAGAAACACAAACACATACACACACACCACAACACACACACACACACACACACACACACACATACATACACACACACGCACGCACGCACGTACACACACACAGACACAAACACATACACACACCCCCACATACAAACACACACACACACACACACACACACACACACACACACACACACACGTACGCACACGTATAACTCAATCCAATTATAACATTTTGCAATAGGAGGTCTGTTTGGCAGTAGAGTATTGATTATCGGAATTCACAGAATGAAGGTAGTTTTATCTCCAATTACAACCAATCTGAGACCGATCGTGTAGGCTATAGAGTCCCAAGCGTAATTATGCCATTATTACCTTACGCTGATTACAAACGTTGCATCGCTTGATTTAGTCCTTTGTTAGGTCGTCCCTCTATTGCTGGTAATTTGTGTCTGTTTCACTTGAGAACAGTTAGGCTAATTAGTGGTACCGGCTATAACAGCGTTGCCCGTTACGTAGCTGATGGACTGAGTCAATACACACACACACACACACACATACACACACACACACACACACACACACACACACACACACACACACACACACACACACACACATACACACACACACACACACACACACACACAAACACACACACACACACACACACAAACACACACACACACACACACACACATAAAAAAAAGATTTGAATCAGAATACCATGTCATGTGCATGTAGGCCTAACTAATGACTATCATATTTTAGATGTGTAAAGACACAGCCGTATATAGAAGAGAAGCTTTTTAACCTTTGAAAAAGTTAAAACCAAGCCAAGAAAAGTCAAAATGAAGCTGTTTTTCATAATGAAGTGTTTTCTTGGAAACAACAAATAACTCACCCAGGCACACACACATACACACACACACACACACACACACACACACATACACACACACACGCACACACACACACACACACACACACACACACACACACACACACACACACACACACACATACAAACACACCAATACTTACACACACACTGCGGCGGGCAATATTCTCTTGGAATACATGCCGCAAAAAGATAACATGTAAAACATAAAGAGTCTAAAGTTCTTGTAAGTAAAACAAACCAAGCCACCGTGGGAAGGGTTTGAAACTTAAATTTAAGGCCGTTTGCAAGGGGAAGATGGTCAAAATTGGCCTAGAATTACCATCGACATTTCCAGAGATGAAGCAAGACGAGAAAAATCAAAATTAAAGAATAATAAAATTCCATCAGAAGCACCCTTAAAGAGTTATACGACTTGATCGAAAAAATGGATTAAATCGATCGGTCTATCAATTCTGCGAGCCGTTACGCACTAGTACAAAAGAAGTGCGCGCGCCGATCAGGCGACATCGAGTTAAGATCCTTATTGGTTGTCAACTCGTGGGAACGGACTGCAGGTGGGGGTGTTTTCCCGGGGGTTGAGCAGGCCAAGCGTCTGTTGAAGCCCCAGCTAAACCAGGACTCTCGAAGGGTAAGGTCGGTGTCGGGCGTAGCTCCGGTAAAACAATGAACAATAGTTTTGTTACCGTAAATAGTTCAAAAACTATGAGTGGCTAGGGAAAGTTCGTTTCGTTGAGATGTCGTGACGCTGTATTTCGTGTATGGGGCCCTTTCGCATTTCAAGATCGCAGCGAAAGGGGTTTCCCATAAATTTCCATCAAATTATGTGCGAGCGTCGTTAAATGTGTGTGTTGCAGCCTTACTAGAAAGACAAGGCGATGTGAACAGTGTAACCTAGCAAACAGTTTTGTTGTGAGTCTAAATTTCTAACAAAATTAAACAAAATTTAACTAAATTGATAAACGTTTTTAAAAGATTTTTCTATTTATTTTCTGTGTTAAGAAATGCCCAAGAACTGTGTTAAAAGAAGGGCTTAAAGCTAAAATTTTGCTGGTAACCGTTAAAATCTAAAAGAGGTGCGAATAGCATCGAAGAAAGAAGATGGAAGGATTTCAACCAAAGGGTGAAGCGAGCGGATCTACCTGAGGCCTAGCAGACACACAAAGGGATGGAGGATTTCAAAGATGGCGGCAAAGCGTGGGAAGTCATCCAAGTATTCTTACGTGGGAACAAAGCAACAGCCAAGCCGGATTTTCCCCACCCCGTTGGAGGACAAAGGGAGAGACGGAGAAGAGAGGGAGAAGATAGGCAAGCCATGCTTTGTGTGGAATCAGGTCAGATCTAAATTGTTTTCCCTTTGCAAATTAAAATTTTAATTTGAAGAATTTTTTCTAAATTGGGAAAATGTTATAAAATTTAAATAAATTTTCAAATCATTAACAGTAAACTTTAAATTTTACAAGTAAATGCTGGTGGCTTTGTTTTAAAGAGTGGGGGGTTTCAAGATGGCGATGCCATAAATGCAGAATTTATGTTGTATTTTATGTATGTAAGGGAAATAGAAATTTTAGATTAGAACTTATGTAAAGGGAAAGGGTTTTAAATAAGCAAATCAAATAAAAGGATTTAAATTAATTAAAGAGTTTAAAATCTTATGAAGGTGTAAAGAAATTAAATAAAAGATGTGTTGAAATAAAGTTAAATATAATTTGCTAAAAGTAAATATCCAAGATGGCGGACAAAAGGCCATTGTTTACAACAGCTGATTGGAAGGCTATGCTTTAGTTTCAGGTGCTCATATAAAAAGGAGTGTTAATTCATATAATTAAATTAAACTAAATTGGTATTTTATTTAGAAGGAGTCATTACGACATTTTTCCATATGAAACAAATTGACATAAATTGTTTTCATTTAAAATAAACAAGGGTTCTAACAAATTGAAGCTTTTTAATGTAAACCTTTGATTTTATTTAGAAAAGGGTGAAATTATATATGTGTATAAAATAAATTGAATCAAACCAAGGTTTGAGTAAGAATAAAGGGAAATGATTTTAATATGGGTAGATTTTAAATATTTTAAAAGGTACAATAAAAGGGTTAAGTTAAACAAGAGATTTTAAATTTGTAAGTGGGTCTAGCTAACCAATTTTAATATGTTAATATAAGTTTTCTTTTTTGGATTATAAGTATATATATATATATTGTTTATTTCATGATTTATGTGTAGTTAAAATAATATCTTGGTGGTAGAGTAACTTAGAAAGAAAATTGAAATTTTTGCAAATTGGTTTAAAAATGTAAGTTCTATAATAAAGGCAAATGGGCTTGTAGCCATTTGGCAAAGGTATACAAAATTTATTAAATATCAATTTCCTTCAGAAATTGCATTGATGAATTTTAAATAAATTTTAATTAAATTTCAGTATTTATAATTGTCATGAAGAAAGGGTTAATTCAAATGATAACCAAAGGGTTACATATTTTACATTAAAAGGGTTTAACTATGATTAAATAAGTTGTAAACAAAACTCAGTATTTATAATTTAAATGAAGAAAGGGTTAACCAAATGATAACTAAAGGGTTTTTTTTTTACTTTATATAAAAAGGGTTAAATGAATATAAATAAATTTGTAGATTTTGTAAATGATTGAGGATATGGGTAAACAGGTTAAATATGTTTCAGTAAATGTTTTATTAAAATATGTATTTAAATATTATATTTTCAATATGGGAAGGTGTTTGAATTTATTCAGCAGATGTTTTAAAAATTTTTATGAATTATGATTTGATGTTCAGTGAATATTTCGATAATCTTGTAGGAGATATGGCTATATGTTTTATATGTAAATTTTGTTTCAGTATGTACTTCATAATTGGTTTTTATATAATTTGATATGTTTTATGAAATTGTTTTTAGGTTGTTGGTAAAATTGATTGAAATTTTACCTGCTAAAGTAAATAGAAATTGGATTTTAAAATGTTCATTTTAAATTGATAAAGATATAGAAAAAATTTTATCATTTGCATGGCTATGTAAAATATGGCCATAAATAAAGTAGTGTGTTTAGAAAGTTTAAAAAAATTGAACAAAATGTGAAAAGTAGGGATCTTTCGGAGTGTGTTGAAAAGTAAGGCTTTGCTTGAATCCAAAAGGTTAAAGCGAATTTCTGTAATTTGTAACAATTAAATTGTCAGTAAAAAGTTATGTAAACAAAACCATATATTGACGTTTAAAATCGCAAGGTTGAGAACCTGGGATAATAAAATAAAATTATGACAAGTTGTAAAGGGTTATATTTTCGACAAGTAAGATTGACCGGCAAGTAGAGCAAAGTTTTACGCTTTGGCATACTCCGATTGAAAGGAAATTAAAATCGTAAATTCTTAATTTAAATTTTAAATGTCAACTAAAATAAGCAGAGTATGGTTTCTTAACTGTGTAAGAACCAACACAAAGGATATTTTTAAGTCAAATAAATTGCAGACTGTGCATTGTAATATTAAATTTTAAATTCTTTAAAATTAAAAAATAAAGATTTTTTAACTAACTTGCAAACAAACTGAGTATTATTTTAAACAAGTTTCTTACACTCTCCTACAGTTGATATGGTCATTTCGCCGTTTAGATGTCTTTCAAAAGAACACATCCCCCGGGACGACTTACCCGTTAAGGGTAGAATCCGCAGCAAGTTAGGTTTTTTCATTTTTAAGTCCAGTGACTTGTTCTCTGGCAGATTTTGGCGAGCATTGCACAGCGTTCGTGGTTTCGACTGCGAGCGGCTCGTTTCAAAATTCTTGCTCTGCAACGGGCGTTGGTGGGCGGGCTTGCGCGCGCGTGCTGGTCAACGACGGATGGGTTGACGGCGCCGTGTGTGGGTGCTGGCTCGGTCCGTTGCAACACACACATACACACACACATATATATATACATATATACATATATATATATATATATATATATATATATATATATATATATATATATATATATATATGTACCTGCCTCCTCGCTTTGATAGTTTTCAGATATTTTTTAAATATTTATATATGAAATATTTTCAACTTGTAACAATAAGGTTTTTAATTGACATCGTGATGACAGCACAGATATCTGTGCTGGCAAAAGATCTAACATGTAAGCATTTAAAAATCCTACTTATGAGATATTTCACTGCGCATTTCTAAAATTGGGGATCTTTTTTCACCATACACTGCAGATAAAGACTAATTTAGGGTTCATAAATGCCATTTGACAAAACCTCCCCACATATAATTCAAAGTGGAGTTTTTCACAATGGAACTCATTTAAACATTGTCTCTGTGCCTTTGTTATTTTCAAATTTTGTCTCCCAAAGAATGACAGATCACATGTGAAAAATTCAGTTTATTACTGTACTCTTTTACTCATTGAACTTTAAAGATGTTATTTATTGAATATCGTTGAGGAATAATTTTATTAATAAATAGTTTTGATCAGTTAATAAATAAATTAATTCAATTCAACTTGGATATACCTCAATACTAATAATTCAGTATTATGATAAGTTATGTACTTTTAATCTAATTCTTGAAATGAAAACCTCTTAGTAAAAAATCTTAGGTAATTTATTACGTAATGTTTAGTTGAAAGTTAATTTTTTTTCTCAATTTAAAATTTCTGGGGACGTGACTCTAAAACTGATCATTTCTATCGGCCTACTCCAGTGCCACAACCTAATATTTTGTAAACACAAATCTAACGTAAGTTCTAACTACAATCCTATATATTGATATTTAGTTACATATTTTAAAAATTAAATCTTATACACTAGGAGGTCGCATATATATATATATATATATATATATATATATATGTGTGTGTGTGTGTGTGTGTGTGTGTGTGTGTGTAATTATATATAATATTATATATTCATCATTAAATAAAATTAAATAAATCAAGTATAACTAAATAATAATGCAAATATTTTTGAAACCATGTCTCTGTTTGCTTCTGTATAGTGAATTTCTCGGTTGACTAGAAGGGTTGAATTCATCTCTGAACGCAAGTTCTAATTTAAGGGGGGAGTAATACATAAATTCAGTCTTGCAGATTGGTAGATGATTTGATTTTTCTTTTAATAATCCGAGGTTAATGAGAGATAAATCTATATCATAAAAATATAGCAATAATATATATCTTATACAATTTTGTATTATTTGTACAATGTAAAAACATGTGCACAACGGTTTTGATTTTAAAGGTGGCTTTGCACTTTTTAAAATACTATTTAAAAATGTGAAACGCTCATAATTTTTTATAGTAATAGAATAAGAGATGTTTGAAAGTAGGTCTATATGTGTGTTAATGAAGGGAAGTAAGGATAATATGTTGTTTTAATTGTCAACGGAAATGGAGTTAGGGATTACATAAATAAGTTACTAAGTGTTTAAACCAAATGGGATAAAACACATTCATAAACTTTACACATGTAATGAAATTGTTAAAAGTTTTCTTCGCAGTGATATACTAGGATATGGTGTTCTACTATGTGTGTTGTGTGTGTGTGTGTGTGTGTATGTGTGTTACAACGAGCCTTCTTTACTTATTATCTATACTCATTTATTCTAATTTTCACTTCTTTTATTTATTCACTCCTTACCTACTATTTATTTATTTCCTTCAATAATTAAATTACTCCCTTTTTCTATTTCTCCTAATATTCTTCAACCTTCGTCATTCGTCCTTATTTACATATTATTCTCCAAGACACTTCCTTACCTGGTAAGAATTAGGACCTACCTTTCCTAATACCTATTTGATCCTGTCCGTTCTCATATGTCTTCCTAATACTTACAAGTTGCCCTGCAATGGTAGAATGACCTAGGAGGAATGTCGTTCAGTCAACCGAAGCCTGTAACAGCCCTGCCTAGATCTAATAGGAATGAATTCCTAGATTTCGTATGAAAAACCAATTAGCGGAGTATTTCCCTATACTAGCATAATACTCGGGGTGGGGTGTCTGCTATTTGAGGCGTTTGGTACTTGGAAACCTTTTAGTAAGAAACTGTGAAACTGCGTGTCATTTAGCTAAATCATCACTAATGACAGCTAATTGGAAAATCAATTTTTTTTTTATTTATAAGGTTCTAAGGTATGTACACATTTACAGGCATAAATTATTTATTTAATTTAGCATCTTTACCCATAAGACAACATCATCAAAAAAATTATATTTTATCTTGAATTATTGTAGTAGATTCATATCAATTAAAGTATATTCGATGTTTAATTTGTTGACTAATTTATTTCTTTTAAATATTTATAAAATTAATATTATTCAATGAAGAAATTTAATATTTGCCGAAAAATTAAAAAATTACAATAACTCCTTGCTTCACCTTGGCTTGATTCTCTTTATAAAATAAATGAAAATAACATACTTCCTGATTTTGCTTACATTTTTCCCAGTGCATTTATATAATATGGTAATAAACTTGAAATAATGTTATATATATATTTAAGCGTTTAATTTATATTAAACTCCCCCTATTAAATATTTAATTCTTCATTTCTTACTTAATTCCCAATAAAATCTTACTTACTCATCAATCATAGAATATTATTATGTTATTTATAATTATTTTATTATATTAAATAATTCTATTCCCCTATGTATATATTTGCTAAAAAGTTATCATTTTTTTTGAAATATATTAGATTATTTTATATTAAAAATTTATAAGAATTTACGTGAAATATGTTTCTTTATATATCTTTTTATAGGTATACCTTTATAATTTAAAATATAATAAATTTCCATAATTTTATATTTGAACAATTTTTAATGATTTTAAGTAAAGCCAAATCTGTTCTTGAAATTGCTTTTTAAATTTAACAAAAAACTCGAAATTATACTTTAAGAAGTCAAGTTAAGCATGACTGGATTGGAATTGCCTTTGAAGGGAAACGTCATCTTCAGTCGCATGTTTTTGCCTGCAATTGGATGCTGATCCCGCCCGGAATGGTTTAGGAATGTTCCGTCTCCTCTCCTGTGTTCCCTCTTCTCCAGTGAGTTGGCTGCATACTCCAATCTCTTCTTCTTTCCGAATTTAATAAGTACAAGTGAAATACATATTATAAATGACCGTTTCTCAGTTAATTTTGAAAAATGTATAGTTCCGTTCGGAATTGTTCTACTGCGGTTATTTTACATTGAGAAATTTGTACTAACAGTTTTTGTTCTTGGCGGGGCTAAGAATTAACTCTATAGCCCGCCAGGATCATGTCAAAGAAAACTTAAAACAACACCTGCTCGTATATCTTCTCTGCCCGGTGTCTCGAATTCAATTCTCTCAATTCAACTAATTCAATCCGACTGGCTTCCAGAACGTTCTGTCCCACTCCTACCTTTATCTTCTTTGACTTTGATCTTTGCGATTAGATTGTAAAATCTTTTTAAATGTTTTGGCTTTACCGTAACAATTTGTTTTATAATTATTATTCCTTTAGTCTTGTTACATTTTATTTGAATATTTTTTTTATCAAAATTTATTTTTTAAATTATTTGATAAATTTTGGCTTTCAAGCCTTCAAACAGCATTTTTGCCCGTTTGAGTGTGTGTGTGCGTGTGTGTGTGTGTGCGAGGGTGTGTGGGTGTGTGCGTGTGTGTGTCTATATACAGTTTAGTGTAGAGGTAGTCTATATACAGTAGAAAAAAAAAGATATTGCAAACATAGCTACTCATCTCTCTCGAACAAATTGAAAACGGTAATTTAATGTCTATTTATGGAAATGATCCTTTGAAAGGCTTAAATATAAAATTATAAAAACATTTCTCTCTGCAGGAGAGAATTGTAATATTCAAGAATTAACGTAAAGCAACAATACAAGATATTCAAATAATAACTAACGTACAAACCTGTGTAATATTTATCCACAGCATAGCCATATAAAATCACGTTAGCTATAATGAAGTTACAACAAAACCAACAGTTTTAATGGTACAACATATAATGTTACCGTTTACCAATTAATTCAATTTATAGTAAACTTTAATAACTAAATATCCAGATATTTGGTAAATTTGCAGAGTATAAATATTAAATTTGAACAATAAATATTTTATTGTATTGAGATTATAAAGTGTGGTCGAAATAGATTAAACAACTGTGTCAATGTATTTAAATTATACATTTTTCCAAACAATTACAAAAGTAAATGTAAATAAATATTTACTAAAACCTGTGTGGGAAACCAAACCTTGTGTTACTTTGTTTAGTCATTTATGTTGAACTGGTTAAAAACATTATTTAAAAGGATGTGCTAAAAAATACATTTTTGGTGTAGGATCGTGAATGATTTTATAATATCCGGTGTAAAAGTCTTTTTTTTCAATATGCGTTTATAATTTTATTACAAGCTATCAGCATGAGAGGTAAATGTTTATTTTGCTTAAACCTACAATTAGTAGCGATTATTTTGCAGCACGCCTTATCTGCAATATAAGCTTAAGTTACCATTGCTTTACAGTGGAACCGTGCAAGAGGTAAAAGTAAATTTTCATCTAATTATCCATACAAAGCCGTAGAATAACAGAATAAAATATTTATCTGTGTTAATGGTGTTCGGTAATGAGTGATAAGTAAACAATTATATTGAAGATTAAAACCCCCAAAAAATATTTTAAGCAATGGTAATGCATTGTTAAGACACATATCGTATTATTATTAGCAAGGATTTGGTAGTAGGGTGTTTTAGGGGTTCAGGCCTCCCCTTTAGAGTAATATATTAATTCTTGGTTGATAAGCTGTCACGGAATTGAAGTCTGATAGATGCCCTTGTTTTAGGATAAAAGAATAACTGTTCATGGGGTAGTATAAAAACCTAAAAATTAGTTTAAATCGGTCTGTCAAAAATTGCTCTCTGAAATTTACCTCTACAGCACCGTATTCATTGCTTAAATATATATTAAAAATGATTTAGCGAATCAAGCAAACTACCATTACATCTTTGTTTTGTCAATACTGATAATTAATCATGGTATGTAGGCCATGTACAGCGAAGTATTAAGGAACTGTACACGAAGACTGGTAACTAAATTGTACGTAAGTATACTGTCCAATATAGATTTTAAAATATAATTACAATCTCCATTAAGTGTAAATTACTTACTTAGAACAAGCATACATAGCCTATACATCAACTGGAATTGTTGTGATTACGTAGTACAAACTTACACCATTACAAAACCCCTCCCATATCCGGATTATTCGCTAACCGGATCGGGGTGTCGCCACGTTGATCCGGATATCAGAGGTTTTACTGAAGTTGCCCAATAATCTGTCATAGTTCCACTCAGCAAGCAATAGTGAATAGTAGGGACCAAGAACCTTATATTGTTTAATGATGACGTTGAAACGCTTAGGAGTTGTTAACCAGTGTTTAAAGAATGGGTGCAAATGTTTTAACTCATTGGTATATTTAAAGTTAAAATTGAAATAATTTTTAAAAGAAATAAAACTACCTCGACTAAATTATTCGCTATTGGAAAATGACAGTGGCAATTTTTGTAGAGGTAACGACAAATATTAATATGTAATTTTATTTTCACTTGTAAACTCATTATGCCATTTATGCAGCTGCTTTAAATTATTGTAATAGAACTTTTGGGGTGAAATGAAAGAGTTGTAAAACTGTTGTATTATGTTACGTACCTGAAGATTTTATTGACTTTTCAGGTACTCGTAAACCTCATATAAAAGTGTATTGCTAAATTAGTTACCGTTGTCGCCGGTATAACACTATAAATTATGAGTTAGAAAAATTGAGAAAATAATTTCAATATAAATTTTAAAATGACTTTTAATATTCCGAATAAAAGGGCCAATGAAATACAAGCGGAAGATAAAATTAAATAATAAAATAAAATGTATATATCGTTTTAACCTATCCTTTACTTATTAAATTTCCAAGGAATACGTATTTCACAGTAAATGTGTGAAATTTATGTTGTTTTATACTGTTGCAATGAATGTCTGACAGCAAAGTTTAATAAAAGTATACAATTAAACTTACCTCTGCAGCTTTTCAGAGTACACGGTTTCATTTCCTCGGAATAAACGTTTGTTTTCTGCAAAGTATTTCCTGTGACGTAAGTCCGACTTTAAGTAACTTTAACGCTATTTACTTTTATTAGCATTAAAAGTTGTTTACTTTGTTTTAATAAGTGAAAATATAATTATATAGATTAAAAACCTTCCTTTAACTCATATAAAATAGGGTGATATTTTGTATTTCAACCTAAATGATAAATTCCAATTAACGACATTCGTGTAACTTATAAACTTCATTTCAATACATTTAACATGTTTAGAATATAATACAAATTGAGCCGAGAATGTATTCTGCTCTGATATATCTAAGGGGGGCAAAACGAGCCAAGAACAGACAACACGATACTGCTTATAGCGAAAATATTTCATACTCAATATATTATAATTAGTTTGAAGGAATCACAAGTTTAACAACAAATTAAAATCATACGCAACTACTATAACTCTAACATAGTTTACTTAAACTTTGAAAATTATTTAATGAAATGAATATTTGCTTCTTTTTGCAATTGTTTTTAATTCCTTCTGTTACCTCACACTACCGTTATATACAGCCAAAAACGGGTGCAAAGATTTTCTTGAGGCTTAAGTATTTCCATTAAAATTATAAAATGTTTATTTGACTTGATGGTTGCAGAGACTCTGTCATTGTTGCGTGGGATTATATATATATATATATATATATATATATATATATATATATATATACATATATATATATATATATATATATATATATATATATATATATATATACATATATATATATATATATATATATATATATATATATATATATATTTGTGTGTGTGTGGGTGTGTGTGTGTGTGTGTGTGTGTGTGTGTGTGTGTGTGTACAGAGAGTGTGTAAAGTAATAGATGGAATTTATTAAGCATAGATAGGATAATTAAGAGAAGCAGTATGTTACTAAAGTAAAATTAAGTATCCAAACATAGAAATCTTATATACAACTACTGAAACGTTCATACTTTTTTTCTATTTATTAAGACCAAATACATTTCAGAATTCACGAAATGTTTTCATTAAGAAATAGAATATTACGTCTTAGCTTTGGATATTACAATATTCATGGAAATATTTTATTATAGTTTCATTTCACTTTAATTAAATGAATACCATCCTCAGTTATAGCTCTATATTACTTAACAAAATCTGGAAGCGTCAACTAGACATTTAAAATGGTTTAGTGTTTCAATTAGACTGTATTTCCAGCTACGATTTTCCCTCCTTACCGTAGAACGGAAAACGTGACTGAAATATCATACCAGGGTAACACCTTCCGCACATAAATTGTATAATTTTTACGCCACTATATTAGGTGACGGGTGGAGATAACAAATAACATATTATTTAAACATATGTTTATACAAAATAACGTTACCTTAAAACAATTAAATCTACACACACACACAAACAAACAAACAAATAAACACTGCCGCTAACAAACCCCACTGCTTGCCGATAATCTCGCGTCCAGCACCTGTCACGACACCATCAACCGTATATAATTTACGCTCTATTTTTACTTACTCATAATGGGTGCTGTAGAGTCAAAACGCGTCAGTTCAGCCCTGGTCAAAATATGATCCCACACGACTTGCCAAATCCTGGTACCTGTGGTGCGTCGAGCGTGATCTGCAAATAGATAAATCCCTGGACTTCAATTATAAAACCAACCATAATGCTCTATCTCATTTAGAAAGATTTTAAGCTAATTATTAATAGTTTTATCAATATTAAAATGAATATAATTATTCGCTATTGCAGAAACGTTCATTAAATTTTATTTTCTAAGTAGTTTTGAAATGTTTGCTTGTATACTTTAAAATGGTTGGACAAATTCTAGAAATTTTATTACTGATTTACCACAAGTTAATAATAATAATTTTAAACATTTTGTAGTTTTAACTTGATTTTTAATTAAATTTAAACAATACAATATTAAAATTCACTCTTAATAATTTTATCTCAAAAAGATTTAATTTATTTTCTCTTAACAAAAGTAGTTTTTACTTAAAATATAATTAATATGCTTATAATGGTTCTCAAATGTTCTTGTTGTTTTGAATAAAGTACATAAATTATTCTTCCAACACAAATTTATAAAATTTGCAACTTTAAATAGAATATGAGAAATATTTATATTTACTGGTTTTATTTCATGTCCATTATTTTATTTTTAGAAGTAAGCGAAAGTTTACTTCCAAATCATTCAATTTTCAATTCACATTTGTGTTCCCAAATATAAATGTAAAAGATTCTTGTAAAAGGTTTATAGGTTTTTTGTTATTACATATTTTTAATACTTGTTGTATGATATAGTTTATGGAAATAAAATAAATAATAATAACAAAGTTTCAATTTCCTTATTGATATTCTCATTCAATTTTTCTTGTTGAATTTAAATATATAATTGTATTAGTGACATTGGATTTTCTTTTTATAAACTTGATAAATTTGACCTTGTAATAATTTGATAAACTTCAATCTTGATAATACTAATTTAAATTTGAATAATTTATATTTAATCCTCACCATTTAGATATTTTCCAAAAAAAATTCAGATGCTTATATATTTTTTATTCTAATGAAAAATAATTTGATAATAATTTTGTATTTAATGAAATCTGTATTTATCATTTTGAAATTTGTATTTAAATTCATAAATGGTTATTTTGTTATTAAAATGTTGACATTCCTCAAAACCCTCACTGCACCTCGCTCCTCTTCCCCCAAGGCTGGTTCCCTGGAGTCTGGAATGTTATAGCGAACGCAACTGAACGCTATAAGGCCGTATTTAGTACTCATTAGTTACATTTAAAATACTTTATATCTCGAATCGTGGCGGTTGAAGAGCGACCATCTCCACTTCCAAATTGGGTAATGGATTGAGACTTAGAATCGGAAGAGCATCTGGCATACTATGGCTCAGGATGTTCAGAAGGAAACATCCCTCTTGTACTAGCTCTGAATTAAGTCTTCATTTCTCATAATACTTTCAATTCCACTATTGCGTTTTAAAAATCTTTATTTTAATTAATTTATCGATTTTCCCTTATTTTGTAAAATCTGTAAATTTTGAGACTTTTTTGGCCATACAAATATATACACATTATATATATATATATATATATATATATATATATATATATATATATATATATTTAATAAATTAAAAATATTTCAAATACAAGAAAACTTTTAATGAATATAATTATTCAAAGCTTTTCGCCGATAAAATAGTATCATCATCTTCAGGATTATTCTTGTTTTTGAAATATTTTTAATTTATTAACTATATATACAAGAAAACATATCACCATATTTAATCTATATATATATATATATATATATATATATATATATATATATATATATATATATATATATATATACATATATAAAACAATGTAGGTTATTCAAATAGAAAATATATTGATTATATTAGAATAACCTATGTTGTTTTAGATTAATAAAAAAGAAAACATATTTTAAATTTATATATTAATAAATAAATAAATATATATATATATATATATATATATATATGTGTGTGTGTGTGTGTGTGTGTGTTTGTGTGTGTGTGTGTGTGTGTGTGTGTGTGTGTGAGTGTGTCACTTTCACTATTATTTACTTAAACAAGAATCCTACATGGTATACCTGTATATGGTAGTCGACTTTTGAGAGCTTTAATCACGTGTCCTAATTTTCGAGCACCATCGGAGACTCGAAAGTTGACCCTCAAATATAACAAGTAAGATTCTTAAGTACATTAAAGTGTATATAATAAGTGAATACAAAAACAGAGTATCAAGGTTATACAATAAAAGTGCAATGTAAGAAGTTTTTCGGTAAAGGTTTACAAATTAATTGTTATTTTTTTCTAAGTGAAACGTTTTCTGATCTGTATAAACTTCAAACAAATTAGTACCAACTTGTTTTTCATGTTTTCTCCAAGTTTTCAAAAATGTTATACATTTTGGAAACATTAGGTTCAATTTTAAGCTTAGGTTGTGATATCAGTGTAGGTCTGCCGACAGTGAGATTTAGTTAGAAACGATTATTTGTATTATTTCTAAGACATATTTTGAGATGAGTTTTTATACAAATAAGGGATAAATATAGTTTCTCAACTGTCTGCAATCGAATATTTAGGGTCGTGTTTATTGAACTCTACTAATCAGTCTAATGTCAAAGCAAAAAGAGTCATTACAGCGTTTTGAACCGTGTTTGGAAGGACTCTCAAGAGCTTTACTTAGGCGAAACGAATCCCACTCTAAAGCCATAGAATAGTACTCGATGTCATGTACTATCAGGGCAAATGTGTAGCTCAATGAAACATTTTCTGTTTTAATAATACATATTTCAATTAAAATTAATAATATTATTATATTAATGATTTTTTACAAGTCGACGATGTCGCCTTCGACAGTCAGTTGTATCCTGATAGTAGTAGCCAAGCACTGATGAAGGCTATATTGTCATCGAAACTAGTCTGTTTGTTTTAATAAACTACTGTGTTTGTTTTAATAAACTATTCTGTTGTGAGATTTAGAGGAAACTGTTTTCATTTAAACCGCTGTTAATTGTTCTCATTATCTAAAATTGATCTTATAATATACAAAAAACGTTCTTCCTTCTAATTTAATCTTTAAAGTAAATAGGCAACCTGTGTAACCAAACCTAACACTAACAAACATACCGTAACTTGCCGAGAAAGTTTCTAATTAATACAACTTTAAAGTCAATTAACTCAAGGTAAGTAAAGATTAAGGCTAAACGTCCATGCATATATTCTACCTTGTTAGCAACACAAACTCAACTCGGTAGGATTATTTTAACATTCTGTTTACTATACGTGGTAAAACCCCTGTACTTACGACGCTGAGGGACGGCGGAGGGAATTAATTTCTTATAAAGAGCACAAGGACTATTATATCTTTTAATACTGAAACACAGGGACGTACACGCGTATAACCATACACGCGTATAATCATAAAATTATAGTTTACCTGTTTAATGTAACATTGTATAATGATTCAAGTTAGTTAATGTTACATTATTTATAGTTAAATTTATTTTATTCTGTCAATTAGTTTTTATTGAATTTTCTTTCTTATAAATTGGTTATTGTTTAGTATGTAAGCCTAATTTAAAACTTGATTTTTAATTTAAGTAGTTCTGAAATTGGTTTGAACTTGTTTCAATAATTTAAATATCTTGTTTAAATCTTTTTTAATTTATACGATTTTAAAGTATACAGTTAAAATCTTTTAGAGAAATCATGTTTTCAAATTTTAGAAAACAATGTAATCTGTCTGTTTCTGTTAATAAGGGTCATTCTTTAACATTTGTCTCATACGTTTGGCTATTTTATGATAACTCAGAAGACATAATTCTCTTTAAATAATTCTCTTTAAAAATATACGAAATATTTTTATATATTACAATTTATTATTACTAAAATAATCTGAACAGCTACATGCATATAAAAATTATAAATTATTTACCAACACAATCCAATTTCATATTAGAGTTTTTGAAAAATTTGTTATTTTCTTTAAGAATATATAAAATTTGTAATGTTTTATTGAAATTTCATATATATTTAAATATATAATTAGTTAAATTTTTAAATGTTTCTCTTGCACTATTGTAAAACAAATTTCTAAAAAGTGGTAAAAACCCCATTAATATGTATAACGGCAATAATTGGAAATATTCAACTAATTTTAATTTATGAGAAGTTTTATTAAAATATTTTAAGGTTATTCAATTTATTATAACAGTTTTGTATCTATGTTATCCTCTCATATTTGTTGTTTTGTGGATCGTTTTACTTTCAATGGCGATGTTATTTGTACACCTCTTTCATCAAACTGGGATTTTTCGATTGGTTATAATGTTTGAAAGTTAGTTTACAGAAAATATTTTTAAAGTTGCATACAACCTTTTTACAAGTAATTGCAGTTTATAATCTAATATTATTAATTCACGTGAATGGTAGTGGTTATTCCTTCGTGTAACCTAAGAACTAAAGCTTATGCTTAATCTTCTTCAAAGTCATTATTGTTTGTTAAATGACACTGACACAATTTACCATTGTAAGAGATATGTTTTTAGTTTATAATCTTTATTGACGTATTTTATCGAAATAATATACAGACGGATTTTATATAAATTGTTCAGAAAAATATTGTATTCAATATTTCTCGTCAATTGGTCTCACTGTTGAGAAATAAAATACTAATAAATTGTTAAGGAAGAATATTTTTTCCATTGATTTAAAATAGTTGCTTTTTTTAACTTGGGAGCGGGTTTTAAACTGCCCGAAGCACTGCTACCTTAAGGTATATTGTACTTACCTCCCTGATCTAGTCAAATAACCCCTTCCCTCGTACCAGGTTTAGGAGTTTCCTGACTAGTGTTTTACCTTCAGCATCCACCAGAGCCGTTCCATCACCAAAGAGGTTGAAGCGCCTCTCAGCAAGTACTTCACATCTGTAAATAATGTGTGTGGCAGTCTCCAGTTCCTGCCCGCATAGTCTGCATACTGGTTCATCTTTGTACATACCCATTTTATGCAGATGTTTCCTTAGTCCACCGTGTCCCGTGAGTAGACCTGTGGCTATCCTCAATTCCTGCCTAGACAGATAGATGGGACTCTTCTGCAGCCCCAAGGAAGGTTTCCTAAGGGTTAGCTTACTGTGTCTCATCCCTTCGGCCCTGATCCAGTGCTCACAGTGTCTTTCAGCCATCCACTTTATCCACCAATCAGGGGAGTCGAAGACCCTTCCCAGGCCAGCGCATCTGCGTCTTCATTTCCAAGTATTTCCCTATGCCCTGGCACCCAACCTATCTCGATTTGATTGTGCCTTGCTAGGACTTGTAGGCTATTTAGGCACTCCCTGACTATGGCCGAGGCGACCACATGTCCGTTTAGTGCCTTAATTACTGCCTGACTGTCGGAGAAAATAGCAATCCGGGCCCCGTGTGTTTCCCTTCTCGCTATCTCTCCCAGACAGGCATTTATAGCATATATTTCGGCCTGAAAGACAGAGGTATGCCTCCCCAAGGAAAAAACTAGTTTTACCCTTGGGTTTTTACAATACACCCTCGCTCCAGTGCCGAAGTCTATCTTGGAGCCATCTGTGTACCAGATCTGAGCTCCCGATGTTAATGTCCCTGACCATTCCATCATAGTTTGGTAGACCTGGTCAGATGCAAACATTCGAGTAATGTGGTCGCTGCCCATTTCCAAGACTTGTTCTTTGACCACGCACTCAATACTCATATGTCCCGAAACATCTGGAAGGTTAGCCCAGTTGCTCGAGTTGCGCAATCTCCATGCCGCCAGCCTCGCCTCTCCCCTAAGGACAAGCTCAAGGGGAGGGAGGTTAAGCACTACTTCCATTGCTGCACCTGGTGTAGTTGAAATCGCTCCCAGTATGCACAGACAGGCCAATCTCTGGATAGTGCTCAGTTTAGCTCTTGTCTGTGCCTGGTTGGCCTTTGTCCACCACACCAGAGCTCCATAGGTAATCATAGGTCTTATCACCCTCAGATACATCCAGTGCATAATTGATGGCTTCAGTCCCCATTTCTTACCCACTATTCTTCTCACAGTCATCAGGGCCCTTTTGGCCCTGTTAACTGTCCTCTCAAGGTGTGAGTTCTAGGTGAGTTTCCTGTCCAGAGTAACTCCCAGGTACTTCACCTCCCCCACAAACTCAAGGTATTCACCAAACAAGCGGGGCATCCTGGTCGTCAGATCTTTTCGCTATCTGGTGAAGTTAATGAGAGCAGTCTTTTTTGGATTTACCCTAAGGTTCTCCTTATTACACCACTCTTCAATCAGTCGTAGAGGATTTCTGATTACCTCAAGGACTGTATCAGGGAATCTGCCCAGGATCAGAACAACTATGTCGTCCGCATATCCTAGACAGAAGTACCCCAGTAGATGTCAAAATCGGACTTTCGCCACAAACAGGTGGTTTTGATGAAAATACGTTAATTTCCGTTAAAAACGGTTACGTGAGGTACTAGGGGTTGGTTTCAGCAATTATTGGAGCGTAACGTGAATGGGAGGAGGTATTAAAAGTGCGCGCTTGTGCACGCTTGTGCTTTTGTGTAGGTGACAGGTGTTTTTTTTAGAAATTCGTTAATTTCCGTTAAAGACCGTTACGTGAGGTACTAGGGGTTGGTTGCTGAGATAATTGGAGCGTAACGTGAATGTAGTTGTGTCGGAGGAGGTAATAAATGTGCGCGCTTGTGCGTTTGTGTATATGCATGGACATGTGCGTGTTCACTATTGTGTGACGTAATTAAAAACATGTTCGGACATGTTGGGGGTAATGTAAAAACCGTTGGTTACCTAGAGAATGAGGTAATTTTGGCATGTATTTTTTGTGAAGGACCGTGTGTATTATATCCCGTACCCAGTTCGTTGCTGACCTATATTTTTACTATAACGTCGCGTGTGTACGGTTGAAGTATTTTTAAAAGCCTTTGAAATCCGTTACGAGGTGATGGGATTATTTTCGTGATAAATGTGTCAATCGCAAGGACTGAACGGTGACTTCTCTGTTCTCCAGATCTTTACTGGTTAAAAAATGTAAAAGCATGTTAATTTATTAAGATAGGTTCCGCGCTCGTGAGCTTGTGTGTGTGTACATATCATTGTGCTAGCGCTTGTTTCTCCAACTCTGTGTTTGTTGTAACAGGTATTTGGCCTGAATAAATTGTTTTTAAAAACCTACCTCTGTTTCGAGTTATTTAACTGCCGTAGTTATAAACATGTTCGGACCATTGAAAAGCGTTTTTAAAACTTTACCTGCGCGCTTGTGCGTTTGTGTGTACGTGCGAGTGCTCACGATTGTGTGACGTAATTAAAAACATGTTCGGACATGTTGGGGGCAATGTAAAACGTCATTGGGAACTTGTATAGATGATGACGACCACATACTTGTGTTATAGTTGTGGGATAAGTAGTTGGTTAGTGGGTCAAGGTCATATGAAGATGTTTTTAAAAAGAGTCGCAAGCAGAATTGCTTGCGACATTATTATTAATTTTTTTATTTATTAATTTTTTTTATTTATTATTTTTTTACACAAATACAATAGCATCTTATAATTACATAACATCTTATATTATAACAAAAATACAATTTTTTTTTAGACTAATACAGCTACTGATGCAAAGTCAGTTCGGTGGACCCACATCCGGACGGTCCGTTGGAGACTATGTGAAATTCGCCGGCACCCACCTCATCCAAATCCATGTTCGAAAACAGCGTGATGAAGCGTCTAGGTAGGAATATCTGGAATTTTGGGTCTTCTCCTTCCTTGTATGGGAAACCTCCTAGCGCTGCAACAACTGCTTCCCCGTAGGTAGTGTCGACTTATCTGAGGTAGTGCACCGAATACTTTTTACCTTCCTTCAGTTCTGAACATTTCTTTATGGGCAACCCGTCAGCTTTAGACTTTGAGTTGAACTGTTGAATTATTGACTGTAAAGTTGCTTCGCGGTTCATAGTTACGGGGGAGAAGTGACTGTATCGTGTAGCTCTGCCTGAGGTCTATAAGGAAATGATGTCTAACCACCGCTATCGTTGGCTTATATAATGCGTTTCCTCCTCCCTTATTATTGTAGTCATAGTCTTAAGACTGTCGCGACTTTCATCGCACGTAGAAGTGCGCAATTCGTTTCTTTGTGTTGCGGGTCTATAACGCTTTTACAAACGTTCTGGATTCCTCTCAGGAAGGTCCATTCTCTTGAGGAACCGATATCGATAACTTCAGCAGAAGTGAAACCACGAATCCATTTCGCCTTTTCGTCACCCGTTGTAAATATCAGATCGAACTGTTTCACGTAGTGTAACATGACGTTACGAAGCTCTACGTAATCGGTGAACCCTTCCTCCCACGATATGTGATGATAATTCTTACTCAACCAATTGTTGGTTTTCTTGTATTTATTGCTCAAGGTAGAGTATTCGAAAGGCGGTTTAAACAGGAACGTGTAGATAGGGTTTGTTTGTAGGTCCAATAATACGAGTTCCTTCACTATAAACGCGTTACACTCTCCTTTAATACATTGCATCCCTAACACGCAAGCAGATCGTTCCATTATTAGCTTTTCCTTGTCTTCTATTCTCCAAAACGTCCGGACGCAGACTGCAAATAGGTCTCGATCCTTCTCGCCTTTTATACCTCTTCCTGCTTAGGAAGAATGCTCGTAACGTTCTCATCTTCCCCCGACGTTATCGGTTCAACGTTCTTGATATCTTCCTCCTCGTCTTCGACGCTCGTTTCTTGATCCAGCATAAGCAACAGCTGTCTATTGAGTTCAACCTCTTGTGGCAACCGGTTGTATATGCTATAATCAATGTACCCGTATTCTGGTGGCTCACCAATCCCACCTTTTAAACAAGCCTCTACATAGTCTCTAATACTTTCCTCAGACAACTTCAACTGTTCCAAGTACCTTTCAACGGCAGGAACCACACCATTTAGTACGTAAAATTCTCTAGGCGTCAACATAACCTTTTGCCCGTTCCGATGATAATCTTTAATACGAACATAGTGTTTACCGTAAGTAGATATGACCACAGTCTGGCACAACTACCCCTAACTCGGCCTGTACGTAACCTAGGACTATAGGGGTAGTTTTGGATGATGCTGAAGGTCATCCCGCACCTGATGCCAGCCTTAGGGGTGGTTTCGACCACGTTTAGAGGGGTAGGGGGTAGTTTTTCGAAAAAAATTATTTCTAACCTACTGACCTAGGCTAGCCAAAATGGATCCAACCTAACCTAACCTATGTATGGGGGGTGACCTCAGCTACGTTCAGGACCATCTCCGGGGGTAGCTCCGGGGGTGGATTGGGGGTGGGGGGTAGTTTTCGAAAAAATTATGGAACAACGTGTCTTGACCGATGGGGTGTGTCTAGAGTGCATTATCGCGTCGGTAGGGGGTAGTTTTTACAAAAAATATGAAATTGCCGAAAATCTATCGGTTGGATCAACAGACAGTACGGGATACCTGTAGAGTCCTTTTTGGACCGTTGCGGGGGCGGGTTCACCAGTTTTTAGATTGCCAAAAATGATCGGTGACCTAGGTAAAAGCCAATCCCGAACCGGCGCTTGAGGTAACACCGCCTAGGAGCGGGTAAAGCTAACACGGAGCACGGTCTCGGTTAAAGCCAAACCGAGCCCAGCAACCCAGCAGCTAGGCCTTAGGTAAAGCTAACACGGAGCTAGCCCTCGGGTAAAGCCATCACGAGGCCGACCCTTAGGTAAAGTAACCCTGGAATAGCTCCGGTGGTGGGGGTAACTTTTGGTAAGATTTAACGGTTATCTGATGACGTATCAGCGCTTGAGCGAGTCTAGGCAAGTAGTAGGCATACCCTAACTAGAGTGTTCTACCCTAAATAAATTGGCTGATGCAGGGCAAGGGGCAAACCTGCAGAGTTAACACACTATCTTGGAGGTAGACCCACCCAAACCTCAGGCATAGCATCCCTGCAGCGGGGATTTAGCCAACCCAAGGCAGGCCCTTAAGTAAAGCCCCCTGAAGAAAAGGCTTAAGGTAAAGCTACCTTGGAGCCTGGTCTTAGGTAAAGGCTCTTTGGAAGTAGACTTTAAGTAAAGCTACCCAAGAGTCTGGCCAGGATGGTTGCTATATCAATTACAGCCTATCGACCAAGACAAATACCTCCACCAAGTCCTAGGTAAAGCCATCCAGGTGTCAGACCATAGGTAAAGTCACCCCGAGGTAAAGCCACCCAGGCCTTAGGTAAGGCTAACATTGAGCAAGGCCTCGGGTAAAGGCACCCCTAAGCCAGCCTTTAGATAAAGCAACCCTGGAATCAAGCATCAAGTGGGGGTGGTTATCAAATAATATATGAAATTATCAAAAACTGATCGGTTAGATAGTCTGTAAGACGTGAAGGCTTATATACCATGTTAAGCCAATATATATGATAGCCCACACAATGTGTTAAACAAATACGCAGGCCAACAGACATACTATGCTAGGCCAACATACAGGGGCCTACTATGTCTGTAAACACAGGCCAAAGCCCTAATGACCTGAGCTATTTTCACCTCTTCTATCGGGTTGATCCTGGCAACCGTATAATATGGAAGGTACTATATGGTACATCTACCAACGTATAACCAATCAAGCCCGCGTAAAAATTTAATATATTTGATGACGTATCCGCGTTCGAGCGACTCTATGCAGGTATTAGGCCCACCCTAACTAGAGTGTTCTACTCCTAAATGATATGGCTAATGCGGGGCAAGGGGTTATGATTGCCAAACTCAATATTTGTCTATGCTACAAAATAATAAACAATGTGACAAAGCCTTATCGTTTGGGGGAATACGCTTGACCGTGTGCTTGGCATGTACAGACTTGCAGAGATAACACATTATCTAAAAACCGCAACGGCAATCGGTGACCACTATAGCAGGCATAAAAACCAGCACGGCTGTGTCGTTGTGAATCTAGGCACGTGTTTATGTTTTGATTACTGTAACAATTTACTGTGTACTATCGGCATACCAAGGCCTACATATATATAATCAGAAATCAGTGTAAATAATCAAATAGCCTCAATGGACATCTCCTATAGCTGTAAATGTATCTAGATATAAAGGTATATATGGAGAAACACTAATAATGAGGCCTATCACAAAACGTGAATAATTATATGTTATAAAACGATCCTAAAACGATGCTAAGTCAACATGCAAGCTATCATACATAGGCATATATACCACGTTAAGCCTACATACATGATAGTACACATAATGTGTTAAACAAACATGCGTGTAAACTTTCATACATACTATGCCAAGCCGACTTACATGAATCCCTAAATGCGCCTACTATGTCGGTAAACCACTGGCCAAAGCCTATATGATCTGGGCCTGACACACATTTACACCACGTCTATCAGGTAGAACCTGGCAACCGTATAATAAGGGAAGTACTATATGGTATAGCTAACAATGCATAACCTATCACGCCCATGACGGTCAACAAATATTACAATATAATTAAAACGTTACGCAACCTATATACATACAATGCTAATCAATATAGGCATATATACTATGTTAAACCAGCATGCAATATACTCTAAATAGCCATATATACGCTGTTAAACCAATATGCAGGTTAACCTATATACATCCTGTATTAGGCAAATATCCCCGTTACCCACATAGGCCTATATAATATGTTAAGCCAGGATGAATGATAGCTTATATAGTGTGTTAAACAAATATGCTTGTAAACCTACATAAATAATATGCTAAGCCTACATACTGTGCTAAACAGATATGCGTGTAAACCCACATAAATACTATGCTAACCAACATGGATGCTATCCTACATAGGCTTATATACTATGTTAGGCCTGCATACGTAATTACCCTATATAGTGTGTTAAATAAATATGCGTGTAAACCAAATAAATACTATGCTAGGCCAACATGCATGCTATCATACTATGTTAGGCCTACATAATGTGTTAAACATATATGTGTATAAGCCTGCATAGATATTATGCTAAGAAGACATGGGCCTACAAAGTATAACACATTATATCCAGTGCATAGTTTAACTAATGGTTATCACACACACTATCCTACAAGCTGCCCACAAATTACCACATAATACCTGATACATAGCCTGGGTAATCATTAACACATAGTATGCCCCAACACATAATATCCGGTGCATAGCCCCGCTAAATAAGCATAAACCCCCCAAATTGGCTTATCAATTATGTGTGGTCTAGATTTAGTCACACATGTCACTTCAAAAGTCAGCTGGAAAGAAACACTAGCCTGGTATATACTATGTTAAACCAGCATGCAATATACTCTAAATAGCCATATATACGCTGTTAAACAAATATGCGTGTAAACCTACATAAATACCACGCCAAGCCAACATCTATGCTATCATAGATAGGCGTATATACTATGTTAGGCCCACATACTGCGTTAAACAAACATGTGTGTAAGCCTGCATGCATATTATGCTAAATCGACAAGGGCCAACAAATTATAACACATTATATCCAATGCACAGTTTAGCTAATGGTTATCACACAGTAGCCTGACTACAACTTGCCCACATAATACCTGATACATAGCTAGACTAATCATTAACACATAGTATCCGATGCATAGCCTGACGATGGGTTAACATATAGTATCCGATAAGTAGCCTGAGTATGCCCCAACACATAATATCCGGTGCATAGCCTCGCTAATGGTTAGCACATAGTAGCCGATGCTGAGCCTGGCTATGGAATATCCGATGTGCCGCCTGACTAATGGGTAACACATCCAATGCACAGTATCCAAAGCATAGCTTGACTATGATTATCACATGAGTAGGTTGACTAAGGTTTATCTCATAGTATCCGTAGAGTAGGTTGATTACATAACTAACACATAATATTCATTGCATAGTCTGGCTAATGGTTATTAAATAGTACCTGTTGCATAGCTAGGCTAACGATTAACACATAGTACCCGATGCATAGACTGACTAGGGCTAACACATAGTATCCGAGGTATAGATTGACTAATGGTTAACACATGGTATCCAAAGCATAGCTAGGCTAGTGAATAACTAGTGGTTAGTTTGACTATGGTTAACACACACAGTATCCGATGCGTAGCTTAGCTAATGGATAACACACAGTACCTGTTGCATAGCTAGGCTAATGCGTATCACATAGTATCCGATGAATGGCTTGACCAAATGTAACAAATAGAATCCGATGAGAAGCTTGAATACAAAGTAACACATAATATCCATTGCATAGCTTGGCTAATGTTCATCATATAGCACCCGATGTATAGCTTGACTATGGGCTAACACATAGCATCCGGTGCACAACTTAGGACCGAATATGACGTCATCCAGGGCGGAGAACAAGATGGCGGCTATGTTGATACCGTGTTCAAACAGGCTATGGCCAATGCAGGCTAGATCAAATGACCAACGTTTCAACTAAACAACATTACGCTAAGTTTAACCGACCAACATACGCGAAGTTCAAACGAACAACATTTACACCAAGTTCAAATAGGCTGCGGCTGGTGAAGGCTAGCTCAACGTTTCAGCTAACGGGCTATGGTTAGTGAAGGCACTGGCAAAAGCTTTAGGCCTTAGACATAATTATAGCTATCAACGCATACCAAAATAGCTAACCGTCAAGGCCTTTATGATCTGGGCTCTACACACATTGTCTAGGTATGTTGTATCAGTTACAACATACTGACTAGGGCGAGTACCTCCATCTAATCTTAGGTAAAGCTACCTTTCAGATAGGCCCTAGGTAAAGCTACCTTTGAGGTATGCCCCTGGTAAAACCAGCCTGTAGTAGAGCCTTAGACAAAGTCGTGCTTGACGCCAGGTCTCAGATAAGTCCTCTCTGGAGTCAGACATAAGGTAAGAGTCATGCTTGGGCCGGTAAAACCACTACCAATCAATATCCTAACACAATAGTATACATCCTGTATTAAACCATTATGTATGTTACCCAACAAACTGTGTTAAGCTAATAAGTATGGACACCTACATTCTCTCTGTATTAAGCCAATATCTGTTACCCTACATTAGCCTACAGATTGTGTTTAGCCAATATGCACGTGAACCTGTATTAAGTATATATGGGTGTTAACCTGCATAGGCCTACATACTGTGTTAGGTCGTTATACCTGTAAATCTACACACATTCTGTATTAACCCAATATGCATGATACGGTACATAGGCCTACATACTGAGTTAAGCCAGGATGAATGTAAACCTACATTCTTCCTGAAATATGACAATATGCATGTTACCCTACATAGCGTGTTTAGCCGATATGCACTTTACCCTACATAGGCCTACATACTGAGTTAAGCCAGGATGAATGTAAAGCTACATTCCTCCCGAAATAAGACAATATGCACTTTACCCTACATAGGCCTACATACTGTGTTAAGAAAATATGCATGTTAACCTGCATTCCTCCTGTATTAAGCCAATATGCATGTAAGCCTAAATAGGCCTACATCTTCAGCCGATATGCACGTTGTGCTACAGAGGCTTGCAAAAATGTGTTAACCCGGTATGCATGTAAACCTACATAGGCCTACACCTTGTAGCCAAGATGCACATTACCCTAGATACACCCTGTAATGGATGTTAACCTACATAGTCCTGCATATTGTGTTAAGTCAATATGTGTGTAAATCTATACACATCCTGTATTAAGCCAATATGCATGTACGCCTAAATAGGCCCACATCCTCAGCCGATATGCACGTTGTGTTACAAAGGCTAGCAAAATGTGTTAACCCGGTATGCATGTAAACCTACATAGGCCTACACCCTGTAGCCAAGATGCACATTACCCTGCATATATCCTGTAATAGTTGTTAACCCATATACATCCTGTATTAGGTCGGTATGCATGTAAACTTACATAGGCCTACACCTTGTATTAAGCCAAGATGCACATTACCCTCATACATCCTGTAATAATACACTTCATTGCGGGTGTAGAAAAGTCCACACAGACAGAGTTCGACAAATAAATGCTTGTTTAAAACCTTTACAGTAATATTGTTACGACCGTGATAGCGCACTCTGGACATAACCGCAGCAAATGACGTCAAACAAAATATCGGTCAAGATGGCGTCTAACAAAATGACGGACGATCATCTGTATAGGATTAACTTGCCGCCTATATTTGCTATAACATTAATCCATCTGCGGGGCAGGGCCTTCAGGCTGTTACATACCTGTGCCTATGACCATGATCAGACCTTATTCATGTGGTTCTCATTTCAAACAGGATTATCGCATCTGCCCATCTACACGGTGTAATATGATAAAGAGGAAGATCATCACGGCCTCTAACATGTCTAAGCTAGCACTTCCAATATACTCTGGTACGATATAGGATCATCACGCCATCTGCCATGTACAGAGATATTGTGATGGGTTATGCATTGGTGTCTGTCTTTACTGAGCAATTGTCTTAGCTAATGCATTGCTCTAGATCGTTACGTAAATATTGTCTTGGGCCATGGGGCGTTGACCGTTTTACGGAGCTATTGTGCTACGGTATGATATTGTAGCTGTCTTCACGGGGCTATGATGGTAGGTAAAATCCATTGACTTTACGTAACTATTGGCTTAGGTCAGGCATTAGTAGATGTCTATACGTAGCTATTGCCGTTGGTCATGCGTTGATAGAGGTAATTATATAATTTGGTCATGGGTTGGTAACAGATTCTACGTAGTTATTGTTAAGTGGTACGTCTTTAAGGAGTTATTGTGATAGGGTATGCGATATTAGCTGTCTACGTAGCTATTGAGATTGGGCATGCATTGATAGTGGTTTTACCGGTCCAAGCATGTCTCTTACCTAAGGTCTGACTCCAGAGAGGACTTATCTGAGACCTGGCGTCAAGCACGACTTTGCCTAAGGCTCTACTACAGGCTGGTTTTACCAGGGGCATACCTCAAAGGTAGTTTTACATAGGGCCTACCTGAAAGGTAGCTTTACCTAAGATTAGATGGAGGTACTCGCCCTAGTCAGTATGTTGTAACTGATACAACATACCTAGACAATGTGTGTAGAGCCCAGATCATAAAGGCCTTGACGGTTAGCTATTTTGGTATGCGTTGATAGCTATAATTATGTCTAATGCCTAAAGCTTTTGTCAGTGCCTTCACTAACCATAGCCCGTTAGCTGAAACGTTGAGCTAGCCTTCACCAGCCGCAGCCTATTTGAACTTGGTGTAAATGTTGTTCGTTTGAACTTCGCGTATGTTGGTCGGTTAAACTTAGCGTAATGTTGTTTAGTTGAAACGTTGGTCATTTGATCTAGCCTGCATTGGCCATAGCCTGTTTGAACACGGTATCAACATAGCCGCCATCTTGTTCTCCGCCCTGGATGACGTCATATTCGGTCCTAAGTTGTGCGCCGGATGCTATGTGTTAGCCCATAGTCAAGCTATACATCGGGTGCTATGTGATGAACATTAGCCAAGCTATGCAATGGATATTATGTGTTACTTTGTATTCAAGCTTCTCATCGGATACTATTTGTTACCCTTGGTCAAGCCATTCATCGGATACTATTTGATACGCATTAGCCTAGCTATGCAACAGGTACTGTGTGTTATCCATTAGCTAAGCTACGCATCGGATACTGTGTGTGTTAACCATAGTCAAACTAACCACTAGTTATTCACTAGCCTAGCTATGCTTTGGATACCATGTGTTAACCATTAGTCAATCTATACCTCGGATACTATGTGTTAGCCCTAGTCAGTCTATGCATCGGGTACTATGTGTTAATCGTTAGCCTAGCTATGCAACAGGTACTATTTAATAACCATTAGCCAGACTATGCAATGAATATTATGTGTTAGTTTGTAATCAACCTACTCTACGGATACTATGAGATAAACCTTAGTCAACCTACTCATGTGATAATCATAGTCAAGCTATGCTTTGGATACTGTGCATTGGATGTGTTACCCATTAGTCAGGCTACACATCGGATATTCCATAGCCAGGCTCAGCATCGGCTACTATGTGCTAACCATTAGCGAGGCTATGCACCGGATATTATGTATTGGGGCATACTCAGGCTACTTATCGGATACTATATGTTAACCCATCGTCAGGCTATGCATCGGATACTATGTGTTAATGATTAGTCTAGCTATGTATCAGGTATTATGTGGGCAAGTTGTAGTCAGGCTACTGTGTGATAACCATTAGCTAAACTGTGCATTGGATATAATGTGTTATAATTTGTTGGCCCTTGTCGATTTAGCATAATATGCATGCAGGCTTACACACATGTTTGTTTAACGCAGTATGTGGGCCTAACATAGTATATACGCCTATCTATGATAGCATAGATGTTGGCTTGGCGTGGTATTTATGTAGGTTTACATATATTTGTTTAACAGCGTATATATGGCTATTTAGAGTATATTGCATGCTGGTTTAACATAGTATATACCAGGCTAGTGTTTCTTTCCAGCTGACTTTTGAAGTGACATGTGTGACTAAATCTAGACCACACATAATTGATAAGCCAATTTTGGGGAGTTTATGCTTATTTAGCGAGGCTATGCACCGGATATTATGTGTTGGGGCATACTATGTGTTAATGATTACCCAGGCTATGTATCAGGTATTATGTGGTAATTTGTGGGCAGCTTGTAGGATAGTGTGTGTGATAACCATTAGCTAAACTATGCACTGGATATAATGTGTTATACTTTGTAGGCCCATGTCTTCTTAGCATAATATCTATGCAGGCTTATACACATATATGTTTAACACATTATGTAGGCCTAACATAGTATGATAGCATGCATGTTGGCCTAGCATAGTATTTATTTGGTTTACACGCATATTTATTTAACACACTATATAGGGTAATTACGTATGCAGGCCTAACATAGTATATAAGCCTATGTAGGATAGCATCCATGTTGGTTAGCATAGTATTTATGTGGGTTTACACGCATATCTGTTTAGCACAGTATGTAGGCTTAGCATATTATTTATGTAGGTTTACAAGCATATTTGTTTAACACACTATATAAGCTATCATTCATCCTGGCTTAACATATTATATAGGCCTATGTGGGTAACGGGGATATTTGCCTAATACAGGATGTATATAGGTTAACCTGCATATTGGTTTAACAGCGTATATATGGCTATTTAGAGTATATTGCATGCTGGTTTAACATAGTATATATGCCTATATTGGTTAGCATTGTATGTATATAGGTTGCGTAACGTTTTAATTATATTGTAATATTTGTTGACCGTCATGGGCGTGATAGGTTATGCATTGTTAGCTATACCATATAGTACTTCCCTTATTATACGGTTGCCAGGTTCTACCTGATAGACGTGGTGTAAATGTGTGTCAGGCCCAGATCATATAGGCTTTGGCCAGTGGTTTACCGACATAGTAGGCGCATTTAGGGATTCATGTAAGTCGGCTTGGCATAGTATGTATGAAAGTTTACACGCATGTTTGTTTAACACATTATGTGTACTATCATGTATGTAGGCTTAACGTGGTATATACGCCTATGTATGATAGCTTGCATGTTGACTTAGCATCGTTTTAGGATCGTTTTATAACATATATTTATTCACGTTTTGTGATAGGCCTCATTATTAGTGTTTCTCCATATATACCTTTATATCTAGATACATTTACAGCTATAGGAGATGTCCATTGAAGCTATTTGATTATTTACACTGATTTCTGATTATATATATGTAGGCCTTGGTATGCCGATAGTACACAGTAAATTGATACAGTAATCAAAACATAAACACGTGCCTAGATTCACAACGACACAGCCGTGCTGGTTTTTATGCCTGCTATAGTGGTCACCGATTGCAGTTGCGGTTTTTAGATAATGTGTTATCTCTGCAAGTCTGTACATGCCAAGCACACGGTCAAGCGTATTCCCCCAAACGATAAGGCTCTGTCGCATTGTTTATTATTTTGTAGCATAGACAAATTTTGAGTTTGGCAATCATAACCCCTTGCCCCGCATCAGCCATATCATTTAAGGGTAGAACACTCTAGTTAGGGTGGGCCTAATACCTGCATAGAGTCGCTCGAACGCGGATACGTCATCAAATATATTAAATTTCTACGCGGGCTTGATTGGTTATACGTTGGTAGATGTACCATATAGTACCTTCCATATTATACGGTTGCCAGGATCAACCCGATAGAAGAGGTGAAAATAGCTCAGGTCATTAGGGCTTTGGCCTGTGTTTACAGACATAGTAGGCCCCTGTATGTTGGCCTAGCATAGTATGTATGTTGGCCTGCGTATTTGTTTAACACATTATGTGGGCTATCATATATATTGGCTTAACATGGTATATAAGCCTTCACGTCTTACAGACTATCTAACCGATCAGTTTTTGATAATTTCATATATTATTTGATAACCACCCCCACTTGATGCTTGATTCCAGGGTTGCTTTATCTAAAGGCTGGCTTAGAGGTGCCTTTACCCGAGGCCTTGCTCAATGTTAGCCTTACCTAAGGCCTGGGTGGCTTTACCTCGGGGTGACTTTACCTATGGTCTGACACCTGGATGGCTTTACCTAGGACTTGGTGGAGGTATTTGTCTTGGTCGATAGGCTGTAATTGATATAGCAACCATCCTGGCCAGACTCTTGGGTAGCTTTACTTAAAGTCTACCTCCAAAGAGCCTTTACCTAAGACCAGGCTCCAAGGTAGCTTTACCTTAAGCCTTTTCTTCAGGGGGCTTTACTTAAGGGCCTGCCTTGGGTTGGCTAAATCCCCGCTGCAGGGATGCTATGCCTGAGGTTTGGGTGGGTCTACCTCCAAGATAGTGTGTTAACTCTGCAGGTTTGCCCCTTGCCCTGCATCAGCCAATTTATTTAGGGTAGAACACTCTAGTTAGGGTATGCCTACTACTTGCCTAGACTCGCTCAAGCGCTGATACGTCATCAGATAACCGTTAAATCTTACCAAAAGTTACCCCCACCACCGGAGCTATTTCAGGGTTACTTTACCTAAGGGTCGGCCTCGTGATGGCTTTACCTAAGGCCTAGCTGCTGGGTTGCTGGGCTCGGTTTGGCTTTAACCGAGACCGTGCTCCGTGTTAGCTTTACCCGCTCCTAGGCGGTGTTACCTCAAGCGCCGGTTCGGGATTGGCTTTTACCTAGGTCACCGATCATTTTTGGCAATCTAAAAACTGGTGAACCCGCCCCCGCAACGGTCCAAAAAGGACTCTACAGGTATCCCGTACTGTCTGTTGATCCAACCGATAGATTTTCGGCAATTTCATATTTTTTGTAAAAACTACCCCTAGGTAAAACTACCCCCTACCGACGCGATAATGCACTCTAGACACACCCCATCGGTCAAGACACGTTGTTCCAAACTTTTTTCGAAAACTACCCCTCACCCCCAATCCACCCCCGGAGCTACCCCCGGAGATGGTCCTCAACGTAGCTGAGGTCACCCCCCATACATAGGTTAGGTTAGGCTGGATCCATTTTGGCTAGCCTAGGTCAGTAGGTTAGAAATAATTTTTTTCGAAAAACTACCCCCTACCCCTCTAAACGTGGTCGAAACCACCCCTAAGGCTGGCATCAGGTGCGGGATGACCTTCAAAACTACCCCTATAGTCCTAGGTTACGTACAGGCCGAGTTAGGGGTAGTTGTGCCAGACTGTGGTCATATCTACTACCGTATATCTTTACGGTGTCAACTTCGATATCTGTTCCGGGTAATATCAAACGTGTCTTCTTTCCGCTTTCTCGACAGGCTAGGAAGGTTTCAAAAACGTTCAAGTAGCCGACAAACGTCTTGAATGAATCCGCTGTAAACAATATGTATCTTTTGGAGTGGTTGATGAGCACTCCTGGCGAAAGAGACAAAGACTCAAAAACCCCTACTGTCACGTTCTTTCCCATGCACGCAGTTAGTGGGTACAAAGCACGGAGATAGGCACCGATAAACATATCGCTTATGTCGTCTTCAAGATCGTCTTCCCTGTTCCTTTTCATTTCCGTTAGACGTATTGCGTTGTTATAGAGCGAGGTTAGAGCGTTGTCAACGTCTTTAAACTCTGGTATTCCTACACGAGTTTCTTTTGAATTTTCATTAGAAACCGTATCATCCACGTTTTCGTCCAACTTAACACCACCAGCTAAAGATGCGTCCGTCTCACTACATGTGTTCATTATGTGCGTTCAAGGTCCTTTCTAACTATGAATGTCTGGAAAGTGTTCTTGACTGGCCGAGATCAAAGTTTTAAATGAAAACAACTCCATCCGACTTTCTTATATACATCGTCACCCCCTCTCACTGATCAAAACAAAAAACCTCTACGACACTCTCTTTACACTCCCTGTGAGAGGCGTATAAGTTACTATCGGATCGTGTAAAATCAAACAGTAAGCAGCCGTTTTGTCAGGAATATTTTCTGCTGTCTCAAATTCTAACCTGATATCAACTGTTGAGCTCTTCACAGATTCGTTCTGTTTCGAACAATCAATAACCACTATTGGTGAATATTCCACATACGATTCCGGAGAAAACAGAGGCACGTTCTTACGCCCGTAATACGATGATTGAAACTTAGCGTACATCTCGTACAGCATTGAATAACGTTTTTTCGAAAAATCGGCGCTAACGTTGTCGTACGGGAAAAACTGCGAGTTTAGGAACAGTTTTACGTTTTTAAGATTGCAATGATCGAAATGAGTTGAATATCTTGTAATGACGTGCTTCCTGTTAGTCTGAAATGCAAAAATTACAAATCTTGGTTTCTCCATTTGGTTCGACGTTTTTATCGTCCATGAATAACTCTGAGTTTGCGGCAGTACGGGGTATTCGTGCAACTCCCAACTCCGAAATGGT
The DNA here is from genome assembly GCA_036971475.1 of Prosapia bicincta. NCBI lineage: Eukaryota > Metazoa > Arthropoda > Insecta > Hemiptera > Cercopidae > Prosapia > Prosapia bicincta. The sequence continues at coordinate 244,743,165 of JBAIZL010000002.1, forward strand.
ACCACGATCTCGTGGTCATCGTTTAGCTCTCTCAAAAGCCTGACCTTGTGTTCATCAGACAATCTCACGTGCGGCACCCGCCATACTATCTTTTCCAAAACGCATTTCCAATCCAATGTGGCATCGGTTGCACCGGTAGCTCCTATTATGCAATCGTTGTCTGAAGAAGATCTTATTAGAACCAACTCTTGACGGACGTTCATTATTATTCTACGGTAATCCTCTGCAAACCCCAACAACAATTGAAGCGGAATACAAAAGTTAAAATTCCCTGTTGAGTTTGGCTTTTCATTAATATCGGTAGGATACAACCAACCGGACATTCTTATAATGTTGCGATCTGGAGCCGAAAGAGATACTAGGCCTTTTAGAGTGCTGGTTATTCCCACGCGTTTCACGGAATCAACCGCAACACCGGAAATTTCATATCTAATCTCCTCGAACAGATACGACATCGCGTTATTCACAAACGGGACTTCCGTTCCCAAAGTCCCATCTTTTTTCGTCACCTTTCCTTCGATGTACAGGTAGCTCTCCGATGGCAGAGTGTACGCGTCTTGCGATTGAATAGGAATACGGATTTCGTCGTTATTTCCTAATCTGGATGAAGCGTAATTGTTGTGGCTGTGATACTCCTTCTCCCAAATCGTTTCGTCAAACACCGGACCGTGGCCTATGTCTAATATATCCATCGTTAAGAACTGTGAAACCTATTCTTTCTAGAAACGTCTTGTTCTCACTTGTTATCCTTTCTATCTGTTCACAAGAACTGAATTTCGTCCCACCAAGAGTATCGTTAATAAAGTCTAAGCCCATACTCATACGCGTTTTATATGCAACCTGATGCTTATAGTTTCTCCTCTAAAATCAACTGGATCCCCGTCTTGATCAAGCACTCTCACTACGACTTCTGAAATCAAACTGAATTTTATGGGCAAGTAAACCAGATTTTGTGGTACTTCTATTATTTTATATCCCGGCGGAACCGATGGAAAAAACGAATGTATAATATGTTCCCTCTTTCCGTTTTTGTAAGAACCGTCTATGATGTTACAGGAAATTTCGATGTTGTTTACCTTTATAATATTGACCTCTTCATCGCCTAAATGAGGTTTTTTTTCTTCGTTCGGTGCGAGGTTTCTTTTAAACCCCAACAGCGATCCTATAGAATGTGGTTGATCGAAATGTATGTTGAATTTAGTAATTATTTCGCATCGAAGGAGGCTGTTATTTGCCGTAAGCGAAAAGTTGCTGTAACCTATGGACCTCTGTAACACTCTGTTCACTTCGTCAATTTCGTAAGACCCTGTAGGCAATTCTATCTCGTATATTTTATTGTTTTTTACGTCACCCGCTTTGCTGTAGTGTAATTTGTTGTTAATGCCTTTGGTGACGTTTGGTATGGAATTGTATGTAGTGAATTCTAATAGAGCCGCTTCCCACTGGCTTTCTTCGTGCAGCCTTAAAGGTGGAAACAGCACGCTCCTCAGTGTAGACTCGTCCCCAGTAAGGGATACCGTGTACGAAGACATCTTAAATGACACTGACTTTATTTGCCAGGAATTCTAAACATAAATGATCGCAAATTAACGAGTCTTCCGGTTGTCTTCTTTCATAATTGTATAGAATTGTTTTTGCCGATCGTAAATACTGATTCAATTCCGATGGTGGTGGCAAGTTGCCGAAACTATCGAAGTAAAACACTGTGCTTCCTAATTTTTTGTAACAGACCCAATGCGTTCCCGACCCGACGGTGCTGTCCAAGTTCACTATAGCTGATTCGTTTACACGAGGTTGTGACGGAAGATTGTCTCTCATAAAGACGCCTCTGAAATTCGGTATAGAAAGGCAGTATGAGTAACGTTCGAGCTCTTCATTCGTCAATGCCTTGTTCGGTAATACGAGTTTTCTACAACTGTTTAATACACATTTCTGTACGGTCGCAGGTACAACCCCCTCCCGTTTTTTGAACCATTGTTCCTACGTCTTCTCCTGTACTTACTGTCTGTCCTCTTTCGACCAACTCTTCTGACAGGCACCCTTTTACGTCTTTTTCTTATTCTCCTTTTCATCCGTCCACCTCCGATTGCACTTTTTGCCTTCATCGCTCCGGCCACCGCTAAAGCAGCCGCTCTTTCACCAATACTAGCGTCACTAGACTTAGCCCTTTGCCAAGCTTTTTCTGCTAAAACCCTGTCTGCTACAGAACCTGATGCTGAATCAGAATATCGGGAATAAACTATGTCGTGGACCTTACAGGCTTCGTCTAACTTATTTATACCCCGATCTCCTCGTGCCAAAAGTTTTTTCAACTTTGTACCTGGTCCGCAATATCTATACCCACCCGGTATGTGTAATTCCACATACCGTCGATAGCCCTGTTGACTACGGCACTAACTAGAATAATACCGACTGCTTTCTTCGCAAGTCTTACAAGTGATGATGATAAACCACTTCCTTCTCTTACAAACTTCTTTCCGTTACTAAATGTTTTACCGTTTAACATATTAAATATATATGTATCTATTATTTATCTACACGGTTACTTCATATAGAATGTCCATTTGTTGTAGAAACTTGTTACTTTATAATAACGAACCACTTCATACCAAGTTTTTTTTAAAATAAAGAAATACCTCTATCACATCCAAATGCTTGCAATAATTATTTCTTGTTTTATTTTGTTTATTATTTTTTTATATATTTTTTTTTTTTAGCATATAATTAATAATTGTTATTATTTTTACAACAATAATTACTAACACATGTATCACATTAACTTTTTATTGAACAAAAAAATAATATTTACATTGTGTTACACTTAACTAAATAGTAAATGGAAGTAACAGCTCTTCTCCGGTCAATTCCCCTCCTCCGCAATACCGCCAACGGCTGGTTTTTCCGCTTCTAGAGGATAAGATATTGGTGACGTTCCACGAGCGTCGGTAGTATCCTTTCCATAGTTCGAGGCGCCGACTGTAACTCTCATGCTGGATCCTTGATCCAATAGCTTATTCATCTCGGTTGAGAAAACGTTAACAGCATCTTTTTGTTCGATGCGTAGCGGATAATACTCTATATATCTAGCAGTCAAAGCCATCTTGTAAGTTTATGACGGATGTTTCCTCTTCAAGAAGTAAATTTGAAATATGTATTATTTTTAGTTTCGCTCTCTATATAACAATATATTACATTAGCCTTGTACAATAAAGGCGTTGCTTATCCCTGTTTCCTCTTCTTTGCGGGGTGTATTGGTAATGGGTATGAGTAAACCGTCATCCTACGCACAGCATGACATCGTGCTCCAAAATCCTCACCCTTTACTAATTTTAAATAACCGCACCTCGGAAACCATCCACCATTTTCGATCCATGGAAATTCATGTGCTTCCCAATCCTTTAAACCACCACCACAGTAAAAGCATATAACGCCATCAGGTGGAGAGTGAAAGAAAAAACCGGCTTCTGCAAATTGCCAAGCATAAGGGCGGGAGTATACAAATCTGGTGTTGTTGAACGATTCCAGCCTGCTTCCAGGTGTACTGTATCTCGGGTATGCAACCATATCTCCTATATTATAAACTGAAATATTTTCTTGAATATATACTATCTATTTGCAGACTAGGTGCAACTCTCCACTTCCTTCGTGCATGTGTACTCTGCATCTTGTGTTATCGTATCTATTTATATTATCCGTTGTATCCCCTCCACTGCTCAATTTTCGATTTTCTCCTTCAGAAAAGTCGTTCTTATATGTTTCCTCAGGTTCTGCTATAGCTTTCGGTTGTCTGACTGAATCCTGCTTCTGTCTCTTGTTTGCGACTGGTTCCTCTTTTGGAATAAACTTCAATTTTGTACCACCAAAGATGTAATTCCAGTTTAAATAGGTACGTCCATCTACACCCGGTAAAGCTACTCTTCTCCCGTCTCCAGTATGCATGTAATGGAAGAGTGAAGACGCGAACCTTTCTAGAGTTTCTATGTTTACGGCATCCAACTGTTCTATAGGGTTACCAACTCCGCTCAAACGTTTGTTGTAGAACTCGAAACCATCTTTCGATAATAACGGTGTCACAGACCTGACGTATTCCAATGTAGCAGCATCGTTTAATGACACAGGCGTACCAAACTTTTCGATAATTTTGTTTTGCATATCGTAACTTCCGTTTCTAGTGAGTTTAAATCCTACGCCTGAAGGTCCTTTGGGACCCCGTTCACCTGGCTGAGCTCTAACAGCGACTTTACTCTTGGAGATTTGATGACGACCAAACTTGTCCACGCTCATCTTTATAAATGAAGTTAAGCAATAACGTTTCTTCGATTTAATTCTTCTGTCAACGACACTACCTCGTTTTCTAGCCGATTCACTAACTCGTTTGCATTATTGTAATAAACAACGTTGGTATGCTGAGTGTCTTTTAAATTCGCACCAGCTCCTGATTTGCTCTTGTCTTCTCTCGGAGGAAATAGATGTGCTATAATTCTTTTATATTTCTTTGACCTGTTCCTGTACACAGGTGCGTTAGAACTGTATCCCTTTCTACGAGCGTTGGTCAGTTGGCAAATGTGTTTAAAATTTTCGAGATCTCTTTTTGTATATTTCTCTGGAATATAATTGAAGATTAGCTCGAACAGACCGCGCGTACCTCGAAAAGTTTTATTCTTTACCAGTATGTTATCTTTGTTGGTGATCTCCAATTTCGCGTCACCTATATCCAATGTCCCGTCTTTAGCCAACCGAGCGCCGAACGTATGGTATTGTTTCTTCCTGCTTGTATCAGAAATTGAATCTAACATCTTTAATAAATACTTTTTACCCATAGGACCTTTACTCGATATATTGTCGCTCAATATACTGACGTCTTTAGTTGACTCGTGAACAGACGTTCTTCCATCATCTTCATCCGTTACATAGTCTGCTGATGTGTCCGTCAACTCAGCGCCCGACTCCTGTTTAAAGGGTATTATGTCTTGCGCGTCACCATCAATCCATGCGTTTTCACCGAGTTTTTCAGATATCTTCTTTAACGGTTCTACTATCGGTTTGAAAGGGGTCTCCAAGTATTTATCCCTTTCGCTTATGCCTAATTTCAAGGCTTCATTTTTTTCTGATGGTATCGCTCAACACTTTTATTTCGTTTACCAACTTCCTTTGTTTCTCCATGAATTTACTTATCGCTTGTTATCCGGTTGAATAGCTGTATCGTAATGTTAACATTGTAAATCGCTCTGCGAGTTTATTACAACGTATCTGTCAAATCCCAGTCTGTATCGACCTTCATCGATGTTACGCTCCTTATCGACGACTAGGAATCCGAAATGATCGTTCCACGCTGTAGAACATATCTGTTTAAATCTGTTGTATTCCATATCAGCACCTACGTGATCGTTGTATACGTGTCTCGTGTTAGTCTCATCCTGCTTGAACATGATAATGAGATTGGCGTTATCTCGTAATAGCTGCTTAGGGATTTTGCTATAGGTTTGCCCTATGTAAATACAATCTATCATGTTATGTCGCCCCATGGCAAAGTGCGTGGTTATGTGATGATGTCTTTCCGAGCTAACGTCATCGAATAAAAATACAGAATACAGCTTTACTTGGTTCCATGATTTCTTCGTTTACATCAAATTTGAACCAATTGACGCCTGGCACCTCGGATATAACCTTTTCCAAAAGTAGATACTTTGGTTGGTTGAGCGACTTGGAAAATATGTATACATTATTGAATCGCAGTCCGTTAGCTTGCGTGAGCAGGTTAAACACTACGTTTGTTTTCCCGCAGTTTGATGGCCCCGAGACTATGCATCTTACAGTGTCAGGAAGTAATGCACCGTGTTTCCCTTCACTGTGGGTGGTTTTATCAGCAGTCAGAAGATCTATATTTTTAACAACAAATTTATCCTTTTGCTCCAATATTTCCATTTCTTGCCTGCTTACAGACTCATATTATACTGTACATCCGTTATTAGATTAAATCTTTTTTATTTATCCACGTATCCTGGCTGCGGTCGAAACCTAACCAACGCACAAGAACTTTGTCGCCCTTTCTGCGAAGTATTTTCTCAACTAAATATACGTTTCCAACTGTAAACGCTGATAGCTCGTGCCCGTAGAAACCACCTTGTATGATATCCCCTTTGTGATCTTTCAAAAGATAAGTCTCAGGAAACGTCGGTTGTATCCTGTAAACTGTAAACACTTCATTCGAAAAATTAGGAAGGTATCCTTTGGTAGAAACGCGCTTGTGTTTGCTAATACGCACTTGATCACCGAGGAAAAACCTTTTCGGCTTTCGTTTTTCCGTATTTGGTTTTGTTTGCCGGACTATACGATCAAACACCTTTCGTTCGTTCTTTTTATTAACGTCTACATGTTTCACGCCGATAGTTCTGTGTACCGTATTATTGTATTCGTTTATCAAAACAGGTAATACGTCATGCCAGACGTATGATCCTCTTTTTGAGAAAACCTTGTACATCTTACTCTTTGGCGTTCTATTGAAACGTTCTATTATTGCAGTTTTAATTTCGCTCCTGCTAGAGTAATGGTTGATACGATATTTCTTCATTAATTGTTTGAATGGATTATTTAAAAATTCTTTACCGTCATCCGTCTGGAGTTTCTTAATCCTCTCTTGAAGCAATAGCCCCTCTACAGCACTAGCAACGTTTTCCGAAGACTTGTTTTTTAATGGAATAGCGTGCGCAATTTTAGTAAAACAATCTATAAGTGTAAGTATGTAATTAAAACCTTTATTATCCTTAGCGTATGGTCTCATCTCTACAAGATCAGCTTGGAAAAATTTATCGTCTAGTCCTTTTAAGATAGTATTTCGTCTAGGAAATTTTCTTCTTGCTGGTGCGTGTAATTCACGTACAATCTTTTCCCTTAACTCCATCGTTACCGTTAGTGATTATAGGAAACAAATAATAGAATTTAGATTTTTTTATATATAACTGTGGTTACGTTAACATTCGGATATATCTCGCAAGGAATAGTGTCCGTGCGGTAACGTGTTTATGCAGTCTGAAAGTATTTTTCTTTTGTCGTCTCTTGTTGATAGTGATCTTTTGCGTTGTAACATGGTGTAAAGCTCATGACCGAAGCTACGAATTGTGTTAAAAGTAGCTTTGTATTCTACGTTTTCGAACAGACATTTCCTGTAGTGTTCAAACATAATAGATTTCTTCAAGTAGCTCTTTTTTATTCCTTTAGCCTTTTTTATTACTCCTTCCTCCTCTTCACAGTTGTGTCCACCTACGGCGGTAGTCATAGAGTACATCTTCGGCATCAACGCTATGAGTTCGATGATTGGGATGCTGTTTAGCTCGTCCTTAAATTTACCTAGTACCTTTTTATTAACGCCTCCGTCGTAAGTGTGATGGTGCGGTGGGTATTCGGAGAAATCAAAATCGTTTTTATGTTGAAATGTTTTGAGGTCTTCGTAAAGATCATATGTTCGAATCCAGTAGAGAAACGCGTCTGTATCCATATACGATATTTCGATTTTATCTCTTCCGTAATGACGTACCATCTTTTCATAGTGGAAGTCGTACATGTACGTCTTGGAGATGTCTAAGATGGACATACCGATATAAAGTGGTCTGTCGAGAACTATCTTAGTCTTATTCATACAAACCAATACCAGATCTTTATTTATAATAATAGACGTATTAAAGTTGTCTGGCTTCACAAGTTTTATTAGTTTCTTTTCCTCTGAAACAAGCCTAACATCCATATGTTTTCTTTTGTTTTCCAGAGTTTTTCCGAAAATTGCGTCGTTCATTAATTTGAAGAAATCTCTCTGGAAAGCAGATTTAGCGACGGATCTCCTAGCAGTGTTCGAATCGATGTACGGCTTTAACCAATATGATTGTGCAAAACGTATGACTCTATGAACTTTGGTAATACGAAGTCCTAGATGTATGGCTTGTTGCACGGTCCAATAGTGAGCGACTTAATGATCTTTCGATTCAACAGTCATCAAAAGCTTTTTGTGTTTACCTCCAGGCGGAACTTCGCTTTTTGGTAGAAGAGGGAGATCGTAGTGATGATCATGGAGCGCCTCCGGGTATTCAAAGTCGAACTCCAAAATATACCCGAAACAACCGTAACGAGAAATATGTTGAATTTCTTCTATCGTAGTTGGATCTACCCATTCGAATCCTCCAGATGGCAAGGGCATTGACATGGCCCACCCGTAAAGGTTGTTTGCGTCGAAGTACCCCAGGTAAACAGACACTTTCTCACTATCAAAGTCAGGCAAATGCTTGTTGTTGGCTCTAACATGTTTCCTAACGCACTGCGTTAGACCGCCTCGGACGCCCGACTCTACCATGAGGATCATATCGACATCCATCATAAATTCTAAAGTGCATCCTGTTTCTCTCAACATAGCCTGCCACGCCAGTCCGTGTGAAGTGTAAGAATGAAGAGGATCAAGCCCGTAAGCGTTCATACAGGTGTTTCTAAATTCCTCCATAACATCGCAAAGAAGGGTCACGTCGAGTTGTACATAAAAATCACTGTACTCTCCCAAAGTCTTAAACTCCATTCCGTTCCATACGTTACATGCGTGTTGGTATTCTTCGTCACTAATTCCCCATTCATTTAGCTTGCTGTAAAAACATTCTATGGGAGGAAGCGAAGTTTCGTTGAACCTATCTGCATCGGCTATATCGTAAGGGAAAACACCTTTTCTTAACACTAGTTCAAACTTCCCTTCAGGTACAAGTTTCTTCGTCTCCAGCAGATCGTTCCGTGATAGATTTTCGCTAAGTTTCATACGGCTTGAAGGTAAAAACCTATAAGAGTCGATGAATCTCAATTTTAGTTTACCGACCTTTTTCGAAAAACTTATAAACTTTTCTTTCGACGAGGCTAACACATCGATTTGTCCTTTCCATAAGTTCAATTCATGTATTATAAAATGTGAATCGTATCCACTTAAATTGTGCAGCACGACAAGGTATAAAACTAGGTATCTTATAATTTATGTTGCAAGAGTTACAAGCCGATCCTCTATACTTTCCTGTGAGATGGTCATGGTCACGGACTTTATGATTTATGTCGGTAAAAGATTTTTTACACAAGTAACAAGTAGTTGCGGATGTGTATGCAAGTATTTCGTCATCACTCATGTCTAACATGGGAACAATATTTGAGTACATCCCTTCAACTTTCTCGGCAACAAGTTTCAGCTGTTGTAGAAAGTTCTTTACCGCATCACAACCCCTGTAAATAAGCGGTTTTGATGTTAACCCATACCTCGTGAGATGGTTTTCGTCTAAAGTAGACTTTACCATCATGCAGTAGCTATTAGGCTCGGGTTTTTGGTATAAATGTTTGGTGACGTCTTCAGGATTTTCCATAACCGTTTTAATAGGTATCAAAGTAGATTCAAAGTCGGCATATATCACGATAGGTACACTGTATAGCTGATTCGTTTTGTTGAAAGAAACAAACCGTTTATCACGATGAGGTAATTCCATTTTAACGGGGGCATGTACTCCGCATAAGCGGTTGTGTTCGGTCAACCACCGTCGCCCTCCGAGTTCCATTGAAAGAGATTTGAAAGCAAAACATTTCTTACATACCGTCACGCTACTACGATATCTTTTCATTTGCCCACTTACCAATCTGTTAAAATTCTTAATGTAGGCGTAATGCGAGACATCACCATCGTGAAGTAGTAGTAAGTCTGTGTGGAGAATATTTTCAGTTTCTACTACTCTCAGCGGATAAACATTATGACTTTCATCGAGACTAAAAACGTTCACGGATACTCCGGGATTTCGTTTTTCAAAGAGTTTTATATCCTCAACTGAGACCGGATATTGCAATCCAGCAAAGTTGTACTTATTGGCAACTTGTTCGTATTTGTAGTCAACTCTAAATGCGCTTTTAGGTTCAACATATTTTGCTAGCATTGCATATCGAAAACATTTGTTGTCAGAGTTCTGGACATTAATGCAAGACAAGGTGGATGCTATCTTCTTAGGTAAAGGGATATAACTACTTCCGCGAGCCCCATACCCATGTTTGTGAACTCTTACCACCATACTCTTAATTTTACCTAATGTCCATCCAGACCCCCGGCTTTCGTGTTCGGTTATTTTCAAAACAATCTCCTGCATACATTCCCTGACTACGTTTTCCAGGTCTGATGCAAAAGTAATTTTTCTGTTCCTAGTTATAAACGCTCTCTGAGATATTTCTACTTCCACATTTACAAATTCGGACTCCATCACAAGTCCAAACTTTATAAAATTTAAACGAACGAGCTCCTCTTTCAACAGCTCCACTGCAACATCGCTCGCTTCAATTATGTAATCGTCCAAATAGAGTTCGCTCACGTTCCTTATAAGGAAATGTTTAACATATGACCTCGGTAACGCTTGAGATAGAAGTTCGTGTTTCAACTTTTGTCTTGGGGGAGCGTAATGTATGACTGTTGCTCTGTCAGCTACTGATTCCTTTCTAGTTTCCGGCAAGTCTGGTAAGCTGTATAATTCGTTGTTTTCTTGATCGAGAAAAGGTGTATGGAATATCTCAACATGCGACAACAGGAGTAAGCGGTCGTTGAATTCTTCTCCACAAATCTCGCACGAGAATAAGCTATTCCTTTCTGTGTTCCTTTCTCCATCAGCTGGAATAGTTCCTTCATAGTCGGGAATTGTGTAAACTTCTCTGTCTTCATTTTCCTGTGTGCAGACTCTGTGAAATAACTCAAAATGCATCAGATACAGTAACTCATCTTTGAATTCATCTCTGCAAAATTTCACAGCAGAAAACATTGTTAGATTCCATTTTAGTATATTTGTTCTACTCAAATTCAAGTTAGAAACTAAAATGATACTAAAATCCTGCATGTCTTATATATATATCCTGAACTACATCCCCCACCACTATATATTTAAAAATGCACATTATCCTTGTTACCCCCCCCCCCCCACTAGCGCCCTCCTTCCTCTACCCCCAACCCCTTCTATCACCGTCCTTTCAAAAAGTTATTGCGCACGTATAAAAGAGCAAAAACTGCAAACAAGCGAATTATAATTGTTCAAACCTAACTATAATTAACATGGCTCCTCTGAATATAGAACAACCTATTCATTGTATTGAATGGTCGTGGATAGCCACTTTATCAGAGGAAGAAGTTGAACAACTTTTTTCTGTTTTCACAGCTGTCGATATACAAAACATGACAACCGTAATGAATACCTTGTTGGAAGGCTTTTTACAAACTACTGTAGACTCACTTGAGGACGATGAAGACCATAGTCATCCTTCGTTGAAGGAAAATGTAGTGTCTTATGCTGAAGATGCAACAGATTCATATGATGGGCAACCGCAGGCTACTAGCACACCGATAAGTAGCAGTCCTCGGCGTGACGGTGTATGATCCGCAAGAAGACGACTTTCGTTCGAAGACAGTGATCAAAGCTCTCAGTAATAACCCAAAGTACTGAAAATTTCCAAACCTTTTCCAAACCAATCCTCTCAAAATCACCCATCCCTCTATCCCTCGCTTCCTTCCCTTCCCAAGAATAGAGCAGCTGATGGGTGAACCCATCAGCTGATCTATTCTATTAACTATATATAACCTTGACACACTGACCTAGTGCCTAGAACTGTGTTACGTTATTCAGTATGTTTATATCTTTAAGGGTTTGAGTAAAGTTACCCGCTTTAGCTGGAACTATCATTAAGTGTCTGCTGTTGCTATTGCTGTATCTCATCCCTGATCCGTAGTATGTTGTGGGAAACGTTTGAGCTAATACAGTCCTATATTTAAAGGAATTTACTTGGCGATTAATCCTGTTGTTTCGCAAATATCCAATCCTATTAGCGTTGGTCTTGACTAATATATCTTTAGAGGCTGCGATATCATTCTCGTCATAGACGTCATCATCCGGTATTCTCTTGAAAAGAAGCTCATACAATCCTTTAGTCGGATTGTAAACGGTATCACCCAATCGCAGACCACCATCTTCTTCGAACAACAATTGCGTGTCACCAACGAAGATGTTATCTTTCTCCAAACGTGGACCGTATGTATGATCAATACTCTTTTTATTACCGGCAACGTCATTCATGAATTTCTTCATGTAAGATTTAGTGAGCGGATTAACGAAAGTCTCCTCTAACCACTCTGTTGCTACGTCATAAGCACCCGGAGTTGATATAACTTCGCCGACACTGGGTTCTGGGGGATCGGATGTCTCAGCTATTACATTTAAGTCTGTAAATTCAGGATATAACAAGGAGGCATGGTCTGTTTTCACCCTTTCTAACACTGTGTCGTCCGTCAAAGAGTGGGTCGTAGGAGATGACACCGCTTTAGGAATAAAACTATACTTTGCAAAACGTTCTTCCGAATCACACGCGGTTAGCGTTTTGGATTTATACGAAGCTTTTTCAGACAGTATTTTATCTAACGCGGTTTTAATCAACTCTCTGATAGGTTCTATAATATAATGTAAACGTTTTTGTACTCTACTTTCGCTCTCAATTTTTCGTATCTTAAACCGATTATACTTTGACTTTATCAATTTCCTAAGCGAGGTTATTTCATCGAGAAGGTTTTCCTCAGACATATTCCCACACCTGTAAACAAAATAATACTGAGAATTCAGATAGTGAGTTTATAATATGAAGTTGCATAAATAGATAAAAAGCTATCGTCCTATACATGCTGCTCTTATGTAGTAGCATTGTTGTTGTATATATTTCTTTCAAGATCAGCCGTAATTACCAAGATTGAGCAGGTGCGCGAACCCATCATCTGCTCTAATCTGGTTGAATGGAAATGAAGCAAAGGAGGGTGTTTAAGAGGAAACCTTTAGTGAGAAAGACAACACTAATTATTTTCAACAATTTCAGAATTTCCTTGTTGGAGTTGGTGTCTGCAAACTTTACTTCTGGTTAGCATTCGTCTTTAACATGCTGCTCTTGTGTAGTAGCGTTGGTAAATATGTGTCAAGGTCGTTTATAATAAAGAGAATAGAGCAGCTGATGGGCGAACCCATCAGCTGCTCTATTCTTGGAAAGGAAAGCAAATGAAGGAAAGGAGGGTGTGTATGAGGAAACAGTTGCTGAGAAGATGAATCGTATTATTTTTTAACCCAATGTAGAAGCTTCTTTTTGGAGTTGTGATCTGCAAACTTTACTTCAAGATACCATCCGTCTTTAACAGGTTGTTTTTTTAAACTTCTTAAAAGGGAAATGTATGATGAAGGCACCTTTTGTAGTTCCCACGATGGCCTCATCATTGTCCAAGAATGATAGAAGTCGATATTTGGTGTTAGTTTTTTGTCTGGATATTTTTATTTTCGGCAAAATATTTTTTAAAGTCTTATTTGTGGAAGATTTTGTTTCTTTCAGGCCTGTTGTATTACGCTCGCGATGACGGCTGCACAGTATAACACCATCACCTGCAATACGAGCGTTGCATATTCCGTCTCTCTTTTTTCCTTTCGAAAATCTGTATGTACAAAGTCGGAATTGCTTTTGGGAATTGGAGGGTAGAGTAGGTAAAAACTCAAGTTTTTTGGCTGCAGTAGGTTTCGTAGAAATAGTCGAGGATATGTTTTTACAATTTTTAACAGGACTATCTGTTAGCAGTAGGTCCTTAACCAGATTGTTGAAATGATAGGCTGCGGTATTTGAAGTGCTTGCGGTTTCAGTTCTCCTATATATGGTGGACATTTTTAGAGGAGCTGTAGAAATCCTGACGGTTGGATCCATTCTTCAGCTATAAGATTGAGAAGCAAAATGATGAAGTTGTCGCGTGTCTATGCTATTTATACAATTTAAAAGGAAGGAGGGGTTATACTGTATCACTAGGAAGGGAGGGGGAGAATGACGTTTTGGATGTGAAGAGGTAGGTGAGGTTTAACATAGTAGAATAGTTGAGTAAAGAAGATATCGGGGGGAGGTGGAAGGAATTGAAGTGTTCCAAATCACAAATTGAAGTAACTCTACGGGGGAATTGAACTTATTATTATTTTTTTTTCGGGAGAGGAGGTAACAGAATGTATTCTAACTTTAATCCAAGCTTTGGAAAATGTGTGAAGCATTTTCTTCCAGCTAAAAACTGGGTCAAGGTCGTTAAAATATTAAAAAAAAAATTTCCTTAAACTATGGGAAAGAATAGGAAGGAGTGACTCTAAGCAGAATGTACTGAATATCCTCCTTGTAACACTCTGCACAAAGGGATCCCTAGGCGCTCTACTAGACTGGAACGCAAATCTTCACGTCACCAGCCGAATAGACCAACGGCAACCTAGAGGGATTGGGGTGTAAGTGAATAATAGACATACGCTGAATTCGTTCTTGCTATATGACTATTGGAAGCCGGGTGACGCAACGAATGACGCGAAATTCATCTCGCCAATCATCCGCTACGTTTACTCACCTCGGGGAAAAGACAAAAAAGGTGGGTGGGGTGGGGGGTTGGATATCAAGCTCCAAGTGAACAGAAACAATGATGTCCAGGACAACACGCTTTGCCCGGGTTGCCCCCCCAGACAAACTATCCGGAAATAGCCTTAGCGTGCGTGAAAGAGGAAGGAGTATTACGGATATTAATGATGTAAACCTGGAAGAAAGAAACATATATTATTTTACCTGAAAAGTAAACAATAAAAAAAAATTGTTATTAAATCCCCCCCCCTCCAAATATGCGATTTTCGGTATTTTGAATAACAATTTATGTATTCCACAAGACTAAATCAACAATAATTTTACGAAATTGATTTTCACCTCATGAGATACCCCATTCTGTTCCAACTACATATATAGCACCTGCTTATGTGTAATATACTTCAGACATGGGCTTGAAGTAATTAAAAGATACCCAATAAAAATCACATTGGGGGGGGATTGATCAAAATCAGAAACAATCATGATTCCTGAGGTAAACCTGAAAGTAGGAGTAATATTGTATTTAATACCTGAAAAATAAACAAGAATAAATATTGGTATTATTTATATAAAACCTGAAATAAATAAAGATATAATTATTTTAACCTGAAAAAACTGCTGAAACAAGAATAAATATTGGTATTATTTATATAAACCTGGAAGAAATAAATATATAATTATTTTAACCTGAAAAACGTGCTGTTTTTATGCTATAATTATAAAAATAATTATTAACAAATATCTATCACAAATACAAAATATATAAGGAAACAAAAACAACAATATAAAGTAATGCAAGACAATATATAATTATATATAATAGTTACTACAATCAATATAGTAATATAGGAGTACGAAAAAGTACGTGAATTTTCTTTAAAATTCAACATGCAACCACAAAAAATACATCTAAACATTTAGTCTAACATGCACAAAAAATTAAATAGTTCAATGTAATATAAACCAATGTGATATGTAGAAAATACACCAAGGGAATAAACATATATTATAATTATTTATTTTACCAAGCTAACAAAAACTCACAATACAGAGATGTTATCTCAAATTATATACTTTGGAAATAAGATATGACCAAGATATGCGAACAATTTAACAGCTGACATGGTCATCAAACGATATTTTCGCAGATTTTTTGGGTTTCAAGCATGGATACTTATTTTGAACCGCAAAAAAACTTTTATCTCTGGGTGCATACCTTCTTTACAAAGCATAAAACCAAAGTAACCTATATAAAATACAAGGGAATAAAAAATATATTAAAACATTGAAATATCTTAAAAAGCTAACAAGAACATAGTATTCACACTATAAAGTAATGCATAGAAGTGAACAGTCTCTAACAGTTTTGCTCGTTTATATAGAGCTAATACCTACATGCAGTGCAACACCTGCCCCCCTCTGAGTTCATCAAACCTAGTTTTAACCGTCCCCCACAACACCTGTCTTAACACCTGTCAGTCTGAGTTTTATTAATCCTAACGTAATTAATTGCATTGTATTTCAAAACAAACACACACAAGTATGTCGTAGTCATCAACTATGCCCAACACGTGTGTGTGTGTGTGTGTGTGTGTATTGTTTGATGTTTGAATATTAATAAAATAGAGGATTTTTAGTTGAGCAAAGGTGTAAAATGACTTGGGCTTGGTCAAAGCAAACACAAAATTACATTTTTTCTACAAGACATAATATATATATTTTTTAAATAATAAGTTACAATAATTATACTAATTAAAAGAAATATTGTTGTTAAACACAAGATTATTACAAATGTTAGGAAAGATAAATTCTCATAAAAGAGTCAACAGTTTCTCTACTAATTCCGCAAGTTTTGCAGGCTAATCCGCAAAGCAAACAAGCAATAACCTGTCTGCAGGGTAAATAAACCACTTGAACTTCTTCTGATAGACAGATTTTACATTCTGCACGAAGTATATCTGCTGCCAATGAGGTCTTCCTAGTAACTAAAGCCTTCTCTCTGAAACTGTCAACGGGAACGAATGCCTTGCCTTTTCCCATTTGTACAATGTCCATCGCTAGTCAATCTGAAGGGCAATTGTTACTTTTTTGATAGCTATTGCAGTTTATATACGCTACTCTTTAAAGTTAACTGTGTTTGGGGTGAACATAATTATATATTCAAGGTGCGGAACCTATCTTAATAAATTACCATGCTTTTACATTTTGTAAACAGTCAAGATTTGGAGAACAAATACATAAGAGACAGTCCAGGAAAAGAGTATCAGATTTATCGCTAACATAAATTACACGATCGGTGAAAATCAAGCCATCACCTCGTAACGGATTTCAACGGTTTTAAAAAAATACTTCAACCGTACACACGCGCAGTTATAGTAAAAATATATGTCAGCAACGAACTGGGTACGGGATATAATACACACGTTCCTTTACAAAAACACATGTCAAAATGACGTCATTCTTTAGAGGTAGGTTTTTAAAAACAATTTATTCAGGCCAAATACCTGTTACAACAAACACAGAGTTCCAGAAACAAGCGCTAGCACAATGATATGTACACACACACAAGCTCACGATCGCGGAACCTATCTTAATAAATTAACATGCTTTTACATTTTTTAAACAGTAAAGATCTGGAGAACAAACAGAGAAGTCACCGTTCACTCTTTGCGACTGACACATTTATAACGAAAATAAACCCATCACCTCGTAACGGATATCAACGGTTTTTAAAAATACTTCAATCGTACACACGCGACGTTATAGTAAAAATATAGGTCAGCAACGAACTGGGTACGGGATATACGACACACGGTCCTTCACAAAAAACACATGCCAAAATTACCTCATTCTCTAGGTAACCAAAGGTTTTCACATTACCCCCCAACATGTCCGAACATGTTTTTAATTACGTCACACAATAGCGAACACGCACATGTCCACGCATATACACAAACGCACAAGCGTGCACATTTATTACCTCCTCCCATTAACGTTACGCTCCAATTATCTCAGCAACCAACCCCTAGTACCTCACGTAACGGTCTTTAACGGAAATTAACGTATTTCTAAAAAAAACACCTGTCACCTACACAAACGCACAAGCGCGCACATTTAATACCTCCTCCCATTCACCTTACGCTCCAATTATCTCAGAAACCAACCCCTAGTACCTCACGTAACCGTTTTTAACGGAAATTAACCTATTTTCATCAAAACCACCTGTTTGTGGCGAAAGTCCGATTTTGACATCTACTTACCCCTGTTCAATCAGGTTGTCAACCACTAGGCACCACAACAGAGGAGAGAGAAACCCCCCCTGTGCACAGCCCAGACTTGTCTCCGCCCTTCTGACCTCCCCTGCCACCTCTACAGAAATGCTTCTGTTTGTTAACATGGAACTTATATAACCACAAGTGGTCGCATCCACTCCATGACGTCTTGCACCACTTACCATCGTCTCCACTGAGGGGTTATTGAAAGCCCTTTCAATGTCGAGAAAGGCACCTATGGCACAACCTTTCTTAGCGATCATTTGCTCAATCATCACTTGATGGAGAGCTCCCTCGCAGGATTTCCCTGTTTGATAAGCATACTGGTTCCAATGCAGTGGTTTTATAGCCAAAGCACCCCCCCCTTCCTAATATGCCTATCAACCAGTTTTTCAAGTCCCTTAAGAACAAAGGACATGAGTGTAATAGGTCTGTATCCTTTCCCTTCCGATTGGTTACCGGTGGGCTTGAGTGTAAAGACCACCTTACTCTATTTCCAGGCTGCCGGCACATGCCCTAGAGCAATGCTTAGCCTGTATAATTTAGTAAGTACCAGCACCAGCATATCCAGCAGCAGCACAGGATAGATCCCATCTGGACCTGGAGATTTGTAGGGTTTAAATGTGCCAATAGCCCATCTTACCCTTTGTGGAGTTACTATCCTCCTTGACACTTCCCAGTCCTCCCTCTTACCACGTCTTGTGGAGAGTTTGGCAACTGGTTCAGTGTCTGCTCCCCCAAGTTTCCTCAGACTACTGGAAGGGAAATGTGTTCTGATTAATTCTTCCACAGTTTCCCCTGCTGTGTTTGTTATTTTACCCAGTGGGGTTCTTAGCATCCCCACCGCGTTAACTGGGTCCATAGGGAGCACTTTATACAGTCGTGCCCCTTCTCGAGTTTTGTCAATCTCATGACAAAACTCCTTCCAGGTCTTCCTGCGTGCTTCTCTAATTGCCCTTTTGTATTTGGTTAGTGTTTTCCTATACTGGTCACACTCCCCGTTCTTTTTTGCTCTATTAAATAGTCTCCTGGTGGTCTTTCGAAGTTTGGCTAGCTTCTTACTCCACCATGACGGATCCCCTAATTTTCTCCCCTCACTGAGAGGGCAGTTATCAGTAAAGGATTCTACTATAGCCTCGCCAACCAATATGGCAGAGTCTTCTAGCTCTCTCCTCCCACCATACGCCAATCCAGCCTCCTCAATCCGAACACCCAGATCCCTCCTGTAGGAGCTCCAGTCTGTTCTTCTTGGATCCCTGGTTGGCCGAAGCATGGCTGGATTTAGAGAGATATCATACCTAATATGTCTGTGGTCAGAAGAAGATGGTTCATCCGACACATACCAATTTAGTACATACCTAGCCATCTGGTTCGATGCCACTGTAATGTCCAAGACCTCCTGTCTGGCCCTAGTAACAAACGTCGGCTCTTCCCCCTGATTTAAGACTAGTAAATTCTTAGAGCTAAGATAATCTAAAAGTTCCTCACCTCTAGTGTTGGTACCTGTACTTCCCCACGAAGTGTGATGGGAGTTAGCATCCATCCCCTCCAGCAGCTCCTCATCCACAGCCCCGCAGTGCTCGACCAGCCTCCTCAGCTCTTGTGTTGGTAGAGCCCCCGCGTAGTAAAGGGAAGATATGCCGTGGCCAGGTTTAGCCTCTTCATCCTCCCCTCCGCCATCACTGCTATCAAGTCCCTGCAGCAGAAGTTCGTTAGCACAAAAGCACTCAACCCCCTCCTAACCAGGATACACGTCCTAGGAACACCGGAGTCCTTATCATACAACAACTTACCTCCAGATGTCGCCAGCCCGCAAATTCGTCCTCCAGAAATCCATGGTTCCTGGATGAGAACCAAGTCCACCTCTCCCCTCTCCAGCATCCTATACACGACAGCACTAGCCGCCCTGCTATGCTGTAGGTTCACCTGGAGGATCTTGATCATTTTCCTGCTTACTTAGCAGTTGCCTGGGTTCGCATAGCAGCCCCAGGACTAGAGAGCACCTTGAACGTGGCCTGTCTCAGCCCTACGTTCACCCTCAGGTTGTAGTTCCGCAGTGCCCTGAGGGAGCCCTCTCCTATATACAAGATCAGGGTACGACCTCCCTTTTCCTAACTATCACCTTCCAAGTATCCTGAACTACCCCAGGGTTCTGGGTTTTGACCACCTTCAGGATCTCTTCCGGCTCTTTGTCGTTGTATGGTTTGGGCACCCACATTGAAACCTTTACAATGCAAAAGAGATCCTTGGGTGACCCTGCCCTCAACTTTACCACCTCACTCAGGGTGAAGCTTGGCAGGACCCGAAGGACCCACTCCAGGTTCTCCCGTGAGGAGCATACGACATTTAAAGCCCCCCTCTCTAAGTATGCTGTCCTGAATCCTCTATCCTCACTCTCCGCCTCAGCGGACAGCATTTCCGAGAAGAACAGCTCCTCCAGCTCCAACGCCATCTCTTCCGAAAGTTGTCTCTCTGGGTAACTAAATGGGACAATTGCTAGCTTTTGCCTGAGGGTATCGCCGTATGTGCCCGAAGACACTCCAGCATCCCTCCCTTGTTCCAGATTCACTTTCTTCTTTCCTCCCTCCACTGGAAAGGGATTGGACGTCGCACTAATAGGCCTTTTGGACGTGCTGGGGTTTAGTGCTCTTGGATGATTGCTTCCCTGTTGCACCTCCCTCCTCACAACATCCAAGGCCTGGACTTTGACAGGCTCAGCTCGGTTTTGGACTCCCCTTCGTTTTTTCAGGATTATTGGCCCTCCCGCCTGTTCTTTTCGGAGCCGCCTTTTGGCCGCTCCACTCATACGCTTTCTCCGTAAAGAGAGAGTGCTCAACTCTACAGCCACTACACCGGTTTCTGCAGTCGGCAGCTTGACAGCCGTCCCCACACCCCCAGTGATGATTGCCGTTGACACCTCTGCTACAGACTCACGGTTTGCCGTCTCATTGGCTCCCGCTGTCTGTGCAGTCTCAAGATCAATTGTTTTATTTTTATGGTCCATTAACGTCCCACGAGTATGGGGGAAATAAACGGTCGATCAGAGCAGAGCCCCACTGCCCTGGCAAGACAACATACAATGAGGTTTTGTCTGGTTCCTCAAGGGGATCGTGTGCGACTGCATTTTATACACTGCAGCCATTCATCCTTCGGCACGATGCCTTCCACCTTGGATTGGGTATTCAGTCGCTGGCCTTGAAGCACACCCCAAGTTCAGGACATTATTAACTGTTGCTCATGGATCGAACCGCCTGCTTTACTCTCTTTTTTACAACTATGTCGTTAGGGTAGTTTCCCGCCCATACTTCACTGTCGCATTGCCTTTGGTTCACCCGGGAGGTGAGAGTAGCATTGTGAGTACTTAATTCCCAACTACCCCAGTCTCCCCAGTCAGAGCAGTTATTTCCACCACACCCAACCGGTTGACTGACGAGGAGGGATAATTCCTCACCTTTGAACCATTGCCTTGGTCCAGGCCTGCATATTCAGAAACCTTCCGGAATCCTTATTCACAGGTAACCTACATTTCTGTAGGCCGTCCCACTATCCGCCACCTGTGGACCCACCCGGTTGCTCAGGCCAGCTAGCCGGGTAGATAGTTGCTTACTTCACTGTCTAGGGGGAAATCTCTAAGTTCACTTTCACTTTAAGTAATTTCACATTCATGATTAAAAAATTGACATAATCCACAAACGTTTCAAAATATCTCAGCAGACGCCTTACACACTCTTACTGCCCATTAATCTACGTTTTTAAATTCCTTCTATTAGCTCACCCTCTCCTAGTGTAATATCTTGTACAAATTTTCAATCGTTAATAAAATATTTTTTTTATTCATCCAATCAAATTCAAATAATTTTTAAAACTTAAAGTGGATTACAATTGATGTTCATGCAGTTTTATCAAATATTTATTCAATAATTAAACTATAAAGTTTATAGGGTCCAGCCTGATTTGAACTGAGTATCTTTATGTTCGAAAACTAATGCACCTTGGCACTGCACTATGCTTCCAATTTCTAGAAATATATTTCTCAAAGATGTATATGATTTCCCTCATCCCATCTGGTTGTCGTCGAAACTTCCATTGTATGTACTTAGTCTGTTGTCGTGGTTACCATAAAATATCATAAATAGTGCTCTAGGTCCCTAAAGTTAAAGTTTTCTTTGTTAACCTCAGTAGGAATTTTTAATTTTTTTTCATATTACTGGTTTAGTTTTGTGAGCAATTGACTAGTATATCCATAATAGCCTACAAAATATGGGAAAGATTTTTATTGAGATAGGCTAAAGTTTAGAAAAGTAAAAATCCTATTATACTTTGAGATATATGAAAACCATATCGGGATGAAATATGTTTGACAAGTTTAAACAGAGAGGCATTCAGCCAATCCACGAAATGGATTCTTTAGGCCTAACTTTGAAATCAACTATTGACGTGACACAAACACCCTGTGTTGAACAAATCTTACAGTCTCCGTTTGGGTAGCGAAGTATCAAACCAAATTTTATGTAGGATAACGGCATGGTCCAGTTTAGTATAATGTCGAGCTTTGTATAATATAGACTGGTAAGTGTCTAAGCTGAACATAGGTGACTGCGAATGCTCTATTTATCTGAGATTGTCTATCATATTAAAATAATAGTAATAATTTTTCTTTTCCGATATTATATAACGATATAATAAATACGTCCAATTTTTGATAAATATAAATCGCTAGTAATCCATTAAACTAAAAACAAAGATATTAAGATAGAGAATATTAGTAGTGCATGTTATTATGCATATGAAACGGAATTAAAAGCTGTTGTTAAAATGCGTCAATTATCTCTCAAAACACACAGTGTCATGTGACTAAGACAGCCGATCGTATAGTCTAATATATACACACACTCTCTTTCACACACACACACACACACACACACACACACACACACACACACACACACACACACACACACACACACACACACACACACACACACACACACACACACACACACACACACACACACACACACACACACACACACACACACACACACACACACACACACACACACACACACACACACACACACACACACACACACACACACACACACACACACATATATATATATATATATATATATATATATATATACCTGAAACAATAGCAATCAAGTAAAATAAATAATATTTGGAGACTTATTGATAAGTATAAACTAAAAGCTTTGAAATTAATTATTATTTCTATTTAACAGAAAATATTCGCCCAACACAAGTATAAAATAATGTTGATTTAACTCATACACTATTACGTTCTTTAAGATATTTAATATCACATTTACAACATTATTTAAACTATGTTAGGAATTTTTAGATCTTGAAGTGAAAATGTCAGTTTAAAAACCATTATATAACCGTTTATGCAAGACTTATAATTGGTATGGTTTAGATTATAAGAATTTAAGAAAAATATATTAAGTTTGGAGATTTATGACTAAAACGCTATTTATAATAATATTATTCTACAATAATATGTATATTAGACCACGTCTTTTCTTTAGGAGCTTTATGCATATACATAATATGTTTCCTTGTACAATACTAAAAACATAATGTTTATAATGTTTTCTTTAACAAGATAAACTTGTCAATTTGTATAAATTTAGCAACTATACTATTTCTAATTTGACAATATGTTTTATACTTTACATTATTTTATTACTCATTCCTGATGATCTTGGTACTGTTATCAACGAAAAGGTTGAAAAAAAATTATTAAATAATTATTGTATACAAATAACCTCAGTTGTTATTTATATGTATATATATATATATATATATATATATATATATATATATATATATATATATATACATTAAAAACTTTGGATATAAATTAATAAATATTCTTGTATTTGAATAACCTATGTTGTTTTAAATTATTAAACAAGAAAACGTATTTTACATATATATATATATATATATATATATATATATATATATATATATATATATGATGATGATGAATAGTTACTATCTGGAGTACATCCGTTCATTCTGCAGTCCATAAATTCGCAGTTCCGACGTTTCGCTAGAATCTCATCCAGCATTAACGAGGTGAACCCAACAACAGTAGAAGAGCGAGCTGTTGGGTCCATCTCATCAATGCTGGATGAGATTCTAGCGAAACGTCGGAACTTCGAATTTATGGACTGCAGAATGAACGGATGTACTCCAGATAGTAGCCTAACTATTCATCATATTTTTCCATCCGTGAAGGAATATGTATCAGCATATATATATATATATATATATATATATATATATATATATATATATATATATATATATATATATATATATATTTATTTATTTATTTATTTATTAGGTATAATCTAGGGGAAAATGTTTTGTTATCTAAATTTTTTGTCCCTATAAATCTACTTTATTTTTTTTAACTATTTTAAAAAATATTTGAAATGTTTAATATATATATATATATATATATATATATATATATATATATATATATATATGTGTGTGTGTGTGTGTGTGTGTGTGTGTGTGTGTGTGTGTGTGTGTGTATTTGTTTATTTGTTCATTCCAACTGAGTTTAGAAATAAAACATATCTTACATTTTTTTTTTATACTTAGAATAAATATGATATATGATAGTTAAGAAAGTATTTATTTTTCTTAAAAATTAATCATTATAAATTAAGTAAATATGGCCAAGTAGTGAAGCGTTTTTGAAAATAAATAAAACAAACAACAGTCATAAAAGATTCCTCCCATTAGGGAACAGTCTTTTGCAAAATACTGTTTTATAAACAAAAAAAATTTGATGCACAAACCTTTCAGTTTAATTTACAAATTGGAAGTTACAAACAATAAATAACATCTGAATACACGTCATTACTCGGGTTAATTTTAAAAATAAATACAGAATTCGTTGCTAAAGAATTTTGTTTTAGAACAGGAACATTATTTCTCCTTATAGGAACAAAGTAGATAAATAACTAAAGCACAAAAGGGTTAGTGCGCCAAAGTTTTGAAATATATTTACTTAATTTAAATAACAATCAAGGGAACTCATTACATGGGTACCTCTTGTAAGAGTTGAAAACATTGTTTCTCTTACAACGTCATTGTTTTACGTACATTATGAGAAAAGAGAATAAAATTCGAAACGAATGTCCCACGTTATCAGATAAACTATAACATGTATCACTAACGTTTGTTACCTATTTTATCATAATTTGTAGGTAAATGAAGTAATTTAATCTGTTATTGAATGAATAAAATTTCCCAACAAACGTTACTTTATTGGTTATAATTTTTCATTAAATCATGCAATAAACGTTTATCATCAAACAAGATCTAATACAGTTTTAATTTATTGTAAAAATGAGATAACCGATATCATATGGTGTTTTCTGTTCACTAGAAGAAGTAAGCATGCAATATATGAACATTGTTTGGATTTCATGTAATGAAACTTGTCTTTACTACTTATGTAAAACATCTAGTGTTTCTAGAAATACACATGTTTTGAACAAAGTTCAAACCAGATTTTCTTAACTCATGTTTACATTCCCTTTATTTATCTTTAATTATTTATATTTAAAAAGCCTTTAATTTTTAACATTGATTTAATTACTTTCTTTTCTAAACAATTTATAAACTCCTTTATTAAAATTTCCAAATTACCAAAAATTATTTTTATTTCAAAACTATAAAATTTGTTAGGTGGAGACCATTATCTTGTGATGGGACTTGCCCCTTCTGAATACTACCCCCACTAGTTTATGTATCTTTAAAAAGAAAATTTATTTAAATTTAAATTTTTGAATTCTCAATGCTCCCCAAAACTTTTAAATATAAACATTTAATTTAATTGAAAAAGATAGAAGCTAAAATCTGACCTTTACACTGAGAATCTCTCCTCGGTCTGAGTAGAATGACATGATCTTCTCCCTCTATCCTTACTTAGCCATCTTGCTGAAATAGATTCGTCCCACAATGGAAGCGTCACCCAATCCGTTTTCCTTGTGGATGGCAACCTGGTCAAAACACCGCCCCCCCTATATTTGTCCGTCTTTTCTGTGCGTTGTCTAGTAGAATTCCAGAATCCGATTTGGAAAACTTTAAAATTTTGCTCTCTCACTCTCCGTCTTTAAATGTTCATTGTTCTATTTATTAATTAGATTTCACTGTTGATTTTTAAAATTTTTATTTAAAATTAAAATTTAATAGAATTTGAAATTACTGTGCACTTTTCCATAAATTTTAAAGCACTGTTCGATATTTAATAATTTACTGAATCTAATTTTCATTTACAATGTTCACCGCAAACATATAAACTTCTTGAGGACGCTGCTACACCAATGTTGAGGTTGGAAATCACTTATGGATGAGTTTCCTCTCCCAAAAGGGTT
Source organism: Prosapia bicincta (assembly GCA_036971475.1). NCBI lineage: Eukaryota > Metazoa > Arthropoda > Insecta > Hemiptera > Cercopidae > Prosapia > Prosapia bicincta. The sequence goes on from JBAIZL010000002.1 coordinate 244,769,296, forward strand.
CCAAAAACACACAAAACAACATTTTCAGCGACTTCCTATCGAGCCTTTAGCCCTGCATGTTAGCGTTCTATTTTTTTAATTACAACTTATGAAAGATTTGTAAAACGAAGCGACCCAAACGCACGTCTTACTCACTTGAACCCCAAAGTAACGCTGCCCTCTCCAAGTCGATTTTTCCTGGCCGTTGCGGAGCGTCTCACCCTCTCTCCCGCTTTTCGACAAATGGTGAGGCTTAGAAATGACGTACTTTTTATCAGGTGATATGCTCGTCATTTTCTGTTTGCCTTTCTCACGAGAAAACATTTCCGATCCAACCCGATCGATATTCTTGCCTGTTTTCTTATTAGTTGTTTAACTCTTTCATCTTGCGTTTTTATGTTTTTTGTTGCTGGGCATCTTCCTCTTTTTTTTAATTCTGCGTCCCCTCGAATGTCGTTGGTGTTTTTAGGTGGATTTTGACCCTTTCTCCCCTTTTCAATGTATATAAAACATAATTAAAAAACATAAAAAACACCTTTCTCTGCTAATGGCGTAGTTTCTTTTATCTTATATCCATTTACTTAGTCTATCATAACCTTTAGGTCCCTTTATTTGTATTTTCCCCCTCGAAATCTGGCTTTCATACTCATCAAAAAACTTGAAATTTCTTTATAATTGCGACGGTAATCTGTGACCTGAAATTGCCCGTCGCAACACACACACACACACACACACACACACACACACACACACAAACAAACACACACACAAACACACTCACACACACACACACACACACTCACACACACACACACACACACACACACATATGTGTATATATATATATATATATATTTATTTATTTATTTATATTTATATAGACAGTAAGATTTTATTTCAGTTTTATAGGAATATATTAAACAATAAAACTAATTATTCTTAAAATTCATATATCTACAAATGAACCTTACAAATAAGTAGTATAAAAAAATAATCCCTACCTAGGTCAACAAGAATAAATTTTATTTCTAGTACTTTTTGTTAAATAATTACAATTAATATAAAAGTGTATACAAATATCACAGAATTACAGAATCTATATTAACCAGACAGATAATTATTGAAACTAATTAATTAAATTTAATTATTTGAAAAAACTGTATTAACATCAAGGAGCCTAAACTACACATTTAAATAATTATATTTAATCTTTAGTTAATGAATAAAACGCATTTTAATAACTATTGAACATTCAAACAAGATGTATAAATAAATATAAATATATAATATATAAGGAGAGTTTGAACTAGTAGTAGGAATTAAAAGATATAAGTTATCCGTAGAGTTTAGCGCAAATTTATTGAAGTTAAAAAAGTTTTAATTACTTGTTAAACACCGATTTCTTGGTTTAAATAGGCATTAATTAGACCGACTGTTACCGCTGAAGCAACTCTTGATTAATCAGGTCAAAAGCCTGATTTGACGAAGGGTTAAATCAAGTGAAGCACTGTATCCAAACAGCGTACAATAATAGACTTTATCCTCGTTATTAACCAAAAGATCAAAATATAGCTTTAAGCCGTCATTAAAAAGAAAGTAATAAATATATAATTGTGTTTCATACTCTATGATACTAAACAAATTGCGTGCTTCTGATATTTCTAACGCTATTTATTCAAGAGCTAACAGTTATTTTCTTTGCTTTAAGATCATTTTTTATCAAAATTCTTCTACTTAACACACTTCTTCTACCTTATTTCGTTGTAATTTATGTCGTTATCGTTTTAAATTCAAAATAGGTTAGTTTTATTTCATTCATATTTATTCCTCAGTTTCATTTTTTCAAGATGATTTGTTTAATTTTTACCATACTTTTGCAGCAAATAATACACAAGTTGTATGTTTTATTTAAAAATTAGGAATAAATAAACACAAAGATCGAAATAACTGAAAAAAGTATAGAAAATAAATATAATATTACATATGAAAAATAGATTGATTTTTAAAAAGAACTATATCAAATATTTATTGATGTTACAATTGGCAAGACATTTGTAAGATGAATAATTAATTTTTGAAAACTTAAAAAGAAATTTAAAGGTAATTTAAAAAATGTCATCGAAATATACAAAAAAATCTAAACAATCATATTTTGAAATAAAATCAAATATAAACAGAAACAAGAGCTGATAACAAATTCAAAGTTAAACTCATTGCATGAATCTTAGTGAAAGATTCATTGCATGACCATGATTAAAGGAGGTGAATGTAGTATTTTTATTATTTTATTCAATCTGTACAAATTGTTTTATGAATGAAAAAAACATATGTATAAGATATTAAAAAGTAGGGTAAGATATAATCTGTAGTAAAGACTATCGTAAATAAAATTGTATTTTTTTAAAGTACTTTTAATTGCTCACATTCTCCTGTTACTTATCTTGTACAAATTTTCAATCGTTAATGAAATACTTTTTATTCATCCAATCACGTTTAAATACACTTGTTAACCTATAGTAAATGACAATTGATGTCAACATAGTTTTTTTCAAATATTTATTCAATGATTAATTTATAAAAATTTGGGGTGTAAGGCCGGATTCTAAGTGAATGTCTTCATGTTAAAAGTACCTTAAAAGTGTCCTTTTTGGCACTCAGCCAACTTTCCCATAGCTAGAAGTGTATTTCTCATAGACGTATATACATTGGACAACCTTAAAATATTGCCATGGTTACCACACAATATCATAAATTATGCTCAAGGAATAAAAACAAATGAAATTAATAAAATAAACAAACAAAATGAATTAACAGTATCGATCCTTGCTTCCCAAACGCACAATGCGAAAGAAAAGGGAAAAGAAACTGCAGCACAATGCAAGCGACAAAGAAAAAGAATGCATATACATAGTAACAAACAAAAATTGTCCAACACAATACACAGAGGGAAATGGAACATTGCTAGAAATTGGCTTTCTATTTGCCACTTATTATTTATTTAGTTATTTTCAATTATATATTAATATTTAGTTATTCTGACATATGTATATACATAAAAGACACTGAAATAAAATTTGTCTTTGCTGACTTAGTAGGATTAGACTTCAAACTTTTTTTATTACATTACTTGTTCAATTAGCAAAACTATACTCTCCTCAGCCTCACATAGGCTTTTGAGTTTCCTCAATCTCAAAACACCAAAAGCCAAATTTGTAACCTCGGCCGAACATATGAATCTGGTTGCTATTTTAAGAATAACACGCATTTACATGAAGCTGAAAGATTCTTCGGTTGGAACTACATGGCAGAACTAAATCTTAACTTTGTCGACATTTCTTGATTGGAAGAGTGGAATAATATTGTGTAAAGTAGGAGTACAACTAGGGTTTTAATCCAAATAAGCAAAAAATATTTTACAACAAAAAAAGGAGGATCGTAGGTTGTGTCCCCCATAGGAAAATTGTAAGATGTTCAATAATCGTAATAATTCAGAATGTTGCATAAATATTGTTTTATTTACTATAACTTAAAGTCGACCTGATTTGAACAATTTTTTTTTCAAAATATTCTGTGATGTAATTCAACATTGCGTCACTAATGTCTGTATTCTATCTTTGGTTTTATAAGAAAAAGCCACTATCTAAAAAATGACAATTTATAAAAATGTTTATAAAAAAGAAAATTTGTTGGTATTTCAATTTAACCCAAAATTTTTAAATATAATTTCTATTTATTTGAAAAATTAGAAGATAGCTTTAACCTTTATATTTTCCCCTCGCTGTTCTCTTTATAATGGAAACCTTCTTTGTTGCCGGCCAGGTTTGGCGGCATTTTCTCCGACTCTCTTTGTTGTATCCATCTGGCGTCCTGCAAGTTGCATCAGCTTTAAATGTTTGTCCCTCCTTTATTCCTTCTTCTCCTTCAACATCTCGATCGTTATCGCAAATTTAGTTTTTAAAATTTATAAAATTTTAATTATCTCAAATCAAGTATGTCATTGTTTTCTATTCGCTCAGTTAAAACCTTCTATTTTTTTTAATTACTCCAAACTTTTGAACTTATATTTATTTAAAACTTTCCTAAACAAACTATTTTTCTACACTTAAATTTACTTTTGTAAACTTGAAATTAAGTCATTGTTCAGCTTCAAAACTTTTATATTCCGACCGCTGTCACTTTCTTCTGTGTTACAGAATATTTTACTCAAGATAACGCAACACAAAGCGTTGCTAAAAAACAACCGCCTTTAGGGATTTGTCTCTCTAAAATGTATAGAAACACACAAGTTCATATTTTGGAACCCCCCACTACAAACCTGCTGTGCATTTCCGTCTTCTTTCACTTTTTTGTAACTTTACAAAACATCGGGACGGTCTGAAAACCTACATCTTCGTTGACTCTCCAAGAAACGTTAATATATTTACCTCGCCCAAAATGCATATACCCCTACTCCGGTGGTAAAATGGACAGATAGTATTATTTTTACAAGATTACGTAATGTGTCAGATTATGTGACGTCATTTCTTCCGGGCTTGGTATTGTCTCTTCCTGCCGGAACATATTTGGTCCAAGAGGTTTTGTTTCTCTATCACGTTTTTACGCTTTTAAAAATTGTCATAATATTTACTATCACTGAATTTTTCTTGCTGTATATTCTCCAAAGTCAACTGTCTTTCTAGCTTCATTTTTAATTTTCTTGGCTTGGTTTTACCTTTTTCAAATGTAAAAACGCTTCTCTTCTTTAAACGGCTTTGTCTTTCCACATCTAAAATATGTTAGTCATTAGTTAGGCCTACTCGTACATAAATATGGCATGATATTCTGATTCAAATCTTTGTGTGTGTGTGTGTGTGTGCGAATGACGCAGACCTTTGCTGTTATGGCCGATGCCCCTAATTAGCCTAACTGTTCTCAAGTGAAACAGACACAAATTACCAGCAATAGAGGGACGACTTAACAAAGGACTGAATCGATGCAACGTTTGTAATCATCGTAATGTAATAATGGCATAATTACGCTTGGGAGTCTGTAACCTACACGATCGGGCCTCATAATGGTTGTAATTGGAGATAGAACTACCTTCATTCTTTGATTTCCGATAGTCAATACTCAGCTGACAAGAGCCCTCCTATTGCAAAATGTTATAATTGGTTTCAGTTATACGTGTGCGTGAGAGTGAGTGTGTGTGTGTGTGTGTATGTGCGTGTGTGTCTTTGTGTATGTATGTGTGTGTGAGCGTGTGTGTGTATAAGTGTGTGTGTGTATGTGTGTGTGTGTGTGTGTGTGTGTGTGTGTGTGTGTGTGTGTGTGTGTGTGTGTGTGTGTGTGTGTGTGTGTGTGTGTGTGTGTGTGTGTGAGTGTGTGTGTATGTGTGTGTGTGTGTGTATGTGTGTGTGTGTGTGTGTGTGTGTGTATGTGTGTGTGTGTGTGTATGTGCGTGTGTGTATGTGTGTGGGTGTGTTTTGCAAATGACAATTACCCATACGTTGTAGAAATATTAAAATTTTTATAAATTTGAATTTCAAAAAATTAAATTAAAATTATTGTATATTTCTGTGTGTGTTTGTGTTTGTGTGTGTATGTGTGTGTGTGTATCTCTGTATGATAGGCACTTTTGTATACATTTACTAGGCTGTAATATATTATAAACGCACTGTTTATTGCTTGGGTTTTATGAGATATACTCGTGTTACAAGTTTTACTTCTCGCTTTACTCAACATTTATTTCAACTAAGTAACTAATCATAACATAAAATAAACATTTTATAAATTTTGAAAATATAAATATAGTTAAGTAGTTTTTATTTAATTCAACCCAGCCAAGAGTATTTACTAAGCAGAGTGGAAAAATATCAAGTATAGCCGACTGTGTCTTCTTTTGGCGAATGTATCTGACAGCTCAGAAATGAATACTTTATGTTTTCCTTACATACAGTACATTCTAGGCTTATTCAGGATCAGGGGTTTTAACGTAATGTGAAGGTCACGTTAAAACTACACACTATGAAATTTTTATTTGTTTGGAACGTCGTATACGTACGAGAACTTTTTACCTTAGAAGGGTTAAAACAAGCAAAATGTAGTGATAGTAAAAAGCTAAACCTCCCACCTCGTACCGTATATTACTATATATTTCCTGAATAAATTAGTCATGTGTTTCTCAAAACTTTAGATACTTCCAGTGATAATAAAGAACTTCTATGAAATATAACGGTCCCAGTTTCCACAACGTTCTATATACACTTTAAAGAAAACGCCTAGCCTGTGGTCTGGCTTGGTTGTCCTGTTTGAGCATTGCTATTGCTGAAAGTGTTTTTAATATTTTCCTTTGATTGTTGTCATCACTGCCGACGTTGTTCATCCAAAGAGTTTATTTTTATCCAGGAATATACCTTATGTAAAACACTAAATTTCTCATATTTAAATCCTAGTTACCTCTATCTTGCACGTATGGAAATATTTTTAAAACTTTCAAAGCAATTAGTTTTTCTTTAATATTTTACACTTTCAACAGAAAGCCGAATATACCGTACGCACAGAAATAGAACACCGCTGAAACTTCTCGAACTGTGCCGACTTTTGATTATTGCCTGGTATTCCTGTTGACGAGTCTAATTTAACGAAATTTTTTTGATTACATGATAAGAAAACTACTGCAGAGAAAAATAAAATAAAATGATATGAAATAAAGTCAAATAAAGATACAGTACTTACTTTAATATGTTTAGGGTTTTAATATTAAAATACATTTTAATTAGGATAGATTTAAATTTATATTGAATATTTAACACATTTTAAGTCAATGTTTTTGAACAATTTATTATTTATTTTAAATTTTTATTACATTTTCCAAAATAAATCGTTTTTAAACGTTCCAAGAATTTATTAAATTCCATCACGATTGTTGTTGAATTTATACTTAAATAAATTGAATTTTTGTCAATACGAGTATAATATGAAATGTATTTAGTGAACTATGAAAATAGAATATGTCAGTTTTATATTAATAATATACGTTATATTGTAGGTAATAAAACAGTAATACTATGTTAGTATTACTTTTTCGCGAAATTATATGAAAATGGTGATTACATATATTTACATTACATATACTATTATACATATTTACATCGACGCTATAGAACTAAGCATAAGTTGTACTACTACATCATTGCATCAGTTTTGTTCATTGTGTACCAGTTACTAAGATAAGTATATCTGTACAGTAACACTGCTTTTTTATTAAAATTATATGGCCTCTACATTATTTAAATCTGTAAGGTTTGTATATTTTTATTTAATTTGAAAACGTGACAGATCAACTTCTAAAGAGATAAACATATATTGTCAAGGCGTTTGAAATATTGACATGAAACGTCCATTATTCAAATGCGTTTATCCTTTACATAAACAGAGACATTTGGAAGCACAGAGCGAGGACTATTTGTTTTTAAATCAAAACATTTATGCAGTAACTAGTGAGATTTGAATATTGTTTTCTTAAGACGATGCAGATAATTTGATGAAATAAACAACTTCAAGAGTTAGTAAAAGAATAAAAACTGCAGACTTTCTATTAGGGAGATATTTTCTTGAAATTACGCCTTACAGTAATACTTACAAAATTAAAGAGGCCTACCTATATATATATATATATATATATATATATATATATATATATATATATATATATATATATATATATATATATATATATATTTATATATATATATATATATATATATATATATATTTATATTATTTATATTTATATATATATATATATATATATATATATATATATATATATATATATAGGAGTGAGTGTTGTGTGTGATTCAGTGTGTGTGTGTGTGTGTGTGTGTGTGTGTTTGTAGTGTAGGTGTGTGTGACTATGTCTGTGTGTGCGTGTTGTGTTGTCTACGAGCGTGTTGTGTGTGTGTGCGTATGCGCGTGTTGTGTGTGTGTGTGTGTGCGTGCGTGTTGTGTGAGTGTTTGTGAGTGTTGTGTGGGTGTGGGTGTGTGTGTGTGTGTGTGTAAGTGTGCGTGTTGTTCGCGTATTGTGTGTGTATGTGTTTATGTCTGTATGTGTGCGTGTGTGCGGCTTGTGTATGTGTGAGTGTTTGTTGTGTGTGTGTGTGTGTGTGTGTGTCTCTGTGTGTGTTCGTGTTGTGTGTGTGTGTTCGCGCGTATTGTGTGTGTGTGTTGCGGCGGGCTGTATTCTGTATACCGCAAAAAGAAAAAATTCAAAACACAGAGATTTTAAATTTTTTTGTGATATAAAACAAACCACGCCATCTTAAAGGGCTTAGAAAAGTTAAGTAGAGTCATTTGCCAGGGGAAAATTGTCAAAATCTACCTAGAACTACAATCAACATTTCAAAAGATACAACGAGACGAAAGAAATCAAAAAACAAGAATAAGAAAACTTCGTAAACAGCACCAATAAAGAGATATACGGCTATAACAAAAAATAGTTAATATTCGATCCATATATTGATTTTTGATAGCAACTTTGAAACATATAAAGGGAATGCGTACGCAGATTATGACGTAATCGATAGAAATCCTTATTGGTTAGGATGCATTGTGGAATGATAAACTGGAGATGGAAGGCTACTAGTGGGGGTAGGAGTGGCGTCCTGACGCGATCAGCTTAACTAAGAAATCCAAAGTGAACGGATCGTGTCGAGGTTAGCTCCGGTGAAAGATAATGGACATTTGAGTTTTTACCGTAAACCGATACAAAACGATGCACGGCTAAGTAAGTTGTGATTCGCCGGTATGTCGTGACGTGGTGTTTCGAAAAATGGGGCCCTTTCGGAGAAGATCTAGCCGAAAGAGGTATCCCTAACAATCGGATCGATGTGTGCAAGCGTCTTAGGAAGTTGGTGTGTTTTAAACTTTAATTAAAAATCAACCTTACTCCGAAAGGGTAAGGCGAAGTGAACAGTGTTCATTTTTAAAAAAAATTTAAATAATATTAAAATTCAAAATTAACTAAATAAAATTCAAATTAACTTTGTAAGAAATTTAAAAAAGTTTTGAGTGTTAGAAAATGCCCATATAGGAACAGTGTCACAAAAGGGCTTAAAGATAAAATTTTATTAGTATGAATTCTAAATTTAAAGATGTGCCAAATACATAGAAGAAAGAAAATATGACCATTCGCGGAGAGAGGGGGAAGCCAAGCAGACCTGAAGCAGAGCTGATCCGTACCACAAAGGGAAGGTGAAATTCAAAGATGGCGTCAATTCACGTAAAAGCTAGACAGGTAGCAAGCGTCGTTTCAAGAATAAAGCCATGCCGGACCTCCCCACCCAGCTGGAGAACAAAGCGGCATCTGAAGAGAGAGGGGGAAAGGAGTGAACCAGGCCCTATGGAAAAGTTCAGGTCAGATCTGCACTGTTTTCCCTTTGCAAATTAAAAATTTTAATTTGAAAAAATTTTCAATGGGAAAGTGTAAAACAGTTTAAATAAATCATAAAACCATAAATAGCAAACTTTGAAATTCAGTAATAAGTACTGGTGACTTTGTATAAGGGAGGGGTAAGAATTACAAGATGGCGTTGCCTTAAAAGTAGAAAATATGTTGTATTTTATGAAAATAAGGGAAATAAAAATTTTAGGTTAGAAATGTTGTAAAGGGTTAAGGTTTCATTGTAAACAACTCAAATAAATGTGTTTAAATTATTTAAAGGGTCAAAATTTATGAGGGGTAAGGAAGTTAAGTAAGAGATATGTTGTTATAAATTAAATATGATATCACCAAGGTAAGCATGCAAGATGGCTGACAAAGATAGTTTGTTTACCACAGCTGATTCGAAGGCCATGCATTGTTTTCAAAAAGTCCTAACAGTGGAGCAGTATTTTATATAAGTAAACTAAACTGAATTGTTGTTTTATTTAGAACGAGTTATTTTGTAATTTTCAAAATTGATACCAATTAACATAAATTGTTCTTTTTAAATAAAAAAGAGTTATATCATTAATTCAAGCTATTTAAATTAAACTGTTGGTTTCATTTAGAATGGGATAAAAATTATATATAGGTAGCAAATAAATTAAATTAAAGTTTTGAGTAAAAATAAAGGGTTATGACTTTGATCCGTATTAAATTAAAATATTTTAAATGTGCAACAAAAGGGTTAAGTAACACAAGAGATGTTTTAAAGGAGGTTTTATATATGGATGAATTTTGTAAATTGTGAAAATATGAATAATACACAAATATTTAAAACAAGGGATTTTAAAAAGTGAGTGGGGCCAGCTAATAAATTTAAATAAGTTTATTCAGATTAATTATAAGTGTATTTTGATTATTTCATGATTTATATATATATATATATATATATATATATATATATATATATATGATAAAATGTTGTTGATATAGAAAACTTAATAGAAAAATGAAATTTTCGCACGTTTTTAAAATTTAAGGTACATAATTTATGTAAATGGGTTAATGACCATTCAGTAAATGTTAATCAAATTTTAGTAAGTATAAATTTCCTTCAGAAATTGCGTTGATAAATTTTCAGTAAATGTTAGTAAATTTCCAGTATGCATGACTGTCTTGCAGAGAGGGTTAATTTAATGTTAGCCAAAGGGTTAAATATTTTCTATTAAATGGGTTAAATAAATTTTAGTAAATGTGTAGATTTCTTTTTGTAAATGATTAGGGATCTGTCAGAAAGGCTTTTAACTATGTTTCAGTTAACGTTTTAATTAAAATATGTATTAAATATTGTAATTTTCATTCATTAAGTGTTTGATTTCATTCAGCAGATGTTTTAACAGTTTCTATTAAATATGATTTGTGGTTCAGTAAATATTTTGGATATCTTGTGGTAGATATATCTATATGTTTCTATATATAATTTCTTTTTCAGTATGTGCTTTGATATTTGTTTTTTATAAATATAATGTAATTTATGAAATTGTTTTAGGTTGTTTGGTAAAGTTGAATTAATTTCTACCTGTAAAAGCAAGTAGAAAATTACTTTGAAAGGTCAATTAAAGTTAATAGAGATATAGAGAAAAATTTTTTAACACATACATGGCTATCTAGAATGTTGCCATAAATAAGTTGTTTTTTAAGAGATTTTAACTAATTGAACATAATGTAAAGGTTAGGGAGCTTTCGGAGTGTACTGAAGAGTAAAGCTTTGCCAGAAACAAAAGGGTTAAAACGAACATTTGTAGATTGTAGCAAATATCTTTTAATTAAAAATCCAAAGTAAACATAAACAAACATTGACAATTAAAATTTCAAGGTTACATGACCAGGGATATTGAAATAAAATTAGGTCAAGCAGTCAAATGTTTTTAATAGTCACTTAAAGGAAAAGAGATATTGAAATTGAAGATAACAAAATTTCAGGTTGAAAGGGTTTAATTTTGACAAACAATATTGAGAGTTTAAATGAGTAAAGTTTTACGCTTCTTTATATTCCGATAGTTAGTAAACAAAAATTGTAAAATCTTAATTAAATGTTTAATTTCAAATAGAATAAACAAATATTATGTTTTCTTAAAATTAGCAAGAAACAACCCAAATGTAATTCAAGGTTAAAGAAATGCATACTGTGCTATGCATATTTAAATTAATAAATTTTAAAATTAAATAATAAATATTTTTTAACTAACTTGCAAACAAACTGAGTATTCTTCTTAACAAGTTTCTTACACTCTCCTACAATCGATATGGTCATTTCGCCGATTATATGTCTTTCAAAAGAACTCCTTCCCCGGAATGACTCACCCGTAAAGGGTAAAATCCTCAGCAAGTTAGGTTTTTTGTTCTGTAAGTCCAGTGACTTGTTCCCTGGCAGATTTTGGCAAGCACTGCACAGCGATCGTGGCTTTTGCTACGAGCGGCTCGTTTCAAAATTCTTGCTCTGCAGCGAGCGCATGGTGCCGGTCATGCGCTATAGAGCTGGACAACGAAAGGGTTGACGGCTGGGTAAGTAAGCGTATGATGGTGGAGGTGTTTGTGGTGAGAAAGTGTGCCGGCCCGTTGCAGTTAGTGTGTGTTTGTGTGTGTGTATGAACTTCATGCAAAGAAATTATAGAACGTAAATTTTGTTCTCCAAAGAATTAGGCCAAAACTCAGTCAAAAAAAGGAGGGATTAGGTGTGGAAAGTAAACATAATTGGAATAAAAATAAAATCCATAAGAACGAGGCATAACTAAATATGTTTTACTAATAATATTTTTAATGTTGTAGATAGGTTTTGAACAAATAGAGTCACGGATGATAAAATATAATAAAAAGAATAAATACATAAATAAAAAATATTTTAATAAAAAGTAAATAAAAAAAATATTTGAGAAATAATAAAAAAAGTAATACAAAATGAATGAAAAATAATTTTTAAAAAATTAAAAAAGTAATAAAAAATTTAAAAAATTATTATAAAAAAGTAATAGAAAATAAATGAATTAGCAAGGGAATTGGAAGGACGATAGGCAACGGTACTCAGCATCTTGGTTAAAATATGAAAAACAAAATCTCCTCTAGAAAAATAAAATATAAGTTAAATAATTTCATATAAACAAAATATAACAATGTCGAAGTCCAACATCGATAAATTAAGATTTGTGAAAAACCGAATAAGAAAGATAAACAAGAAAGATTTAAAAAAACACAAAATTCTTCCTGTTTTCTTCTCTCCTTCTTTCTTTAGCAGCATTTTCTTACCATCTTCCTTGTTCTTTAACCTCTTTTCTTTCTCAAAGAAAAACCACAAGAAATAGAGAAAGGAAAGGAGTTAAAAAACAAGGAAGATGGTTAGGAAATGCTGCTAAAGAAAGAAAGAGAGAAGAAAACTAGAAGAATTGTGTGTTTTTTTTCTTTTTCTAGTTTATCTTTCTTATTCGGTTTTTCACAAAACATATAATTTATCGATGTTGGACTTCGACGTTGTTATATTTTGTTTACATGCAATTATTTAACATATATTTATTTTATTTTTCTAAAGGAGATTTTGTTTTCAGATTTTAACCAAGATTCTGAGTACCGTTGCCTGTCGTCCTCCCAATTCCCTGGTTAATTCGTTTATTTTCTATTAATTTTTTTAAATATTTTTTTAATTTTTCATTTATTTTTTATAATTTTTTTAAAATTGTTTCAATTATTTTTCATTTATTTTTTATTACTAATTTTTTATTTATTGTTTATTATTTTTCACCGTTTTTATTATTTACTTTTTATTAAAATATATTTTATTTATGTATTTATTATTTGTATTATTTTTTATTATCCGTGACTCGGTTGAAAACCTATCTACAACATTTTAAATATTATTAGTAAAACATATTTAGTTATGCCTCGTTCTTATGGATTTTATTTTAATTCCAATTACAATATAAACACTGAGTAATAATATTTTTGCAAAAGGCTTATATATCTTGTCCAGAACTATTATTTATATATTTAATTTAACAATTCCAGATTAAGAACATTATTTATTTTCAATTTACCTAGTTGTGTTTTATTTTCCTCGTCGGTGTAATCTTGTTCGTCTAAAACAAAAAAATAAATTATAAATACCATTTAAAATGTAGTAGTATTAAATTATTAGGTAACCATGTTTTTAAACTAGTTTTAGTAAAACATAATAAACTAAACCATAGTTATTTTCTTAACTTATCGCTTTCCGTAGTTGGGTCGAATGCTTTATAAGGGCTATGTCGATAGTCGGGTCAAATTCAAGAGCCAGATCGCATAATTTAGTCTGGTTATTAGCAGTGTCTGGAACAGCTCAATTGCATACAAATTCCATACTAATTATCTAAATGTATCCTAACGATTCACTGCACTTATTTAAAAGACTTCTTCTCACCGTAGTCAGTCATGTCTACTGGACTCGCACTGTGCCTGTAGGAATATATTAAGTTCAATCCAATAAAACCCCAGCCCAGACTTAGGATAGCAAGCTACTTGATCCCAAACCGAAAGTGCTAAGCCCAGGTCCACAAAACGTTCCTGAAGAGTTTCATATATCGGTCGCTGGTAAGAATGGGGATTTGCAACAAGTAGGACCGATGTTTCTCATTATTGTATAGATGCAGAGAATTTCATATACTTGAGTCCTGCCCCAATAGTTTCCCGGCTTCGAAAAACCTCTTTCTATAGATTTTCTTCGACCTCCCCCCCCCAGACTCTGTTAAATTTTGAACTTTCGCACTGTGCCAGAGTATCAACATGTGTTAACGCAAAAATATCTTTGTCGATTGCTCTCAAGACCGTTACTTCCTCCCATCTAGGCCGATCCCCTAAGCGTCACACCCTTGCAGCATGATAATATCTTAAATTCTTTGTGCAACGGCCTAAACGCCTGGTTTTTCTGAGGAGTATTGATGTCCTTGTAATGAAAGAGTTCCTAGCTAAAAATGCATAATATTTTATTACTATTTTTGTTGTCTGTTTTTCCAGTAGATGATATCGTTAAAACCTCATTCGGGCTATTTCTTTACTTTTCCAAGTTATTAAAGAGTTTATGGTGTTTTCGGATGATATATAGCCAAATGAGATTTCCTGGTTTGTAGTCCCCTGCTTTCTCCTTCAGATCATAACATTTCTTCATTATATTGCAGAAATCCTCGATATCGGAAGGAATCCGCAGTTTAATGACGTTGTCTAATACAGCAGTATCCTCATCCACTTTGATCCCAAATAGTAAATAGCTGGGAAGATAATGTTCTCTATAAAACAGCTCCTATCTAAAGGGCGCCTGTCTAGCCCTGGATTTTGGGGACTAAAGGCGCTTCGAAAATCATAGAAAATTGTGTAAACTGGGAGTTACATCCTTGATCTTAATGCAGAACGGGTAAACATAAACTCGGCTCATTACTTGCTTTAAAACTATGTTTCCGTTTTGGTTACATCTTCTGGATTCACCAGAGCGTTAGCCTCCAACCACTTACTCATGTAGCATATAATTTGGAATTCCTAGAGCGACCGTAAATGACATCTAGAAAAGGGAGTTGTATTATAGTGTAGTTGAGTTTTCCGACCGACTTAAATCATGTAAGTACAATATTGTTTATATTACACAACTATTTAAGCATTTATCTTATATGTTTGCTAGGACATAAATAAATAATTAGAACCTACATCAATGCTCATTTTATCACACTTAGTTAATATAATGTTAAATAAGTCAAAGCCTGGGTGACTGATGATTGAATCCCATTCAAAGTGATACCTTTCTGAAAATATCTTGTAGCATTCATGTTACTTGATTTTTTTAACTCTATAACAGTAGTAAAAAATTGAACCTGTCACCTAAAATAAAGTGTAATGTCCACGAGGAAATTTTAAAGGTATTTGTTATAACTGAACTAAAGAAAAAAAAACAACATTTTGTAAAATGTTTGGATTGCCCCGCTTGTTTGGTGAATACCTTGAGTTTGTGGGGGAGGTGAAGTACCTGGGAGTTACTCTGGACAGGAAATTCACCTGGAACCCACATCTTGAGAGGACAGTTAACAGGGCAAAAAGGGCACTGATGACTGTGAGAAGAATGGTGGGTAAGAAATGGGGACAGAAGCCATCAATGATGCACTGGATGTATCTGAGGGTGATAAGACCTATGATTACCTATGGAGCTCTGGTGTGGTGGACAAAGGCCAACCAGGCACAGACAAGAGCTAAACTGAGCTCTATCCAGAGATTGGCCTGTCTGTGCACACTGGGAGCGATGTCAACTACACCAGGTGCCGCAATGGAAGTAATGCTTAACCTCCCTCCCCTTGAGCTTGTCCTTAAGGGAGAGGCGAGGCTGGCGGCATGGAGATTGCGCAACTCGAGCAACTGGGCTAACCTCCCAGATGTCTCGGGACATATGAGTATCGAATGCGTGGTCAAAGAACCCGTCTTGGAAATGGGCAGCGACCACATTACTCGAATGTGTGCACCTAACCAGGTCCACCAAACTATGATGGAATGGTCGGGGACATTAACATCGGGAGCTCAGATCTGGTACACAGATGGCTCCAAGATGGACTTCGGCATTGGAGCGGGGGTGTATTGTAAAAACCCAAGGGTAGAACTAGTTTTTTTCCTTTGGGAGGCATGCCTCTGTCTTTCAGGTCGAAATATATGCTATAAATGCCTGTCTGGGAGAGATAGCGAGAAGGGAACACACGGGACCCGGATTGCTATTTTCTCCGACAGTCAGGCAGCAATTAAGGCACTAAACGGACACGTGGTCACCTCGGCCATAGTCAGGGAGTGCCTAATTAACCTACAAGCTCTGGCAAGGCACAATCAAATCAAGTTAGGTTGGGTGCCAGGGCATAGGGGAATACTTGGAAATGATGCCGCAGATGCGCTGGCCAGGGAGGGGTCTTCGACTCCCCTGATTGGACCGGAGCCTGCGGTAGGTATTTCCAAATCCATGGTCAAGATGACAGTGCGAAGGTGGATGGCTGAAAGACACTGTGAGCACTGGATCAGGGCCGAAGGAATGAGACACAGTAAGCTAACCCTTAGGAAACCTTCCTTGGGGCTGCAGAAGAATCTCATCTATCTGTCTAGGCAGGAATTGAGGATAGTCACAGGTCTACTCACGGGACACTGCATAAAATGGGTATCTGCAAAGATGAACCAGTGTGAAGATTATGCGGGCAGGAACTGGAGACTGCCACACACATTATTTACAGATGTGAAGTACTTGCTGAGAGGCGCTTTAACCTCTTTGGTGATGGAACGGCTTCGGTGGATGCTGAAGGTAAAACTCTAGTCAGGAAACTCCTAACCCTGGTAAGAGGGAAGGGGTTATTTGACTAGATCAGGGAGGTAAGTACAATATACCTTAAGGTAGCAGTGCTTCAGGCAATTCAAACCCGCTCCCAAATTATAAAAAAAAAAAAAAAAAAAAAAAAAATGTTTGGTTATTCAGTACTAACTACGGCGCGCACTATATCTTAAGGTTAAGTGAAGAATCCACAAAATGGTATGAATACAATCCAATTTAGTTTTACATTCATATTGAATATTTTCCACAAATTAATGTAGATAGCTAGATTTGAATTGAACTATGATAGATCTATTTGTATTCATGTATATAAAGTTTAGGTCTACTGTAAACATGGTTCTAATTATTGATATATAAAGTTTAGGTCTACTGTAAACATGGTTCTTATTATTGATATATAAAGATTAGGTCTACTGTAAACATGGTTCTTATTATTGATATATAAAGATTAGGTCTACTGTAAACATGGTTCTTATTATTGATATATAAAGTTTAGGTCTACTGTAAACATGGTTCTTATTATTGATATATAAAGTTTAGGTCTACTGTAAACATGGTTCTTATTATTGATATATAAAGTTTAGGTCTACTGTAAACATAGTGCTTATTATTGATATATAAAGTTTAGGTCTACTGTAAACATGGTTCTTATTATTGATATATAAAGTTTAGATCTACTGTAAACATGGTTCTTATTACTGATATATAAAGAAATCGAAATATTTAGCTCAAGGCTTAGACACCTAATGTCGAAATATTTTACAGACTTTTAATATCGCTTTAGTGGCCTATTATTTTGCAGTTTTATTTGACATTTTTTATTTTATGAATTATTTCTACTCAGTAAATTAGCAAATAAACAATAAAAAATTAAACAATCACGAAATAAAAATGATTACAACTTTTGCATAGTAGTTTTGTTTTTTAAGATAGCCGAATAATAGTACAGGCTTACACTTTCATGATAAAATAGCGTATCTATAAGGTACGAATGGTTAGAGGGTGATAAAATAAAAATGTTCTACACAATTACCGTGAATAACTGTTTAACGAAGGACAGAAAAGTTTAGTTTCAAACGTTTGTTGCATATACTTCTTATTACATGTATTTCTAGGGTGTTTATAAAAATTTAATGGAGGTAATTTCAACGACAATTGCAGGGGGCCATTTTAACTGGAGCTAATTAAGATATTGGAGTGACTCCTATGATACGCTTTACACAAACAAGCTAGGAAAGATAAGAGAAAAATTCCCACTTTAGTTTTTGTAAACATATATATATATATATATATATATATATACATATATATATATATATAAATATAAAATACGTTTTCTTGTTTAATAATTTAAAAACGACACAGGTTATTCAAATACAAGATTATTTATTATTTTATATCCAAAGCTTTTCGTTGGCAAACAGTACCAACATCATCAGGAATGAAAATTACAATAATGTAAGCTATAGGCCTAAAACATATGTTTATTTAGAAATAGAATTGTTGTTAAATTTATACAAATTGCTAATTTTATTTTGTTGCTGTAACATTATAGACATTGAATATAGTATCAAATTTAGAATGTATTTGTATTTGTTCTTTTATTAATTTGTTATTATTATTGTGTTTATATATTTCAAATGCTTCATATATATTCATTCTTAATCCCTTATTAATTTCTTTTATAAGTCTCATATTTTCTATATTTGGAAATTGGTGCTTATTATTAATACAATGATTTGCGAAATTTGATTTATATATTTCTGGATTAATGTAGGCATTTAAATGTTCTTTATATCTTTCTTTTAATTTTTTCTTTGTTTGACCTATATAAGCTTTATTACAATCTTTGCATTCTAATTTATAAACACCTCCTTTTTCATGCATATTAATTGTTTTAATATTGTTATTTATTATGTTTATTATTTTGTTATTAGTTTTGTATGCAATTTTGATATTTGTATTTTTAAATAATTTGGTGATATTTTTTATTTCATGGCCTATAAATAAAAATGAAGTCCATATTGTATTATTATTATTATTGAAGCGACTGGCGCTTAGCTAAAATGAGAAGAAAACGAGGTTCGAGAAAGATCGGCAATAATATAATAGAAATGTGAGTAATAATAGTAAGCTGCGGCAAAGTGCCTTACTTCAATCGCTGAGCACGCAATTACGAAAGTTAGAAAGCCATAATGGGCTCCGTACAAGCACATTTAATTACAGAACAATTCGCACTGAATTTACACATAAATGAATTATTAGTACTTAAGCTTATGCAGCACTTACCCTCGTGGAGCAAGAAAGGGCAAAATTGAAGTGGTCGTAGATCTCGTAGCTGCAGAAGTCCTGGGTACCCAGTTCGTAGGAATCCTGGCCAGGCGAAGTCACACTAAAACTTAAACGAGAAGTCAATAAGCTGCATTTAAAAATCCTAGTCATTTAAGAACTATGGCGCGGAACGACACAAAGGAACTTACAAACGGCGATTGTAATTAAAGTCAATAATCCGCAAATAACTTATATAATAACGCGGTCACACTAACACACATTAAGACGAACAGGTTTAATGCTTGTACGAGGTTTTCACGGTCAAAAGCGGCACTTTGCACCTGTTGTGCAACTTTACGTAACGAGGTATTTTAACGAGGCTGTTAACTGTACGACAGTTCCGAGACAACAGGGGCGACTAACTAAACGGAAAATGCGAGCTAAGGGAGTGGGGATCAAGCCACAGAAAATCAATACTTCAAATCATACATCGATTGGCAGATCGGACATCACGTGACCATTACTGCACAGTCCAGCTGAGCGTTTGAAAGTAGGCCGCGAAACTTCGAGCGCTGACTCGAACATACCGCCCACCAAAACGAATGTTTTTAATCCGCCAGGTGGGTAGAGGGCGAAGAACTAATAAAGCACCGGAAACCGAGGGTGCCGAAGAAAATAGCAGGGGGAAACGAAAGAAAGAGAAGAAAAACAAAGGAAGGGGCAAGAGTGCCGAAGAAACCAAAGGTGAAACTCAATGCTGCAGCGGAAAACCAACAAGCTTGTGGACAGGTCGCTTCAGCTGGCCGTGCGAGGTTTTGACAGTAGCTACACGGGATACTTGGTCGTGTCCAGGATGTAGATGTATGATCCGACCCATAGGCCAATGAAGGGGGCTCGGATGCTCTCCAGTGATGAAGACGAGTTGATCCTCCTGAAGCGGTGAGGAGTTCTTGTGCCACTTGCGGCGTTGAATCTGCGAATGCAGGTACTGAGTAGACCAAGTCTTCCAGAAACGGTTGGTCATTTGCTGAATCATGGACCAACGAAATTTAAGAGGCGGTTCGGGGTAACATCTCTCCGGAAGTGCAAGGAGCGGTCGTCCAATAAGAAAATGTCCGGGAGTGAGGAAAGACGATCCTTCGCTGGGGTCAGGCGAAACCTCGAAAATAGGTCGACTGTTAAGAATAGCCTCTATCCGGGTAAACAACGTAGACAACTCTTCAGGGTTTAATACCGTATTACCGATCGTGCGGTGCATAAGTCCTTTAGCGGATTTGACGGCAGCCTCCCAGAGTCCGCCGAAATGTGGTGCGGCTGGAGGGTTGAAGTGCCATTCAATGCGTTGGTCGGCGAGTTTGCGCTTGATAAGCGATTTCGAGTGGTCAAGCAGTTGATAGACCTCACTCAGGCGGTTCGCGGCTCCAACAAAATTCGTGCCGTTGTCAGAATAAATATCAGAGGGTAGCCCTCGTCTTGACGTGAAACGGTGTAAAGCTGCGAGAAAGGCGTCGGTGGATAGGTCGGATACCATCTCCAAGTGCACAGCCTTAGTAGCCATGCAGACAAATAGACAAAGATAAGATTTTAAAAGCTTCGAGGTACGCAAATGATTTGCCTTTGTGTCAAAGGGTCCAGCGAAATCAATTCCCACCCTGCAGAAAGGCGGCGATGGAGTGACTCTAGATGATGGTAAAGAAGCCATCATAGGTGGACGAGGCTTAGATTGCAGACGGAAACACCGCATGCACGCATGAATGCGTTGTCGAAGTAAGGAGCGTAACGCAATAATCCAAAATTCGCCGTTAATCAGCGCTTGAGTGGTGCGCGGTCCGGCATGTAAGGCTAACTTGTGGTAATGATCGCAGATCAAGTTGACGTACTGATGATGTTTAGGAAGCAGAAGGGGGTGCTTAGATTCGTACGACATCTCAGAATGATTAAGTCTTCCGCCCACCCTGAGTAAGCCCTGGGCGTCGACAAATGGCGTTAGGCTGCGGAGCGGATCGATGATTTGAGCGCCACGACGGAGCCGTTGCAATGTTTCGCTGAAGGCCAGCTCTTGTATGAGCTTGACGCAGAGATCTCTGGCGTTACTTAACTCCTGCACCGAAGGCGTAGTAAATGAAGTTTTACTCAAGGCGACTTTGGCCTTGTAGCGGGTGTTATGACCGTGGTTAGTAGTCTGGCCTTTACGACGGCAATTATTCACAAACCGCAGGACGTAAGCGAAAACATGGTGAAGAGTAATTAAGTTCGAATGTCGTTCTATAGTTGTCAATAGTCGATTAGGCTCTTGAACGGCCGCACATAGCAGTCTAGGTTCAGATTTATGTTCGGTCTGGTCCGGGTTAAGGCCGGTCGGTTTAGACAAATGCCACGCAGTAGGACATTGTAGCGCCCATGGTGGGCCGTGCCACCACAGCGGATGTTCAGCAAGCTGGTTAGGTAGACACCCACGGGAAGCAACGTCCGCGGGGTTATCAACAGTCGAGACATGGAACCAACGGTCCATGGAGGTATTTGAAACGATTTCAGTGACGCGGTTGGCAGTAAAAGTCTTCAATAAATAAGGCGGGGTGTTGATCCAATACAACACAATTTCAGAATCGGTGAAGAAAAACGTCTCGGCGTCAGACACAAAATTCAAAACGGGCTGAACGGACTTGTAGAGTTTGGCCAGCAAGACTGCGCCACAAAGCTCCATGCGAGGTATGGTGATCGGTTTAACTGGAGCTACCCTGCTCTTAGCCTTCAGAATGCTAACGGTAACGACTCCATTCCATTCGGTTCTCAAATATATAGCTGCTGCGTATCCAGCTTCGGAAGCATCGCAAAACCCTAACAGGTGATGCTTGGCAACTCGTGTGCCAACGTGTCGAGGTATTTGGATAGAAGACAAACTGGCGAATTGAACAATGAAGCTGTCCCATTGATTTAGAAGCGCGGTTGGCAAAGGTTCATCCCATGATAACCTTTCGAGCCACAAACGTTTGAGAAAGCATTTGATCCAGAAAGTAATAGGCGTTAAGAAGCCAAGCGGGTCGAAAGTCCGAGCGACATAAGATAGTATGGTGCGTTTCGTAGGCACCGAAACGAAATTCTGACTCTGGTAGGAGAACGAGTCCGAGGTAGGATTCCATTGCAGTCCCAGTATTTTGATGGCGGTAGAATCGTCCTGGAACAGTAGCGGGTTCTCCAGATGAGCGGAAGGTAGCGTTGACAATAGTGCAGGATCACTTGATGACCATTTCCTAAGTTCCAAGCCGGCGAGTGCGAAAATGTTAATGAGCTGCTGTATCAATTCCTTGGCATCTTCGGGTGTATCGGCGCCAGTGACAACATCATCAACATAAGTCTGCTGAAGTATTGCTTGCGACGCGGCAGGGTATCGGCTACCTTCGTCCTTTACGAGTTGTTCAAGCGTCCGCAACGCTAAATACGCAGACGGGGTTAGTCCGTACGTGACAGTAGCTAACTCGTATTCCACAAGCGGAGATTGAGGCGTCGGTCGGTATAGTATGTGCTGGTGACAGCGATCAGCTGGGCGCACGGCAATTTGTCGGTACATCATTTTAAGATCAGCACAAACGGCGTGAACATACAGGCGAAAGGAAATGATGACGTTAGACAGGTCCTTCTGAAGTTTAGGACCGGAAAGCAATTGCTGATTTAAAGAATTCGCGTTACAATCAGGCGAGGATGCGTTGAATACTACTCGTAACTTAGTAGTAGAACTGGTGGTCTTAAAAACACAATGATGCGGGATCAAATAGTTAGAAGTATTAAGTGCGGGGTACATATGACCCAGAGTCATATATTCTGTCATGAATTGATGATATTGCCGAGCTACCTCCGGCTGACGACTTAAACGTCGTTCTAAAGCATGATAACTAGCGAGGACAACGTTGCGGTTTGACTTAAGTGTTACAGCGTCAGGTTTGAAGGGGAGGGCGACAACATATCTCCCGACTTCATCGCGTTCAGTAGTTGTAGTAAACAGGCTTTCACAAAGCTGTTCGTCAGGGCTCAAAGATTTAGCCTCAGTCACTTCTTCGACTTCCCAAAACCGTCGAATATTGTCATCAATAGACTGTAGCGAGGTAATAAACACTCTAGGTTGATGGGGCATACTATACGGTATGGATCCCATAATGACCCAACCTAAACGAGTGTTAAGCGCGGAGGGCTGGCCATGAATGATAGTGCAAGGCCCATTAGTGAGTATTTGGGTGAAAACATCTGCCCCTAGTATAATGTCAACACCGGCAGGCGAGTCGAAATGAGGGTCAGCTAAAGGTAGGTGCTGGTATTGAGCACTTATTTGAGAGGCTAACCTAGTAGCCGGCAGCGGGTCAGTAATGTGGTTAAGCACGGCGGCTTCAGTAGTTAGCATTACACCAGGGTCATGCCTCGAGAATAAAATCAACGTAACGTACTCGTGAATACGTGTGGTCTTGGCGGCGACACCAATCAAAGACATATTTGAACTCCGAGTAGGTAGGCTCAGCAGGACGCTTGCTTTCTTAGTAATGGCAGATATCTGACTGCCGGGGTCGATAATAGCTCTTAGAAAACGAGGTTGACCATAATGGTCCTGTAGGACGACTTGCGCGGTACCCAACAGGGCGAGAGATTCCTGAATATTACATGACAAAGAATGAGGTTGAGCTTGAGTATCGGTTGCGCGTCTAGTTGCTGGCCTCGGGTGTCGCGGTGTGACTAGTCATTGTTGTGACGGCGGGTTGTTATGTAACAAAGTATGGTGTGCCTCGTTGCACTGCTTGCAGCGTTGGCTGGACTTACATTTAGCTTGGAAATGTGAGCCAAGACAATTGAAGCACCGTTGTAGTTTCATGATGGCGTCCTGGCGTTCCACAGAAGTCAGTTCGAGAAAGGATTGACAGTCAATGATGCGATGTCCTTCTCCGCAATAATAACACATGCCTGCGTGTGTCGTAGAAACATGGGATTGATTCATGTGAAGCGGTGGTAATCGGTGACGGAATACTGACATCCTAGGAGTGTTCATAACAGGAGGTATATTTACGGGGCGCGGTCCGTTGAATGGCCGTGTAGGGCCTGACGCAGCACGTCTAGGCTCGTATACATATTGCGTAGCCTTAGGTGTAATAGAATTGTCGGGCGAAACCGAAGGCTGGACTATTGTACTATGTGCCGTGTTAAGGTTAGGTTCCAGTTGGTCAAAATTTAAATCACGGGCCCCTTGCGAATCAGACTCATTTACTGACGACACCAGTATGCGGGGTTGTTGAGCAGCTCTCGCGTTCGTAGAAGCTGCGGCAGGCGGTTGATCCAACAACTCTAGAGCCCGGGCCTGTTCCGTTATAAAATCATTCAAAAGTTTGTACGTAGGCATACGATTTGTGCCTAGCCTTGTTTCAAAATTTAATCTAGTCTGGGGGTCCAAGTTATTAATGGACATCTGAAAAAGCAGAAAATCAGCCAAATCATCTAGCTGGATAACCTTCAACGCACACACAGCGTTTGAATGCGCGGTCAAGAAGCGGTTCAATTCAGTTTGCGAAGCATTCTTAATTGGTTTAAAGTCTTGAATCATTTTAAAATAGTGGTCAGCCAAACGGCGTGGGTTAGCGTACCGATTGCGCAAAGCTTGATATGCAATGCTGTAATTTTGTTCAGATATTACCAAGCCTGTGACAATTGCTAAAGCGTCGCCTTTAAGTACCGATTTCAAATATTGGAATTTCTGTATATCACTAAGACTGTCGTTGCAATGGACTATTGAATCGTACATCGTTATAAAGTCCGTCCAGTCACTGTTGTTTCCTGAAAAAACAGGTAACGCAAGACTAGGGAGGTTAGGTGAACCTACAGCTGATTTGACGGGCGAGGTTGATGTCACCTCTGCCTTGATAAGGTTAGGATATTTTGCTAACATGGGCAAATACACGTCCTGAAATTGTCTTTTGATATTAAACGCACTTTCAGCTAAACTTGCCACCTGGGTGGCGAACGTTTGTTCTAATATCTCATAAGTATCCACGAAATTGGCTTGAATGCGTCTTATTTCCCGAGCGATGCCTTCCGGCATCCCTTTGTCATCAAGAAGGGTTTGTACTTGTTCCAAATCATTTAATATATTTTTTAATTTAGCGAGGTAATATTCAGTATTAATTGCCATTATAAATAATTTAATAAAGTTCACAAATAAACACAACACAAATTAATTTCACAAAATTTTTTAAATAACGGTAAGTGGACTGTATAGTTTAATAAACGTAAAGTATTTCCTCATCACAAAGCAAATCAAAATCAAGTGACGTATACCTATGACGTCACGTTTCCCGCGCGTGTAACTCGCACAAAGGAAATCAGAAATCAAATGTTGCGCAACACTTAGTAATATTGCATGAATCATGTAAATCAAATGAATTTAAATTCAATCTATCCGGCTCGAATAGGACCAAATGAAGCGACTGGCGCTTAGCTAAAATGAGAAGAAAACGAGGTTCGAGAAAGATCGGCAATAATATAATAGAAATGTGAGTAATAATAGTAAGCTGCGGCAAAGTGCCTTACTTCAATCGCTGAGCACGCAATTACGAAAGTTAGAAAGCCATAATGGGCTCCGTACAAGCACATTTAATTACAGAACAATTCGCACTGAATTTACACATAAATGAATTATTAGTACTTAAGCTTATGCAGCACTTACCCTCGTGGAGCAAGAAAGGGCAAAATTGAAGTGGTCGTAGATCTCGTAGCTGCAGAAGTCCTGGGTACCCAGTTCGTAGGAATCCTGGCCAGGCGAAGTCACACTAAAACTTAAACGAGAAGTCAATAAGCTGCATTTAAAAATCCTAGTCATTTAAGAACTATGGCGCGGAACGACACAAAGGAACTTACAAACGGCGATTGTAATTAAAGTCAATAATCCGCAAATAACTTATATAATAACGCGGTCACACTAACACACATTAAGACGAACAGGTTTAATGCTTGTACGAGGTTTTCACGGTCAAAAGCGGCACTTTGCACCTGTTGTGCAACTTTACGTAACGAGGTATTTTAACGAGGCTGTTAACTGTACGACAGTTCCGAGACAACAGGGGCGACTAACTAAACGGAAAATGCGAGCTAAGGGAGTGGGGATCAAGCCACAGAAAATCAATACTTCAAATCATACATCGATTGGCAGATCGGACATCACGTGACCATTACTGCACAGTCCAGCTGAGCGTTTGAAAGTAGGCCGCGAAACTTCGAGCGCTGACTCGAACAATTATTATTGCAAATTAAATTATTATTTTGTTTATTAAAAATTTTAAATACACTCAAAATAATATTAAATCAAAATTATTTTTCATATAATGACAAAATTTATAAACAAGAGGATGGTCTTGCTATGGGCTCGCCATTATCAAATATATTATCTGAAATATTTTTACAACAATTAGATAATAAAATAAATGAAATTATAAAAATATATGATAAAACTGGTTATTGGCTTCGCTATGTAGATGATGGAATGTATATATCAAACAATAATAATATAAATTTAACAAATATTTTGGATAAAATAAATAAAATTAATAATAAAATCAAATTTACTTATGAAATTGAAACAAATAACAAAATAAATTTTCTAGATTTAACAATAATAAGAAAAAATGAATAATTTGAATATATGATATACCGTAAACCAACTTTGACAAACCAAATTATACCAAATAAATCTAATCATCCATATAATCAAAAAATGGCTGCTTTATATAACTTATTATATAGAATGCATAAAATACCCATGAATGAAGAAAATAAAATAAAAGAAAAAACATAATTTATCAAATTGCATTAGAAAACGGTTATAAAAAGAAAACTGTTGACAAACTTAATTATAATATTTTTAATAAACAAAATAATAATTTAATTTGCAATAATAATAATAATAATACAATATGGACTTCATTTTTATTTATAGGCCATGAAATAAAAAATATCACCAAATTATTTAAAAATACAAATATCAAAATTGCATACAAAACTAATAACAAAATAATAAACATAATAAATAACAATATTAAAACAATTAATATGCATGAAAAAGGAGGTGTTTATAAATTAGAATGCAAAGATTGTAATAAAGCTTATATAGGTCAAACAAAGAAAAAATTAAAAGAAAGATATAAAGAACATTTAAATGCCTACATTAATCCAGAAATATATAAATCAAATTTCGCAAATCATTGTATTAATAATAAGCACCAATTTCCAAATATAGAAAATATGAGACTTATAAAAGAAATTAATAAGGGATTAAGAATGAATATATATGAAGCATTTGAAATATATAAACACAATAATAATAACAAATTAATAAAAGAACAAATACAAATACATTCTAAATTTGATACTATATTCAATGTCTATAATGTTACAGCAACAAAATAAAATTAGCAATTTGTATAAATTTAACAACAATTCTATTTCTAAATAAACATATGTTTTAGGCCTATAGCTTACATTATTGTAATTTTCATTCCTGATGATGTTGGTACTGTTTGCCAACGAAAAGCTTTGGATATAAAATAATAAATATTCTTGTATTTTAATAACCTGTGTTGTTTTTAAAATATATATATATATATATATATATATATATATATATATATATATTTATATATATATATATAATTTGTAATATTAACTTACAATATTTTCGAACAAATTTTAAACACCTCATTTTGGTGTTACCTTTTTTCCAACTGATGTATTACCATAGAAACGATATTATTTATTTTCTTATTGTTAATAATTTTTTAATAAACTAGGTCTGACATAACAAACACTACTGACACTCAGTCACACAATCTCCAATCTATCCTCTTTGATTTCATATTCTAGGAACGATACCAATAGCAATTAGAATTTTCAACTAATTACTACTTGTAAGCTTGAAATTTAAATTTGAATTTTCATATTTCATGAAATTCTCTAGTTTTTTTTTGATAGAAACTTACTTCAGTTAAGTAACCTAGCTCGGAGCTTATAAAACATTTTGTAGTAGTTTTTTACAAGTATACCCAGACAATAATAGTATTACCTAGCACCTTTTTATAGGTGCTTGGGACTTCTTTCCGTGATTACCTTGTTCCAATGGCTTTTCATTTGTTCTAATCAAGTAGTGCTTCAATCAGAAGGAAAAGAGACCAAGATAATGACATTGAGACAAGGAAGGATTAAGAACCGCTGAGGTCTCTGGATTTGGTATAACTGATCAAAGATATTTCTTACGTCTATAATCTATTTACTACCGATGATCAAAGTCATCTCGTACATTGTCTATGACACACGAAAGAAAAACTATTGACGACCGACAGATCGCCGCTCTTAATTTAGATACAACCATACTACTGTTGTTTCTATAAACTTTTGACACTGCCGCTACAGGCGGAACACTCGTCATATTTATATAATTATGCTGGTAATAAAACTTATTTCATATTTAAACACTATTTATTACTTCACATCTTTCTTAAAACAAAACTCTAAACAAAAAACTGAGAAAAACTAAAACAATTACAAATCATCTGTTAATTTATATAATGTTCTTTTTCTTTTTTTTTTCCATAGAGGATTGTCATAGAGTATTATATTATTGCATTCACAACATACTCCCACCTTTTGAGTTATGGTTTAACTCAAAACATTAAAAAATAGTATATTGTTAAAAGATTAATCAACAAATTTTTGTGGAAGCTTAATTTGTCTGCCACTTCTTGAATATGTCACAATTTTATTTTCTTTTGTCACATTATCTTCTTCCAGGTGTAGTTCATGTTCATTGGTTTTTGTCACTTTTGGTTTAATCTTTTCTTTTAATTGTTCTTGGATGGTTTCTTCTTGCATTTCAAGAGGATATAGTCTTTGTATTGGTCTCAATAAACTTCCAAAAGCAGTCTTCAATTGCACTAATCTACACACTCCATCTCTACTAATGATAGTCTTTTCTATCAGTCCTATTGGCCAATCAATTCTTTTTTTATTTTCAACTTCAATCAGTACTAATTCTCCAACTTTCAACTGTCTGCCGTTTTTCTTACTTTTTAAAGCTAATTGTCCTAAATACTCAATCCTAAATCTTTTTCGCAATGCTTCTCTCAGGTGTTGTCGATAACGTACTCTCTTGTTAAGACTTTTTGTATTTACATGGTCACAATCTGGAACTCCAATTTCTTTTAAGTCATGTAAAAACATATTTGGAGTAATAGCAGTTAGGTCTGAAGAAGTTTCAGATAAATATGTCAAAGGTCTAGAATTCATGATACTTTCACAATCACATAAGATTGTCTCCATTTCCTCATAATCCAATGACGTTTTGCCCAAGGTTTTGCGTAGCAACTGTTTCATGAGTCGGATGAGTCGCTCCCACCATCCGCCCCACCATGCAGCAGAGGGAGGGTTAAACCTCCAGTCAATTTGTTGGCATGAGCTATATTTTAAGATAGCATTCCAATCTAGAATTTTAAATGCCTTTTCTGTACCTGTGAAATTGGTACCATTGTCACTATATATTATTGATGGTCTTCCTCGCCTTGCAATAAATCTTCTAAGTGTATCTATAAATGCTTCGACAGAAAGAAACTTTACTAACTCCAAATGAACAGCACGGTATACTGCACAAGTGAATATGCAGATCCAAACTTTACTGCCATCTCGTAGAAACAAAGGTCCCGCAAAATCAATTCCAACCACTTCAAATACTGCGGCATCTCGTACTCTACTTTCAGGTAAGGGTGGAGTGATTGTTTCTACATTTTTTGAATTATGTCTCTGACAAGGAATACATTTTTTCAAAGTATTACTTATTGTTTTTCTTCCTCTCAATATCCAATAGTTTTCTCTTAATAAACTTAAGAGACCTTGAACTCCCACATGACATGATCTCTTATGTATTGTAAGAATAAGAATATCTACAATGTCATGTTTTGATGGTAGAACAACAGGAAATTTAAAATTTTCCAAATCCTTTCTTTCTGTTAATTTTGTCTTTAGCCTTATAATACCATCAGCAGCCATAAATGGTGACAATGAAGCCAATTTAGGCTCCCTTATTCCTTCAAATGATTGCTGTTGAACAATTCTAATTATAAAATTGTTAGCTTCAATAATCTCCTTACATGACAAAACTTTACTCACACACTTTTCCTTCTTTGAGGGGTTACAATTATGAATAAATCTCAGCAACCATGCAAAAACACACACAATCTTATCAAAATCATTTGAAAAGTAATAAAACCAATCTTTTGGGTAATTATTACTTAAAAGTGAAGGTGTAGGTCCTTTCTTTTTTTCTAAAGAAATTAATTCTTCGTCAGGTTCAGGTTCATTTGATGGCCAGGTATCTTCAGGCAACTTCAACCATGACGGGCCCTCCCACCATCTGGAACTAATCAACCTGGAAACTGAACATCCTCTACTGGGCAAGTCTGCTGGATTCATAGTGCCGGGAATGTGCCGCCAAGATGTTCTGGAAGTGAGGCTGCAGATTTCTTCAACTCTATTTCTAACAAATACTCCCCAGTTTTCTTCTCTTTTAATCCAAGCTATTACTGTAGAAGAGTCACTCCAATAAAAAAATTTAATATTACATTCAAATTTGTTTTCATCTCTTAATTCTTGCACTACTGAAGAACCTAATCTAGCACCTATAGTAGCAGCCATTAGTTCAAGTCTGGGTATTGTCATCTTCTTTACAGGTGCTACACGTGACTTTGCCTGGATTAGCTGTAATTGAATACATGTACTAAGTTCAAAACGCATAAATACTGCTGTTGAGTACGCAAATTTGCTGGCATCACAAAATATGTGAACTGATACAGAAATGATTACGTCATCCACACCTTGTAGCCATCGTGGAATCTTCATCTCTTTTAATTGATCGAGTTCCTGAAACCATATATTGAATCGTTGTTTGATTTCTTCTGGTACTTCTTTGTCCCACCCACAATTATCTTTCCAGCATTCCTGCAATAATAACTTAGGGCATATGGAAATAGGACAAGTGAATCCAATAGGATCGAACAATCTGTGTGCAGTGGACAATATAACACGTTGTGTTACCAAGTTCTCTTCTAAATTTACTATTTTATGAAAACTCACAGAAATTGTGTCTTCTTTCTTGTCCCAGGTGAGACCTAGGACTGAAGCCTCTGTCTTGTCTTCCAGACCAGGTTCAGTATATTCCCATCCTCGCAGCTCAAACTTTCCCAAAGAAAATATTTGTATTGCTTCTGAAATGAACTGTTTCAAATCCCTTTCATTATTTACACCTGTAACACAGTTATCAACATAGAAACTTTTAAACAACTTTTCTATTGTACATTTAGAAAATTGATTGTCTTCAGCACACGGTACTAAATACTTCTGCAGGTGGTAGTTGATGACGGCATTGAGCAAAAATGCACTACTTGAGACTCCAAAAACAACTCTTCTATGTCGGAAAATCTTGAGTGATCCATCTGTGTTTTGCCACAGAAATCTTAGGAAATCTCTGTCCTCTTCATACAAACTTATTTGCAAAAACGCCTTTTTTATGTCAGCGATAACTCCTATTTTATAAAGTCGAAAACGTAAAAGCAAAGCTGGTATTATTTCAATTAAGTTAATACCTATTTCCAAACACTGATTAAGGGAATAGTAACCCTTTTCTTTAGACGAGGCATCAAAAACCGGTCTTACTGCAGTGGTGCTGTTTTCTTTTATCACTGGTCTATGAGGTAAATAGTGACCTTCATCCCATTTGCTTATTGGGATTTCCTCAATAACACCATCTTCCAGCCAATCTGAAAACACATTGTTATATACATTATATAAACTTTCATTTGTTAGCCTTTTCACTGAGTTTTCAAGCCTTTTTTTTGCAAGATTAAAATTTCTTGGAACTTCTGGGTGGTCTTCGGACCAAGGTAATTTGACTTCATAGCGTCCTTCTTCATTTACTCTCACAGTTTCCAAAAATTGTGTTTGAACAGAATGTTCAATTTCTTGTTTGCTTCTGGTCTGTAGTGGGTCTTTTATACCTAAAACATCCATTTCCCACAGCTTGCATATTGAATTACTTTGTACAAACATAGAAAGTGCTGTCATAGAACTAAATTCTTTACTTTCTTGAAATTTTCCTGTCAAAACCCATCCTAAATGAGTTTCAAGGGCTATAATACCACAATCTAGAACCTCTTTTCTTCCAGTTAGAAGTTTCCCATATATGTCAGCCCCAATTAATATCTCAATTGGACTGTCTGCATCCTGAAACAATTTAATACCTCTTTCCATCAGTTCATCAGTCCATCTTCCTGGTTTCAAGGCAGGAACATAAGTACAAATATTTATTTCACTAAGTGCCTTGAAATTACAAGAATATGTTTTATCTATACTTTGTAGTCTGACTTTGTAGCATGCATGATTGCGAGGCATAGTGACCTCTCCTCCAAACAGGCCATGTAATAATGTTTCTTCACCACAAGTGTCATATTTCATTTTTTCAACAGTCGATTTCCTTATGTATGACCTCTGGGATCCACTGTCAAAAAGTAAACGCACATTGAGTTCTTTTGTGTCACTAACAGCCTTGACAACAAGAGTTTGCATGTAAACCTGATTGCCATTCACATTGGACAAGGAATTCTCAAAATTGGGCTCAGCTTCTTTTTCCTCGCATTTAGGTTTAATGTTAGACCTATTAAAATTATTCTGCAACTTT
This sequence comes from Prosapia bicincta, assembly GCA_036971475.1. Classification (NCBI taxonomy): domain Eukaryota; kingdom Metazoa; phylum Arthropoda; class Insecta; order Hemiptera; family Cercopidae; genus Prosapia; species Prosapia bicincta. The sequence goes on from JBAIZL010000002.1 coordinate 244,802,059, forward strand.
GAACACATAAGTGGTACATGTTTTCCATTACAAATAATACATTTAACAATAGCTCTGCAATGTTTACTTAAATGTCCTACTTTTGTACAAGAAAAGCAACACCTTTTGCTAGTAAGAATATTCTGCCTTTCTTCTAAAGACATGTCCCTAGCTTTAAAACAGTTTTCACTTAAATGACCACCGTCACAAAACACACACATCGATAACTTCGTCTTATCTGTGCTTACTGTAGACGTATTTGATTTTACATTTACAAGGCCAGCTGCTGTAACATTGCTGGTAGGCCTTCTTGTATTTTTAATATGCTTATCTTTACTTGCAAAGTCTCTTTTATATGAACTCGTAGGATTATCACCTGTTGATACTTTTGTTTTTTGTAAACCAAATCCCTGTTTAGCTAAGTTTATTCTTTCTTCTCCCTCCACTTCAATTTTCAAAAAATTCATTAGGCTATCTAGCCTACTTTTACTTTCTGACGCGGTCTCGTCCTGTTGAGAGTTAGGCCTACTTCTCTGCCAAGCTTTTAATAAATCCTCCCTGAGACAAGATTCTACTAATGGGAAGAGCATAGCAGCGTACTTCTCCTTTGTTACACCTAAAGTTTCTAAACACCTTAGTTTTGACTCAATTTGATCATAAAGTGAGGAAATAGTAATTTTACTTTCACTGCTATTTAATGTTATTACAATTTTCAAGATTTCTCTTATGTAAAACTCTACTAACAGGTCATCTTTGGCAAAGCGAGATTTTAAATGTTCAATAGCCTGTTCATAACTACGTCCACATGGGGGAAAACTCTCGACAATTTCCCTAGCCTTAGTATTAGGGATAGTCGCTTGCAGGAGATACTGATACTTGTCATCAGAATCAATACAGGGGTCTTCATGGATTTTCTTAAATTGGCCCCAAAACGGCAACCAATCACTAATATCACCACCAAACTTTTTAAACTCAAGTGTGGGTAACTTAAATTTACGTTTTTCTACATTCACACTAGTATCTGTCTTAGGCCTAGCCTTGTCAATAGCCTGTTCAACTAAATACTCAACTATTTTAAACTTGCCTGAGTATTCATCGGCAGATTCTACCTCATTTTCTAAAACTTCAGTAGATGCATTTTCATTTAGTAAAACTTCAATAATTTCTCGGTCTAAGACCTCCAATTGATTATGTTTTTCACGTAATAGCTCTAAATTAGCTTTTAACAAAATCACATCATCTTCATTTTTTATGGATTCTAATAATGTATTGTGTAAACGTGAAAATCCAGTTCTAAACAATTTTCTTTTCTTTTTCAGAGCATCCATTATAAAATACTTACTAATGGATCATAGATTTTAACTGTAACCAAATTATTATCCTGTCACGGTCGCCATATGTTGTTTCTATAAACTTTTGACACTGCCGCTACAGGCGGAACACTCGTCATATTTATATAATTATGCTGGTAATAAAACTTATTTCATATTTAAACACTATTTATTACTTCACATCTTTCTTAAAACAAAACTCTAAACAAAAAACTGAGAAAAACTAAAACAATTACAAATCATCTGTTAATTTATATAATGTTCTTTTTCTTTTTTTTTTCCATAGAGGATTGTCATAGAGTATTATATTATTGCATTCACAACACTACAATGGGTCCAACTTCACTCTCAGCTTACTGAATCTTTACTTCTCTTACAACTTACAAGTTGAGCCATCTCTTGTTGCTTTTGTGTGATATGGTTTACAAATTATTTATGTTAAAAAATTTATATTACGGTTAGTAAAAGTTAATTTATTTTGGTGGGTTTGTGACCCTAATCTTACTCTTCCACCTTTCTTCCCTTTTTGCGCCATTTCTTGATAGTTCACTTGATGCCTTTGACTCCCGAATTTTCACATTTACCCTCATTTGTTTCTATTCGAGGATAGACCCTCGATGTCTTTGACAACCAAACTTTTACACTTTGACATTTTACCTTTTTATATATTGTCCTCTCCTTCTGCATTGCAAATACAAAGCCCTGCAATGGTAATAACCTAAACTAGAAATTCGATTTAAGAATCGAAACCTGTAATTTCCCCAAAACCTATATAGCTCTTAGGAAAAAAATGCCTAAATTCGTTTAAAAACAAATTAGCTAAGTATTTCACTCAGCTAGCATAATACTCGGGAGGGGGGGTATTTTAAAGGTGTTGTTCACTTGAAAACCTTTTGTTTAAGTAATCTGAGAAAACATATGTTATTAATTAATGCAAAACTAATAACAGCTAATTGAAAAGTAACGCTTTTTTATTTATCGTATATACTTTCCCTTACAGGATTTTCTGAAATAGCTACATTCTTTCGATTTTGTGATAACATTTTATTTACAAACTATACAAAAACTTCATCTGTTTAAAATGTATCTATTTTATACAAACTTGAATAACCTTTTTTTTACAAACAACGATTTTTTAACCAACTTTTAATTATTCCATTTTAAAACTTCAATTAATGTAGATTTCAAAATGACTTGCAATATTAGTGACAACTTTCATACTTTAATACACATTAAAAACCACCGGTAAAGCCAAATAGTGATGGTGACATTTTGTTTTGATAAAATCTATTATAACCTTTATTATTTATAAAAAAATCGGTCAAGAATTACTGTCAGTTCCCTTGCCTTAGTGGTATCTCGTCTTGGACCTCCTAGCTGGAAGAAGTCATCCATCTGGAAACGATGCTATTACCTCGGAACTTCCTTTGGCGATGTCGGGTGAACTTTTAATAATTCTGACACAAACATTTACTTTATTACATTTAGCGGTCGTTATAAGTCTCGGCAAGTAGTAGATTCTTCGAACTAGCCTTGCATTTAAACTCTTTGTTTAGATTTGAAACTACCGCCGCCCGGCGACACTCAGATAATTTTATTAAGAGTGGTCTAGATGTATTTTCATTACGTAGTTCTATAGGTTCCTCATTTGGGCTCCAACATTTTTATTTTGACGACAAATGACAGTGTCTTTAAACTTTCTCCCTGTACCTTGTTGGACGGTTATGGAAACTAGTCTTGAACCGAACTTTGCACGCAGCTATCCCCATATCATTTTGTCTAAGGCAGGAAACCCATCTACATTTACATTTTCTTTATGAAATTTAAATCATTGTTTTAATTTATATTATATTTATTGTTCTATGACTTTCAGGTCATTCCTTTAAAATGAAACGTCGTTCAACTTTTTACAACGATTTTGAGTTTTTTGTTTATTTATACACTCTTACCTTACCAATGATGTAGATTAATTGCACTTTGGTAACACTATTAACTATTTTGGTTGGCCTAACCATACAGTATTCACGGGAATATTGCGCTCCAGTGGATTCCCAGCCACGTTGGCACAACAGGGAACGAAAAAGCTGACAAATTCGCAAAGAGTGGTTGCCGCCTACCACAGCCACAAATCAAAATATCACTGGGCTCTGCTTACACCAGGATTCACGCAGCAGCTAAGACGTACTTGAAAACATCACAAGAAAACCTGGCTGTTGGAAAGAGATGGCAAGAACTGTGCACCAACCCCATTCCAAAAAACCTGCCTCGACCTATCAGTGTTGCGTTGTTCCGTCTAACCACGGTACACAACTACCTTCAGGCGTACCTTCATCGCATTGGGTTGGCGGACACGGATCGGTGCCCCTTGTGCCAAACAGGAAGGATGGATGGAGACCACCTTCCTGCCTGCCCACAGCTCGAAGCATACAGTAGCGACCCAAAACCCAGACTCTCCAAGCTCTACTGGTCTGCACGATGCCAAATGGTCGAGTTACCGAGGGCAGGCGTTGGATAAAGTAAACTAAGAGGGTATTTACGGGAATTTACATTTTTTCTAATTCTTTATTTTGATAATTTTTTAATCGCTGTTTTTGACTTCATATAACTCTTGTTTTCTAATCTCTTTAAATCTATTATATTTTTGTCACATTTTATTTACTGCTTATTAATTATAGTATTGAAATTAGTTTGTACATTTTCATACTTGCAATATGTCTATGGCTATGACCTAAAGAAGTTGTTTCGACCTGTACATTGTGATCACATTTTGTTTTATTTTCCAGACTCCAGGATATTAACAAGCTATTGTTTTTACATAAAATATTACTTTTAAACTTATTTGAGCCTAATTTGCTAAAACCATTACTAGTGTGCTAAAAACTGAAATATTTATATTTTTCAGTTTCTAGTTTAAAACTGGGGTTACTTATTCCGTTTAAGTGCGTCGGCTTATTCAAATCAATAAGAAACCACTCGAACTTAAAATGTTATTCGCTATCCATATGTTCAGTTAAGACTAACAGGTCAGAGATTCCCAATGATATTTACCGTCATCACCTCATACTGGCGAAGGAATCACAAGCAGAAGGTTTGAAGAAATTTACCTATAGATGTTTTCTGAACAACCGCAACGCCTGCAATTTCTTACCGGTGGTCATTGATGCAACACGCACTACAAAAATTAATGTTTTTGAATAGAGCTCTATAAGTTTTCTATGTCTGTACACACACACACACACACACACACACACACACACACACACACACACGCACGCACGCACTCACGCACGCACGCACACACACACCCCTTACACACACACACACACACACACACACACACACACACACACACACACACACATATATATATATATATATATATATATATATATATATATATATATATATATGTATATGTGTATGCATTTTAAATATATTTAATGTAAAAGAAGGCAACGCCTTTTGCAAATTAATTAAATCACATTACGTTCATCATATTTGGTGTTTAATAAATCATACTTTTATAAAAATCAAATCTAATTTTAAAAAATAATTTATTTAGCATTCATTAAATATATCTGAAGAATACCAAACCAGCAAGAACGAAATTAGGTTTTATTTTTAGAAAAACATTCTAAATAAATAATGACTACTTTTCATCAACTTTGCATTTGATAAATAGATCTTTTTCAAAAAATAATTCTCTTTGGTTTTGAAATGTTTAGAAGTTTCGAATAGAAACTCTAGTCTTTTGACTTTAAGATTGGTCTTTATAAATATTTCTTACAAAAGAATTTAATTTGTAAGGGTTTTAAATGTTGCCTAATAAAACGGTTGAATAAACTCAAAAAGGGCTTTAATAACGTAATGGAAGATAAGGTTTATACTAATTTCGAAAGTCGTTTTAAACTGAAATAAAGTCTCCTACAAATAATAAAATAATTGTATTTAGTCGTTAATTGTTTTGATTATTATATGAAAAAATGAGTTGATTATATATTCATTCAATGAGTTTATTAACTATTCATTTATTAATTGTACTAAAAATTAAGTATATGACTATACTATTTTAAAATTATTAATATTTAAAAAATATCTACAATTAAAAAACTTAAAGGGAGATTTACGTCATTGGAACAAAAACTTAACTCTTACAATTTGTGTTATCTTATTTGTTTACATAGTTTCCCAAATACTATTACTGGATATATATAATAAATCTCCATTTCAAAAAATCTTCAAATTATAAGTTCAAGTTCTCCTTTTCAATAATTGGTTGGCACCAGTGCATACAGGTATAAGCTTTCATTAAATACATATTACTGAATAATTCTGTTGGTAAATTTTCTCTTTCCTATGTTGAGTAACCTGCGTTTAGTTCTTGATTAGTATATTACAAGAAAAACATTGCTTTCCTTGTATTTTAGGTTTTTTTGTTTATGGTAATATTCTATTTGTGTTTGAATTTCTTGAGCATTGTATTTTCTTTACAGTATGACAGGTTCAAATATACTTTAGACGCCATAATGATTTGGAGAAAATGACAAAAACTTTTTTTTCTAAAGCGTTGATAGATGAGAAGCCCCAAGATAATCTTACAATGTGGGTTGTGAAAGAAAAAGTTACACTGAGTTACAATAAAAAGCTGCAAAATGAAATACTGAGTACAAACATAATAACAATTTCAATGTGTAGTAAATGTTGCAACTAACACTGCTTTTCAAGATTTATAAAATCTTAAATTGCTAGAAAAATATGTTCACGGATCCACTTGAAAAGTCAATGAACTCTTCAACTCTATTCTTTGGTCAAGAATACCAAAAACCAATTTTGTTGGCTTCCAAATTTCACAATGTGTAGTCATAGATGTTGTTATTACCTTCAGCGACGACAACAGGGCAGGGATTGCAGTGTTAAAGAATTTTGGATTTAAAATAGTCTTCAACTGTTTAAAAATTCTGCTTGAAACCTACAGTGCAAAGGACGAAAAAGCCAAAATTGCAAACAAACCAGACTACAAAAGAGCCCAACAACTTTCCAGGATAGAGACAAGAGAGTATTAGATGCAGAAAAGAAACAGGAAAGAGCTTACGAAGCTGGAATGCTTTGAAGATAAATAAACACACCATGGTTTTCATTTGCGATTTACCGAAAACCTATATTTGTGAAGGAAATGCCCCATTATCTCATAGGTGGCTTGGATAGAGCACTTAAAATTATACACAATTTAAAATACATACATTCAAAGAATACCTGCCCCTCTTATAACCATATGTGTACAGAAAAATAAAAAATAAATCATATATCCTGAAAGTCATATTAAAAAATACATTTTTTAAAAAATATTGCGTTAATATAATTTTTAAACAAAATAATTAATTGTTTGATGTGAAAGGATAAACATTTAGAACTACATTTTTGAATTTGTCCATCTCGATGCATGATATTTTGATATTTTTTGTTCCTATATCTCTATCAAACTTTATAGAAGTAAAGGATTTCAAATTTGGAGGAGATATATATAACTTAGCAACTCTTTTTACTTCTATTCACTTATCTCTTACACTTTAATAAACTTAAACCAGAACCTTACGTGGTAGGCCTATATTTGTGAGTCAACTTTCGAGAACTTCACGTGCTCTCATTTCAAGCTTTTTAGAAGACTGCCGGTTCTTACAGTAGGCAGTATTGTAAGAATTACGTTGTCACGTGGTATACCGGTACTGTTCTATTTTCTGTTTTACTGCATTCTGGGATAGTTATGGTCTGGCATAGGGGTTTATCTATTAATTTCAATAATTTATGATTTTTAAAAATGTCATTTGCATTTGTTTTTTTATAAAATTTTTGTGTTTATATTTTCCAGTTGCTCCCAGATTGTCATTTTCAGACTATTTTGTATTTTTCTTTTTAAATTTCACATATGTTTTCTATTGTGGGGAATGTGTGGTTATTTTTGTTTGTGCGTGTTGCTAAATTTCAAATTGTAAATATTTGGTTTGATGTATACTTTAAGGTGCTTTTTATGTCTGTCTTTAAATTTCTTTCTTATTTGGACAATGTATAACTTTCACGCCAGACTGTAACAAATATAAAGTCAGATATAGCGAAATGTTTATTTTACTAACGCTACTTTCTAAAAATATTATATTTTTAAATATATATCACTATATATTTGAAAGATATCAAATTCAACACATAGTAATGTAAATATTTAATACTATAAACAGTAATTTTTAATTGATACTATTATTAGTGTATAAATAATATTCGAGCTGGCTTATAAGTGAAAGTTATAATTAAAGAATAAAATTATGGTACAACTCACAAATATAATTTTTTTTATATCATACGCGTTTCAACGACTAATTTGTCTATATTAATTAAAACAACCTCTCACCACAAATTTTATTTTAACCTTATGTACATTTCGACTACAAAGTAATCATCTTCAGAGGTATTTTTACAAATAACTAACTTACAGCTAAACCTATGCGTATTTATAAGCAACGGGAACTCCTTGGCCACCCCCCCTACACTATCCGACCAATCATGTTACGAGTAACAACTAGGTCTTGTCTAACAGAAGGAGTTACCGTTACATTATTTTTGAATTTTACAGTAATTATTAAATTTACACATTTAACAATTAAAACTGTAACTATCTCTTAACTAAGAGATACAATTGAGAATTCGGGATAGGCCCTTTGTCAGAATTTAATAATTTACTAGTTTCATATATATTAATAAACATACTTTCGAAACTATTTAACATATTTTTTGATTTAACATTTTTAATTAATTTAAGGTTATTTATATCTAAGTTATGATTAGTTTCTAAGATATGTTCAGCTACACTTGATTTCTCTGGCCTTTGAAATTTTATATGACTAATGTGTTCTTTGAATCTAGTGGACATTTTTCGTTTCGTGTGACCAATATAAATCTTTTCACATGAATTACAAGTTACTTTATAAATCCGTGACTTATCCAATGTTTCTATTTTATCTTTTGGGTTACCTAAGAGATTTTTAAGGTTATTTTGGCTTTTATATGCTACTTTAAAATTTACTTCTTTAAAAACTTTTTCTAGGCCTCTTGTTAAATTTTTATCAAAGGGTAAACTAATATATTTATTTTTAACAGTTTCTCTCTCTGGGATTAAGGTAGTGGAATCTTTTCTTAATTTATTCAAACTCTGTTTTCTTAATATATTATTAATAATTTTAGGATCATATCCATTAAATTTGGCTATTTCTTTAATTCTAGCAAGTTCAATTTCAAATCTATTTTTATTTAAAGGTGTTTCAATTATTCTATTAATCATACTATTAAATACTGCAAGTTTATGTGACATACAATGGTTCGAATCTACGGGGATATACCTATTAAACATACTTTCGAAACTATTTAACATATTTTTTGATTTAACATTTTTAATTAATTTAAGGTTATTTATATCTAAGTTATGATTAGTTTCTAAGATATTTTCAGCTACACTTGATTTCTCTGGCCTTTGAAATTTTATATGACTAATGTGTTCTTTGAATCTGTTGTAAAAGAAACGGTAACTGTTATTAAAAATTGTACTTTAGTGATTCCGGAAAATGAAATATATAAATTTAAGGTCCCAAATCCTGTTTTGCCAAAGTTGTATTGTCTTCCGAAAATACATAAACAAGGTAATTTGGTGAGACCAATTGTCTCAGGAATTGATTCACCAACTTATCTTCTATCAAAATGGTTGACAATAACTTTTGGAAAGTTAAAATTTAATACAAATTCATGCTCAGTAAAAAATATGAGAGAATTTATAGCGAAAATACAAAATATAAAATTAACAAATGATGAGATTTTGGTATCATTTGGTGTTTGTTCTTTATTTCCTAGTATACTACCGTTGAACGAAACTTTAATTTTGTTGGAAGAATTTTTAATTGAAAATAAAATTGAGAATGGTAAAGTAAACCAATATGTTAATTTAGCTAGGTGTTGTATGAAACAAAATTATTTTTCATTTAATAATGAATTTTATGAGCAAAAAGATGGTACAGCTATGGGTAATAGCTTATCACCTTTTATAGCTGAACTTTTTATGAACAGTTTTGAAAAAGAATTAAAAAATAAACTCTCGTATTTTCCAAAGGTATGGGTTAGGTATGTAGATGACATTTTTGCAATTTTTAATCTTAAAGAATGTAATATTAACAATTTTTTATCAGATATTAACAAACACCATAGAAACATTAAATTTACTTATGAGTTAGGGAAGAATAATAGTTTACCGTTTCTTGATATTTTATGTATACGGAACAATAATGAAATAGAGTTTGATATATATCGCAAAATTACGAATAATAATGGGTATATCCCCGTAGATTCGAACCATTGTGTGTCACATAAACTTGCAGTATTTAATAGTATGATTAATAGAATAATTGAAACACCTTTAAATAAAAATAGATTTGAAATTGAACTTGCTAGAATTAAAGAAATAGCCAAATTTAATGGATATGATCCTAAAATTATTAATAATATATTAAGAAAACAGAGTTTGAATAAATTAAGAAAAGATTCCACTACCTTAATCCCAGAGAGAGAAACTGTTAAAAATAAATATATTAGTTTACCCTTTGATAAAAATTTAACAAGAGGCCTAGAAAAAGTTTTTAAAGAAGTAAATTTTAAAGTAGTATATAAAAGCCAAAATAACCTTAAAAATCTCTTAGGTAACCCAAAAGATAAAATAGAAACATTGGATAAGTCACGGATTTATAAAGTAACTTGTAATTCATGTGAAAAGATTTATATTGGTCAAACTAAACGAAAAATTTCCACTAGATTCAAAGAACACATTAGTCATATAAAATTTCAAAGGCCAGAGAAATCAAGTGTAGCTGAACATATCTTAGAAACTAATCATAACTTAGATATAAATAACCTTAAATTAATTTAAAATGTTAAATCAAAAAATATGTAAAATAGTTTCGAAAGTATGTTTATTAATAAATATGAAACTAATAAATTATTAAATTCTGACAAAGGGCCTAACCCGAATTCCCAATAATATCTCTTAATTAAGAGATAGTTATAGTTTTAATTGTTAAAAGTGTAAATTTAATAATTACTGTAACATTCAAAAATAATGTAACGGTAACTACTTCTGTTAGACCAGACCTAGTTGTTACTCGTAACATGATTGGTCGGATAGTGTAGGGGGCGTGACCAAGGAGTTCCCGTTGCTTATAAATACGCATAGGTTTAGCTGTAAGCTAGTTATTTGTAAAAATACCTCTGAAGATGATTAATTTGTAGTCGAAATGTACATAAGGTTAAAATAAAATTTGTTGAATTTGTGGTGAGAGGTTGTTTTAATTAATATAAACTTTTACGCCACAGTTGCTTTAAATTGTAGACTAATTTGTCGTCATCCACAGTGAAGACACACAAATAAAAAGATACACTAAAAAATATATATATATATATTAAACATATCCTATAAAGTTTTAACAAAAAACCTATAAAGTTTTCACTTTTGTTTTTACTTTTGTTAAAACTTTATAGGTTATGTTTAATATATATGTATATATTTTAGTTAATTTGATTCGTGTATCTTCACTGAGGATGACGACAAATTAGTCGTTGAAACGCGTATGAAATACAAAAATTTATATTTGTGAGTTGTACCACATTTTTATTCTTTAATTATTATTACTCTATTCTTTTTTTTGCAACAATAGTATCATATAACAGAACTTCTATCTTGTTTTTCTGATATTTAAGTTATATACTCTTATGTACCATTTCAAGCAAACGTTTTTTCTTTATTTTCAACTCTAAATATTATGTTTCATTTTATATTTAAGTCTTTGATCGCAAAATGCATGGTACGATACAAAATTTGCAAATTATTATTAAATTACAGAATGTTTTCTAGTTCTAAAATTACGTGGGTGAAGCGACGAAATATTTTATTACAGTGTTCTACGTTTGGTCTCGAACTAGACTGACAAAGACAAGCGTCTTGAATAAACAGAAAAGCATACTTTGGCGGAAGTGTGCAACAGCTAGCCATTGCAATAATTAAGTTCCGTTACAATCTAGGGTAATGCCCCCACTAAAACTTCTGTGTCTAACATGATATTACTGGTGAGCCCTGGGTCGGTTTGTATCAGCTTCCGGAATATCAAGCAAGACCCATCAACTATATTTAAATATGTTTTAAATTGCAATCACTGAAAGTCAATGGAAGATCCAAAAAAATATTTTTGAAGGGGAAATATTAATGAAGGGGAAAATATTTAGGACTTATGATAGCTGTAGTGTAAACTCCAAGAGTCTTCTGTCTGCGGGAAATAACTATATACTTACTCTGTCACATTACATAGTTGTTAATTAGCTTCATTCAACACATACTAAAATCTTTTAAATTTTCAGGTTTATTAGTACATTATTTTTTTATAGTTTACACTATGAACTACATGAAGATCAGGCGAATATTGCAGGTGCTATATTTGGTGTTTTTTTTCAATATACATCAATAATATTTTTTTCGGCTTGGTAAGTTGATTATTTTTGTGTTGTGTATTAGGATATGTTCCAGTTGTGTTTGGTTCTATTTATTCGTTAGTTATTAGGGTTTTATATTTGTGATTACAGATTTCACACACATGACCAAGGCGAAACATTACTTAATAAGAAGAAATTGACAACAACGCACTTCCTCTTCCAACTGCCAAGCATGGAAACCAAATGAAATTATGAAGGGAGGCTGGACGTGAAGTCCATACTAAGAAAACAGGCAGCTAAAAAGTTCAAATTTTATCCTTGTTTAACCTGAATATAGTCAGAAAATAAACACATTTATCTAATGAACACATTAATCACAAATACGTTTTTAATTAAAAAACAAATATATGTAAATAATCACGGAACACATACATACACACACACACACAAATATATATATATATATATATATATATATATATATATATATATATATATATATGTATAGTCTTAAGTCATGACCTACTATAATTCACAGACTTCAAAAAGTAATTTCTCAAAAAATCCACTGGTCTACACATGACGCTTGTAACTTACATTTATTATGTTTTCAAATCTGGGGAAAAGGTAGGACTGCCTTCCTTACCATCGGGTATAGGCGCCCATGTTCACAAGTGCCCTTAGATGTGTTGATCAAATGACTCCCATACGTTGCGGAGAAGCTAAAAGCCATAAAATAACGTAAACAAATACATATTGTGAAATAACAATGATTTTATTATTTTAAACATGTATTTTAGTTTGTCCATCAAGTAATAAACTTTGTTTATAAATGTTTGATAGTTTAAAGCTGCAGAATTATTGAATTTAATGCATTATACCAGCGAACTAATAGCGTTACTACAAACTCAGTCCTTAACTTTCAGGTTATTTTCATATTGGTGACTTATTATCCATTGTTTGTTAATTTAAGTCATCAATAATGAGGCTAAGAAAACTTTGCGAAGTTCCCATAGCCGTCCGAACACAAAACTAACAAAGTCATATTTCCAACTGTCCACACACCCTCCCTAACCTATTCAGCATCGGAGCTTCATGTTCGGAAGGTAAACTGTATGGTGACCTCATAGTAAAGATTGCTAGAGCTATTATCCACGCCGACATCATCATTTAGCCTAGTTAATGGAGAATTCAGAAGAGTAGAATTATTTCCAAGAGCGCGATTAATTTACAATAGATTTTGATTTGGCTATTGGAAGTTTAAAACTAAATGCATCACGGAAGTTTAAGCTAAATGCTTAAATAACTTACGGTACTATAAAATGTATTTTCTAAAATGTGTGTTTATTTTGTCTATTTACCTGTTATTTCTAAGGGAACATTAAGCTGAACATTTCAACGCTTTACATTCTCTTTAGCTATTGGCAGTTTTACATTTCCTAACTATTGTTTACCAATGTTTGGTTTTGCTTGGATAAAGTTTCGGGGGAAGTGTGTACTGTACCCTTACGAAACTTGCATTATGCAGATATAATGGATGTAGTCCGTATTAAACAACTAGAGAGCCTGTTAGCGCCGTCGGGTTCTAGTTTAACTCTCCATGACGATACTATTCATGGAGTATGCATACATACATTTTGTTACATAACATGGATGTTAATGCATACATACATTTTGTAGTGTAACCCGGTAGTTTCATCCTTACTATGGAATTTTCATTTAAATGGCTACAACATTTACATACGAACAAAAGTTAATAAGTAATGTGTAGTGACATCGTGACAATTTAATATTGTTATTTCTGAAAAACGTTTAATAAATAAAGATTGAATTTAAAAGCATATAGATATTGTGCCATTACAGTTAAAGGTAACATCTACATAAATATATGTCTCATATATATATATATATATATATATATATACTCACATGTATATTTATATATTTAGTGATTCATAGAAGTATTTATCAAAAAGACGATATTGATATTTCTGAAGCCTACGTGAAGGCAGAAATATTAAACAGGAATCCTAGTACTCTTGTTGACGTACATTTAAAAGCCAGCACTTAATTTACAAAAAAGAACATGTTTCATTAAGAAAAATCTAAAGAAACATTTCTTACGTCATTTTTTACTGCGGTCAACAAAGTAAAACTTTATTTTAGTTACTTTTTAATAAATAATTACAATTAGTATAAATAAAATAACATGACCTATGCATTAAAACAGCAGTTCTGCCACTTCTTTAAGCTATACCATAAAAATCAGGTATTTTATGAAATCATAATTTACCACTTATTTTAAGCTAAATTGGATAAAATTGCATACATTGCCTCTTTTGTTAAAAGTTTTTTTCTCATATAAAACTAATATTAATTCCTTATTTAATTTAATTATTGAATTATTATTTGATAAAAATTGTTAACATCATGTATCATCCCCTACAAGTTTAAAAAACTTAATTTTTACTCAAGTGGATGAATCAAAAGTATTTAATTAAGGATTGAAAATTTGAACAAGATATAAATAGGGAGTGTGAACTAATAGAAATATAAAATAAATTTAAACACAACAGAGGAATAGATTCAAATAATAAAACTTCTATAACGTACTTTCAAAACTCTTTCACCAGCGGATCTGTTTTTGATACTGGAAAGAACAACACAATTAAAAAAGATGTAAAACATACGTTGGGAGAATATTTATAAAACCTGACAGATGAATTAGGTGAAGTAAAAACTATATGGAAATTTAAATACATAACTGGATATAATTGCATATATTAGATCCAAGTCTGCCATATAAGTATGTAGTAAATTTCACACATGTAAGTTGTAAGCGGTGACTTGCTTTATTGGGAAAAAATTTTTTGTTTTATTTTTATACAAAAACACTTATTAGTTATTTTTAGTTTTTGGTAAGGTAACTAAAATTCAATAGTTTATTATTAAATGTGTACTTTGTATTATAATAAGAAAAACCAAGATATTGTGTGTACCATTTGTATATTATTACTAGAACATGATATTACAATACGTTGCTATTTTCATACTCAATATTTACGTGCTAAATTGTTTAATTATATAATGTAATAACTGTGATAACTTATTAACGTGGGGTAGACGAACTCCGTATTTAATTTTATTTGATGCTATTGTTACTAAGGGAATATAGGTATAAATGTTAAATTTTAAGCTTCCAAAATTATTTTGCTCTACTTCATCAATTAAAAAACAAAAAGAGATGTTGAATAAAAAATTATTTTAAAATATTAAACGTATCGACTGAATATGAAAGTGTTTTTACACGTACCTCTCGTATAGGCCTAAGTGATGTTTTTTGCTTTTACAATAATTGGATTTTGCACAAAGGCTTTTGTTGCGCGTGTTAAAAAATGTCCAATCATCCATCCTAAAGAATGTTCCAATTTCCTTTTGTCACTTTCGTTACTTTAGGAGAGTCCATTGTGTTTTTTGTAATTAAAGTATTTCCTGAAAAGAGCTTAGATAAAATATTTAGAAAAGTATAAATTGAGGAAAAGTAAAATATTACACTTAGTTCCATTTATAACTAAGGCATAAATCCTTGAGGTTCATTGCAGTAATCAAAAGTTTATGTATTTACTATCGTTTCCTAAATAACGTTCGCTTTAGGTAGTTTAATGAATCAGTTGGGAAATGTTAATTTCATCTATGGGATAACTATTAGGTCATACTATTTTATAAGAATACAAGGTTTGTGACAACGCTGCGATACTTGCAAATACCAAGGAATAGTTTAATTATCTAAAAGTTAAAGTATAAATAACATGAAGATATATGAATCTAACACAAAACTAAGAAGAAATAAATACTTAATATTATTATTTGTAGAAAATAATAAAACCATCAGAGCGTGATGTTGGCGTAGAAGAGGAAGAATATTACTAAGGTAGTTCTGATGATTATTTTATTAAAAATTTGCTTCTGAAATATGGTTTAGAGAGAGAGGTTTATGTATTTACTATCGTTTGCTATGTATTAACTAAGGTTGATTATTTAAAATTTGGCAGAGTCTTTTGTAATGTTGATTTGTTTAATTTGTGTATTTTAAAACTATAATATAATTATTTTGACTTGTAACTGAATGTAACTGTAGTAGTGGTTAGGGGTTTTAATGTTTTTGTTCTAATTTAATTTGTAACAGCTTGTAATTGTGATGTTATTAATTTTTTTAACAATTTTATATTTGACGTTACATATGTTATAGGTTATTGTAGTATTTTGTAATTTTAATAACTCTTAAATTTATAATTAAAACTCTTGAAATGAAGAAATCTTCATGGCTTATCCCAACACCTCAAGGCAGAAGACACTGATGAAGATCGCTAAATAGCTATCGAAAACGTTGTGTGTCAGTAAGTTATCACAAATTTACAGAGTTTAAAGTTCGAATAAGCATAAACTGATGTTAAAGGGGTTAATTATAAGAAGTTTCATTGTAGCTATGTTTATTTGTGAAGTATTGTTATTATTGTTGATAATTCTAGTTGTTTACTTAGGTGTTGTGGGCCTGAAGAAGATAACATAGTCATTATTGAAACGTTGCTTGTATAAATAAATAGTTTTAACTGACTCCCAAGCCAACAGCTTTTATTTAACAATAAATCATGTCTGCGAATGCAATCATGATTACCAATAACACTTAAGGTTATAAAATATAAATTTAAAATTTTAGGCAATTTTTTTATAGTTTACATTTACCACATTTTAATCATTTATTTAAACAGAAAAAAATTTAAAATTAATAAAAAACGAAAGTCCATTTATAACAATGAAAAGATATACATGTCTATTAATGTTTTTATTCTCATATTTGTATGCAGTACTTCAAAATAAATTTTATATCTAGGGGGAATAAACAACTCTAAGGTTCTTTAAAAATAGGTTTTTTATACACTAAAAAATATTTGTGTAAATGGTATTTAAACCTAACTTGTCGTTTCAGTTATAATATTCTAAATTACTATTAGGCTATCTGATAGGAACATGAATCCTACTAATGTTTTCGTTTAAGCTCACTGCCTTAATGTTCGTAATAAGCATTAGGTTCTTATTGATAAAGATTTTCTAACTAGCATCAAAAGCAACATATATGACGATATACACATACAAGACGTAAATAAAAGTCACAAATTAACCATTTAAATACTCAGATGCGTTTCAACGGCAAAGTCTTCATCATCAGTGAGGTGTAAGTTTTAGTTTATAATAGCAACACTCAATGATGATGATGAATTTTTCATTTAAACACCTCTAGTAATTACCTGACTAATTTTTTTAATTTTGTGTAGATTATAATCTCATAAGTTAAGCTCGAAGAATATATTACAATATATTACAAAAAATATATTACAATATACAAATATATTACAATATATTACAAAGAATATATTACAATATATTACAAAGAATATATTACAATATATTACAAAGAATATATTACAATATACAAATATATTACAATATATTAGAAAGAATATATTACAATATACAAATACATTACAATATATTACAAAGAATATATTACAATATACAAATATATTCCAATATATTACAATATACAAATATATTACAAAGAATATAAGTTCAATATATTACAATACTACGTGTGGTAGAAAAATATGATACCATAAGATTAATATGTTGGTATTCAATTTTAAAAATATGAAATTTATTTTACTATGCATGAGCTAACGTTACTAAAATAGAATATTACAATTCTATATTAGTTTGGGTGATCTTATTTCTACTGTTACTGTCTGTAGATGAAAATTTGCATAGAGTCAGTAATATTTTGTACAAATTTTAAGATATACACGCAGCCACGTAAACACGCGTGCGTGCGTACGTATGGCAATAATATATTAGGTCGCCCCATTGGGTGTATCCTAAACAAAAAGCCTTATTCGGAATAGAGATCAATTAGTAGCTAACTGGAAACGTAAAATTCTTATAAGGGTTTGAATCGAATAGGAGTTTAGAATAAACTAACATTTTGCAGTGGAAAATGTAAGAGAATGAATCAGAAAATGCAAGTGTGACTGATAGCAATTTAATTTTAATCTAGCTTTACTTTATACTGGGGCAAAACGATGTTTGACAGTAACATAAATGAAACTTATAATAGAATTTCGAGTAGTTGTTATAGTTATTATACAAATTTTTCTCTTGGACTACATTGAGGTTTAGTTCATGAGAAATGTAGTTGAGAAAATATTTTTTCCTTACACCTAATTTGTTGTGTTAACACTACAACAATGTAGTCATAAACACTAAAATTTATGAATTTTTCCTTCTTTGAAACGTTACCAGGGCACAAAACGAAGTTTGAAATCCTTTTATTTTAAAGGGACATCTGAGAGGAAATCCCGTTAAACGATGGTTTATTTAATTTTATGATCCAATATAGAGGTTTAATGGGTTCTTTTCGATGAAATACAGCCTCAAAACATTGAAAACTCATTATTTTAATCCATTTCGAGGCATCGCGTAATCGATCGTTCTCCTTCTACAGAAAATAAGTGAGAGAGTGCTTTCTCCAGCGAGCAATTGCAATTTATTTGTCTGAAAAAGATTACTCGTACAATTACATATCAATAGATAAATGTTACCTTTTATAATTGGTAAGATCGATGTATCAAATAGGTATTTACGAGTTGTATTATATGTGGTATTATGGTACTAAACCAATTATCATCAATCTAGCTTTTTTCAGATGTAGGAAAATACTATTACCTTAGGTCAGTTTTTTCTCAGCACAACTAATAACTCATACCAATTTTGTAAACTTTATTTTCTAAAGTTTATTTTTCACGAATATTTTTATTTATTTTAAATAGAAAAAATGGATTATTTAAATTCATTGTTTTTTAAACACACACACACACACACACAGACCACAAATACACATACACACACACACACACACACACACACACACACATTTATATATATGTATATATATGTATGTATACATGTATGTATATATATGTATGTATACATATATGTATATATATATATGTATGTATATATATGTATTCACATGTATGTATATATAGAATTATATATATAAGAAAATATTTTGTATACTACATGCGTTATTTGAAATGAACTCTCCTTAGAAATTAAATAAAAATGTATTTCTTTTAAAACTAAACTCCAACGTTTGCTTTTATTTCTTTTCAATATTTTATATTCCAAAACGTATAGTTTCTTTTAATGGAGAAAAAATATTGTTAGTTCAATTCGTTTCAAGTTAAATGAAGATTGAGGAACGTTACGTGCCGTACAACGTGTTTCGAAACTTTTAGCTCTGATACTGTATTAGAAATTAGGGCTGAAAACAAAAAAAAATGAAACTCGGTTGAGAAGGTAGTTATCTAACTCATACTGTTCGGTTAATAGTTATATAAGAATAGTTGAACTCCAACTACCCGAACCCCGATTATCCGATTCGCTGTCTACATGTGTTGTTCCCCATTCTTCCCTGAAGCTAGTGTAGGCGCAGTGCAAATATTATTTCCTGACTCACCGTCTTCTGATTAGTCGCTAGTTGACCGGCCCTGGTAGACTCTTCCGCATCTATCCATATTGTTTATGAGTGAGGTTCGTCATTAACCATAGCTTCTAAAAGAGAACGAGTTATCTTGTTTAGCGGATGAACTAGAAATTATAGATCAGTCAGATAAGGGTGGTTGACTATAACAGTTGGCTGAGATTTAGGGTGTTGGGAAATCAACGATTTCAGACATTAAATGAAACCTACACTTTTAAGGCTCATGTTCGAGCATAAAAATGAAGGTATACGTTCTCCAAGAAAATCATTAAAGGCACCAAAAAACACAAAATCAGAAGTTGCCGTTTTAAGGGTTTTTTCAAAAACGTTCAATGGAAAACCCAATTATGGGTCCGATTCAGTGTGAAACTGCTAAGCTCTTAGCTAAGAAAATATGAAACTATTAAATGAATATTGTTTTTTTTTATTTGCTATATACTTACAGTAATTTCTACTAATCTACCCTTTTTCGAAAAAATCCAACTAACTAATTTTTTTTTTAATTTGAATGGGGCCACAGCTGATTCGGATGATTGCAGTCCGACTGTAAAAATGTTATGTGTGAGTGTAGGAACACAATTTTCCCCGATTTTCACTGGCTATTAGTGAGAACCATGAATAACGGGATTTCAATTTAGAAAAAAGTCATTCATGAATAAGATAAAATCAGATGTTAAATTATTAAATTTCTGTGTAATACTTAAATGTTAGTAGAGATTAGTACTACAATGACTTGTTAGCTTAAATACTGTCTATTTGAAAAACATTTACAATGAAAAAATATTATTAAAATAAAAAAGTCAAAGCAAAGATCCTATGTAAGTCATTGTTTTTCTACGAGGAGAATTAAAAAAATTAATCACAAATTATAAATGTAGACATTCATATCATTCCAATAATAAATGGAAAGTAAGGATTTTATTAATTTAGGTATAGTAATAAAAAGAAAATAACTGTGTTTGAGTCTTTGAAATAATTATTAAAAACGAGTGGTTCGGTTGGTTTGCATTTCCCCATAAATTCTGTAAATCGCCTAATTTTGTACAAATTATTTAATAAAATTATTCTTTAATAGATAAATATAAAACAGAATAAACAACTGTATTATAATAATTTTCAACTTAAAGCTTTTATACATCTTAGAAGCATAAGACGAATGATTTATATGAGAATTATGTACATTTTACGATGATTATACATTATACTTAAGTAACATGAGTTCAATATATGGCCGAGGAATCTTTATTTTTAATTGCAAAGCTATTTTCTACCTTCCACAATTTCATGACAATTTAACCTTCTGTCGATTGAAGATAAGAATTAAAATCTTTTTTTTTTATTTTTAAGGAATTTTTTTTGACGGTCGGTAAAACTTTTATATTTAAAATTAATAAATATATTTGTTATGAGTCCCAATCAAGATCGTTTTGTGTCACCGGAAACTTATCATTTCAGTGTTTGTCACAAAATTTAAAAGTGCAAGTTCAATAAAACGTTTTTCGCTATGATTAAATGTTAAAACTTTCGATTTGATACAAAGTGCTTTGCTTATACGAAGTACATGTTTCTTTACTGTTTAGTGACCGTTTATCTTTTGGGGCTCCATAAATAAAGTGCAGTCGTCTAGAAAAAAATATTGTAAGGAAAATACTTCTTTTTATAAGATTAGGTGTTTTTAAATTTATTTATTTTATTGACAGCGTATAACTTTTCACCTTAGACCTAAGTCTAGGTTGAAACAAAAATATACTAAGTAAAACTATTTTTTGTTAAACAGAGGTAAAAGTTAAAACAGTTTAATTTAAATCACTACACAACAGTTTACTAAAACACACACACCAGTTTACTAAAACAAACATCCTAGTTTATAAAGAAACAGACTAGTTTCGACGACTATCTTCTCTTCATCAGTGGCTACCTACTGGTGAAGGTTGTAGCCAGGCACTGATAAAGGCAACATCGTTGTCGAAACTAGTATGTTTCTTTTACTAAACTAGTGTGTGTTTTTTTTATTAAACTAGTGTGTAGTGCGATTTATAGGGAATTGTTTTAATTTTTATCTTTGTGAATGGCTAGCTAATCTCTAATTAACTTAATATCATTGGTAAAGCTTATATACATTTTAAAAATTAAGTAATTAAGTATTAAAATTAAAGTACTAAGGTACCTGTTTTATTTGTATTTTTGTTGTGTAGGATATTTATTTGTGTATTTTAGATAATATAACTTTTGGTGGATACACCTTAAACACCTTTTTTTTAAAAAACAAAATAAATAAATTCTACGAACAAACTTACTGAATAACCCAACGGGAGCAGACTATTGGCTGCTAAAACTATGATGCATTAGGAAAACGTGATATCTTTGTTCCTTCCGCTTATTAATACTTCAGTCACGTTTTGGAATTCCCAAGCAAGTGGATAAAAACATAAATGAGCTCTGTTCTGTACGCAAATGTTCTTCTGTTATTTGTACAAACTATCATATTTCATTATTCGTAGGTATTATCTATTTTTTACTTTACTTTTGTATAAATATTGATTATAGAAGTGAGAAGTTAGAAGTGAAACCACCTACGATACTGGAAAATTGTATAGGTACCTTAAAAGTTGAAAATGGTTAAAAGTCACGCATTACACTATATGTTGGTGTGTATGCACATTAATGTGCAAGAGATATATTATGTGCTACAAGTATGTTTCAAAACTCTAAAGTAATAAACGTTTTCTACTTCATGGGAAAAACACTTCATGCTTGGCGTTGTTATAATATTTAATTTGAAAACAATATTATTATAACAAACATTTTTTTTATTGTCGATTTGTACTAAGGTCAAAAAAATATTTTATTCTAGCTACTTTTTAATATATAATTACACTAGCTAGAATTAATCGAGAAATACTTATCAAAAGAGGCTGAAACTCTGACTCTACAGTTGAGACTGGAGGAAAGAGAAGAAAAACAATGTATATTAAGTCATACGATAAATTATTTAAAAAAACTAAAAAAATTCCTAAAAACTGGAAACTAATGTCTTGTTTAAGATCTCTTTCCTAAATCGAAAAAATGGATTATATTAGACCCAATAAATCAGATGGTGATATCAAATAAATTGGTCCAGTTGTTATATAGATTATATTGAAAAGAACTGTAAAAAGAAAAAAAAATTTAACTGGAAACATAAACAACTACACAATTACCGAGGCTACAAGCTGATTTTAAACACGCCATCTTTATCATTTTGCCAGTTCAAAGCATGAAAAAGTGTGATGTATATCAGGCATAATAATTAAGTTTTAAACTATCTCCAGTCCCGAGAAACCGATTCCTAGCTCATAGCTAAAATCATTTATGTACTTCAATGATTTTAAGAGATCCGTGTTCGCCTAAAAGTTGTACGAAAATTGAGCCTGTCACAATGTTCTGACGTCATAGCTTAACCTCGTCATCTGTGAAAACTTGATCCCGTACGCATATTTCGCAATGTCCCTGGTGGTAACACTGTTACGTTCTTTAAAATATTTAAAATCACATTTCCAAAATATTTTAAATTGTATTAGGAGTTTTGGATCTTGAAGTTAAAAATGTCAGTTTAAAAACAATCACCTATTATATTATCACAACATTATAAATATTACATTTAGGTAAAACTATTTATTTGTATGGTTTACACTACAAGAGTAAGATATGTTAGGTTTGGAGATTGATGATTACAAAGCTATTAACAATATGTCTCCGATGAAGCAAGTCTTGATTAGTCAGGTCAAAAGCCTGAATTCACAAAGGGTTAAATCAAGTGACGCGCTGTATCTAAACAGCGTACAATAATAGACTTTACCCTCGTTATTAACCCGAAAAAATCAAAATATAGCTTTAAGCCGTCATTAACAAGAAAGTAATAAATATTTTATTGTGTTTCATACTCTATGATACTAAACAAATTGAATCCAGTAGTTTTGCCTAGCATATCGAGAGTTGCGTCTGAATGCTCGTGGTCCTCCACTTGTTTCTGATATTTCTAACGCTATTTATTTAAGAACTAACAGTTATTTTCAATGCTTTCAGGTTTTATGTTTTACTCAAATTCTTTTAATAAACACATATCTTCTACCTTATTTCATTTAATTTGCATCGGTAATATTTGTAATTCAAAATAGGTTAGTTTTATTTGTTACATATT
>JBAIZL010000002.1:244830654-244955654 GCA_036971475.1 Prosapia bicincta
CCTTAAGTAGACCTCAACTCAGAGTTACTGTAGAGCTGGTCACAGGCCATGGGAATTTGAGGGGGTTCCAATACAAAAATGGAAAATCTAGGTCACCTGTGTGCAAGAGATGCGACGAGGAACAAGAGGAAACCCAATCGACCTCCTCTGTGAGTGCCCTGCTTTGGGAGCTGCAAGGAAAAAGTGGTTTAGCTGGCAGGTATGTACACCAAAAGATTTAGTATCAGGTGGGTACATGAGTCATAGAGGTAGTAATCCACTAAGCTAGTCCTGTGGTAGAGATGAGAAGATAGTACAAAGGCAGCAGCTACGTGATCTACATCGATAAGGACCCTCCATGTTTTAGTAATAATAATAATAATAATAAGTGATAATAATTGTGCCTGCGTGTGTGTGTGTGTGTGTACCTCTATATATTAGGCATTTTTTATACATTTAATAGGTATAATATGTTATAAACGCACTGTTTATTGTTTGGGTTTTTATGAGATATATCCTTCTCGCTTTACTCAATATTTATTTCAACTAAGTAACTAATCATAAAATAAAATATACATTCTGTAATTATTGAACATAGAAATAAAGTTATATAGCTCTTATTTCCTTCCACCCAGCCAAGCATATTTACTAAGCAGAGTGGAAAAATATGAAGGCGAACCGACTGTCTTCTTTTGGCGAATGTATCTGACAGCTCAGAAATGAATACTTTATGTGTTCCTTATATACATTACATTCTAGGCTTATCCAGGACCAGGAGGATTTAATACAATATGAAGAAGGTGACGTTAAAAATATTCACTCTGAAATTTCATTTTTTTATAACGTCGTATGTGTACGAGAACGTCTCACCCTAGAGGTGTTAAAAAAAGCAAAATGTATTTTAGATGTATGTCTTTGCTAATCAAAAGCTATTCTTCACTATAACTAACAATAATATAATAACAAATAACATAATAATAATAACGTAATAATCGAGACAAGTACTACTACGAAATATAACGGTCCAAGTATCCACTATGTTCTATATACACTTTACAGAAAACGCCGAAACTATTGTTTTAAATCTACTTAAATCTCAACTTAAATCTAACTTAAATTCTATTTAACTTTATCTTGCGTAAGAATTTGTTTTCAAGACTTTCAAAGTAATAGGTTTTCTTTAGAATTTTTCACTTTTAACAAAAAGCAGAATATACCGTATGCACAGAAATAAACATACAGAAACCTTTTGAACTGTGCCGACTTTTGATTGTGTTCTCATATTCGTGTTGACGAATCTAATTTAAGGTTATATTTTGCTGTCATAGTGAGAAAACTACTGCAGAGAAAAATAAAATAAAAAGAAACGAAGTAAAGTCCTACCACTGTTTATTTTGTGGCATACTGTCCTTAGTTTAAAATTTTTCAAGTTTCATTAATAAAATACATTTTAATTAGGACAGATTTACATTTATATGGACAATTACACACATTTTTAAGTCAACGTTTTTTAAAAATGTATTTTTTTTAGTTTACTTTTTATTACATTTTCCGAAATAAATCGTTTTTAAACGTTACAAGAATTGATTAAATTTCATCACGAATGTTTTTTCATTTATACATAAATAAACAGTATTTATATAATATGAAATGTATTTAGTGAACTATAAAAATACAATATGTCAGTATTATATTAATAATATACGTTATATTGTAAGAGGTTTTAAAACAGTAATACTATGTTAGTGTTACTTCATCGCATATTACAATGACATTTATATGGTGATTACATATATTTACATTAAATATACTATTACACATGTTTACAGCGACGTTATAGAACGAAGCATAAGTTTTATTACTACATCATTGCATCAGTCTTTTTTGTGTGTACCAGTTACTAAGATAAGTATATTTGTATGCTAACACTGCTTTTTTATTAAAATAATATGGCCTCTACATTATTTAAATCTGTATGGTTTGTATATTTTTATTTAATTTGAAAACGTGACAGATCAACTTCTAAAGAGATAAACATATATTGTCAAGGCGGTTCCAATATTGACATGAAAAGTCCATTATTCAAATGCGTTTATCCTTTACAGGAACAAAGAAAGTTCGAAGCACAGAGTGAGGACCATTGTTTTTAAATCAAAACATTTATGCAGTAACTAGTGAAATTTGAATTTTGTTTTCCTATGACGGAGCAGATAATTTGATTAAAATAAACAACTTCTAGAGTTAGCAAAAAAATAAAAATATATCTCAAAAATTACCTCATACTTATATGTATATAGCAGTATGTGTGTGTGTTTGAACGTATTCACTCCTAAATAAATTTATATATTTTTTATAATTTTGATTATAGCCTATCTCTTGAATTTTGTATTCCATTAGGTTCGGTAAATCTTATATAACGTACACTTGATTTGAACTTAACAATTATATTTACAATAACCTCTTGTACCCAAAATAATAATTATATTTTCCCAGATGGTTTCTGAACAGTCTGAAGACAAATATATTGTTTGTGGAGTGAGTAAAAAAGGGTATAGCACGAACCAATGTAATAAGGGATACTGAATGAAAATGGGATATTTCCTTTCTGCTTTATTACCTATGAAACCAATTCTGTATTTATTGCTGTCCCAGACCAATCCTTACTTACCCGCCTTGACAAGGGGAGTCATAAAGTTTTGTATTTGAAAGCATCGAAGTATAAGCTTCATAACTTACTGGAAGACAAATATATCGCAGAATGTTTTCTGATGTATTACTAACTTGAACGTTTAACTCTTTTGAATAATTTGAAGTAAATGTTTGCTATACATATATAGTAAGTAAGTTTCATGATATATATCAGGAAAAACCATTATTAATAAATATTGAATACTTTTATTTCAACTTTGCACTTGATAAATAGTTATTTTTAAAAAAATAATTTCGGAAGATTTTGAAATGATTAAAAGAGTCGAATAAAAACTCTAGTCTTTTGACTTGAAGCTTGGTCTTTGTAAATATTTCTTTCAAAAGAATTTAATTTGTAAGGGTTTCAAATGTTGCCAAATAAAACGGTTGAATAAACTCAGAAAGGGCTCTAATAACGTAATGGAAGATAAGGTTTATACTAATTTCGAAAGTCGTTTTAAACTGAAATAAAGTGTTCTACAAATAATAAAATAATTTTATTTAGTCGTCAAATGAGTTGATGATTTGTTCAATTATTATTTGCACTAAAAATGAAGCAGTTGAATAATCTATTCTAAAATTATTAATATTAAGGACATATCTACAATTATTAAAATTAGGGAAATTTACAACATAAAGATTTGACTTTTGTTATTTTTGTTGTTTTATTTTTTGTACATAGTTTCCTATATACAATTATACATAATACATGTTCATTAAAAAAATCTTATAAATATAAGTTCATGTTCTTATATCTCCATTTCAATTATTGGTTGGCACCAGCATACAGGTATAGGCTTTCATTATATACATACTACTGAATAATTCTGTTTGTAATTTTTTTATTTCTTATGTTAACTAACCTGCGTGTAGTTCTTATTTAGCAGATTACAAAAAAAAACATCGCTTTCCTTGTGTTTTAGGTTTTTTTTTGTTTATAGTTAGATACTTTTACCGTATTGACTGTGAAGTGTTATTCTATCTGTGTGAATTTCTTAAGTATTGTATTTCCTTTACAATATGACAATTTCAAATGTACTTTAGACGCCATTAGTAAGAATAGAAATAGAAAGATTTGAAAAGAAAGTTTTGTATAAAGCGTTGATAGTAGGAAAACCCCCAAGATAATCTTACAATAAGGGTTGTCGTGTATATAAAAAAGCTGTGAAATGAAATACTGAGTACAAACATTAAAACAATTTATGAGTGTAGTAATTGTTGCAACGAAACCTGCTTCTCAGGATTTATATCTTCACTTAATCGAAAAAAAGGACTCTGTCCTTTGGTGAAAGATACCAAAAAACAATTTTATTGGCTTCCAAACCTTACAATGTGGATGCTTTTATTACCTTAAGTGGCGGCAACAGACGAAGGATTGCAGTGTTATAGATCTTTGATTTAAAATAGTCTTAAACTCTTTTAAAATTCTGCACGAAACCGACTGTGCAAGGAAAAAAGCCAAAATTGCAAACAAACCCGACTTCAAAAGAGTCAAACAACTTTCCAGGTTAAAATAGAAAGTATTAGATTCAGAAAAAAACCAGCAATACTGTTTCCTTCTATTCACTTATCACTCACATTAATAAACTTAAACAAGAACCTTACGTAGTATATTTTTGATTCGACTTTCGAGAACTATTAATTACGTGCTCTCATTTTCAAGCTTTTTAGAAGACTGACGGTTCTTGTAGTAAGCAATTTGTGAGAAATCCGTTGTCACGTGGTATACCGGTAATGTTATATTTTTATTTTAACAGCATTGTGGGTTAGTTTTGATCTGCCATAGGGTTTTGTCTATTAATTTAATTTTACTGGCTTCCAAACCTTACAATGTGGAGCCCTAGATACTGTTATTACCTTCAGCGAAGGCAAGGATTGCTGTGTTATAGAACTTCGGATTTAAAATATTCTTCAACTGTTTAAAAATTCTGCATAAAACCGACAGTGCAAAAAAGTCGAAGTTGCAAGCAAACCAGACTACAAAATATCCAAACACCTTTCCAGGTCAGAGAGAAAAGAGAGTATTAGATGCAGATAAGAAACATCAAGGAAATTATAAGGCTGAAATGTTTTGAAGATAAATAGACCTGTATACATGCACCTTTGTTTTCATGTAAAATTGTTTGATGTGAAAACTTAAGCAACTAGAGCTACGTTTTTGCACTTGTGCACTTAGATGCATGATATTTTGATATTTTTTGTTTCAATGTCTCTATCAAACACTATAGAAGTAAAAGATTTGTAATTTGAAGGAAATATGTATATATGTATATATATATATATATATATATATATATATATATATATATATATATAT
The DNA here is from genome assembly GCA_036971475.1 of Prosapia bicincta. Taxonomy (NCBI): domain Eukaryota; kingdom Metazoa; phylum Arthropoda; class Insecta; order Hemiptera; family Cercopidae; genus Prosapia; species Prosapia bicincta. The sequence goes on from JBAIZL010000002.1 coordinate 244,835,639, forward strand.
ATATATATATATGAATGAAATTTGTCTCATTTAAATGTAAACATTTAATAATATAAATATTGTTTTTTAATTAAGAGTCTAATAATATAATAACTTTTTTGTAATAACAGTATCATTTAAGAAAAATTCTTTTTTGGTTTTTTGACATTTAAATTAATTGTCAAACGCATGGTACTATGCAAAATTTGCTAAATATTAATAAATTACAGAAAGATCTCTAGCTTTAAAATTCCTTCTAGCGAAATATTTTATTACAGTGTTCTACGTTTGGTCTCGAACTAGACCGAAAAAGACAAGCGTCTTGAATAAACAAAAGGACAAACTTTGGCGGAAATGTGCAACAGCTAGCCATTGCAATAATTACGTCCCGTTACAATCTAGGCTAATGCCACCACTAAAGCTTCTGTGTCTAACATGATATTACTGGTGAGCCCTGGGTCGGTTTGTGTCAGCTTTCTTTCAACTCATCAGATACATTAATTGCTAATTTAAATATGTCTTAAATTGCAATCACTGGAAGTCAGTGGAAGGTCCAAAAAAATATTTTGTGGAGGGTTGTGAGTGGTGGGTAATAGAAGGGTAAATAATTTAGGACTTATCATAGCTGTAGTGTAAACTCAAAGAGTCTTCTGTCTGAGGAAAATAACTATATACTTACTCTGTCACATTACACAGTTGTTAATTAGCTTCATCAACACTTACGTAAATCTTTTATATTTTCAGGTTTACTAATACAATATTTTTTTGTATTTTTACACTATGAATTACATTAAGATCAGGCTAGCGAATATTGCAGGCGCCCCATTTTAGTTTATATCAGATATTCACATTTTTATTACTTGTAAACGAATATCTTTTAATGATTATAGTTTGGTAAAATAGTGATTAATATAGTTTTGTAAATACATTCTACTAATTATTAAGTAGATTTAAATCAAGAACGAACGCAAATATCGAAAATGGCATTTTTTATGTTTATTTTATATTTTATGTAATTTTATAGTTTATTACTTTTCAATTTTCCATATTTTGTCTGTGGAGGTTAAACTACAACTCTCTTACATCCGTCGCTGCTGGAAGGAGTAATATTTTAACAGTATGTTATAGAAACCGTAATCCAAACAATAATGGTATGGTTATATGAATAATGTAGTTATAGTATGTCATTGCTAGCCACTAGTAGCTTTACTGTTAAACACTGATTGCTTCTTTTCAGCAAGAAATACTTCTATTCACTTTTGTGCTTTTACAATGTATATCAATTATATTTTTTTCGTCTTGTTAGGTAGATTATTTCTTGTGTTGTGTCTAAGAATATGTTCTAGTTGTCTTTGGTTCTATTTGTTCATTTGTCAGGACTTTACGTTTGTGTATATACATATCACATATATAAGCACAGCAAAACATTAGTTAACAAGAAAAAATGTGACAACAACTCAACCTCCTCTTTCAACTGCCAAGCATGGGAGCTCAAATGAAATTATGAAGGGAGGCTGGACCTGAAAGCCATACTAAGAAATTAAGCAGCTAAAAAGTTCAAGATGTATTCGTGTTTAACCTGTAAATACTCAGAAATTAAACACATTATTGACGAGTACTTTTTTTATTTAAAAAATTAATATCTAAATAATCACACATACAAACATTTTTGTATAATATATAAACCTAAGTCTGTCCTACAATTCACAGATTTTAAAAATTAATTTCTCAAAAAATCCACTGATATACACATGACGCTTGTAACGTACATTTAATAGGTTTTAAAGTCTGGGCAATGGTATTGCTGCCTCCCTTACCATCGGATATAGGCGCCCATGCTCACAAGTACCCTTAGATGTGTTGATCAAAAGACTCCCATACGTTGCGGAGAAGCTAAGCTAAAAGCCAAAAACTAAAGTAAAAAATACATATTTTAAAATAACAATGATTGTATTATATTAAACATATATTTTAGTTTGTACGTTAAGTAACAAACTTTGTTTATATATTTTAGATAATTTTAAGCGGAAGAATTATTGAATTTAATGCATTATACCAGCGAACTAACTGGTATATTGCGAAATTAACTTTCAGGTTATTTTCATATAGGTGACTTATTATCCATTGTTTGTTAATTTAAGTCCTCAATAATGAGGCTAAGAAAACTTTGCGAAGCTCCCATAGCCGTCCGAACACAAAACTAACAAAGTCATATTTCCAACTGTCCACACATCCTCCCTAACCTATTCAGCATCGGAGCTTCATGTTCGGAAGGGAAACTGTATGGTGACCTCATAGTAAAGATTGCTAGAGCTATTATCCACGCCGACATCATCATTTAGCCGAGTTAATGGAGAATTCAGAAGAGTAGAGTTATTTCAAGAACGCGATTAATTTACAATACATTTTGATTAGGCTATTGGAAGTTTAAAACTAAATGCAAATTATTTTGATTCAGTCAATTATTGTTTTATATTTAATTACAATTAAATTTTCGAAATAAATTACGGTACTATAAAATGTATGTTTATTTTGTCTATTTACCTGTTATTTCTAAGGGAACGTTAAGCTGAACATTTCAACGTTTTACATTTTCTTTAGCTATTGACAGTTTTTACATTTGCTAGCTATTGTTTACCTGTGTTTGGTTTTGCTTGCATAAAGTTTCGTGCGAAGTATGTACTGTGCATTATGCAGATGTAATAGATGTAACCCGTATTAAACAACTAGAGAGACCTGTTAGCGTCGTCGTGTTCTAGTTTAACTCTCCATGACCATACTATTCAGTTAATGAATACATACATTTTGTATTGTAACCCGGAAATTACAGCCTTACTATGGAATTTGCAATTAAAATAACTAAAACATTTACATACAAGCTTTGTTTAACTAAAGTGATTAAAAAATGTGTAGTGGCATCATGACAATTTAATTAATATTGAACAAGTTAATATTGAACATAAAAATATACAGATGTTCTTCTACTACAGTTAAAGGTAACAACTACATAAATATCATGGCAAGTTAATATTGAACATAAAAATATACAGATGTTCTACCACTACAGTTAAAGGTAACAACTACATAAATATATGTCTATATATATATAATATATATATATATATATATATATATATATATATATATATATATATATATATAATACGTTTTCTTGTTTAATAATTTAAAACAACACAGGTTATTCAAATACAAGAATATTTATTATTTTATATCCATTGGATATAAAATAATAAATATTCTTGTATTTGAATAACCTGTGTTGTTTTAAATATATATATATATATATATATATATATATATATATATATATATATATATATAAAGAACTAAGTCAAAATACAAATACAAGAATTATAATTGAATTTACAATTGAATTTACATATGAATTGTAAATTCAATTATAATTCTTGTATTTGTATTTTGACTTAGTTCTTTATTAATACACAAGAAAACATATTGCGATATATATATATATATATATATATATATATATATATAATTATTAAATTAAAAATATTTCAAAAACAAGAATACTTTTAATGAATATATTTATTCAAAGCTTTTCGCCGATAAAATAGTAATAGCATCTTCAGGAAAATAATTGTCTAATAAAATATTTTTACAAAATTAAATCATATGTGCTACAAACGACCATATGTTTATAAGTATTGCACTTTATGTATATTTTTCTATAACATCAATGACCTTTTATATAGTTTGGTGCCTTGATCTCACTTGAATTCAATTAATTTGTCTATAACTTTATGCTTATAAATTTCCAATGTTTCAAATATATTCATTTTTAATCCTTTATTTAATTCTTTTATTAATTTCATTTTTCTATTTCCGGAAACTCGTGTCCATTATTAATACAATGCGTAGCTAAATTTGATTTGTATATGTTTGGTTTGATATAAGCGTTTAAATGTCCTTTGTATCTTTCTTTTAATTTCTTTTTTGTTTGTCCTACATATAATTTATTACAAGTTTGACATTTTATATTATATACTCCATTTCTTTCATGAATATTATTTTGATTTTTGTTATTGTTTATTAAATTTTTAATTTTATTATCAGTTTTATATGCAATTTGTAAATTTGTTTCTTTAAATAATCTTGTAATTTTATTTATTTCGTTACCAGTGACTGTAAAAGTTGTCCAAATATTTTCTCTCTTATTATAATTTGGATGATTTATTTGGATGATTTGAATAATTAGGTATTATTTGATTTGTCTGCGTTGGTTTTCTATATATATTATATTCAAATGATTCATTATTTCTAGTAATTGTAATATCTAAATAATTTATTTTATTTTTTGATTCAAATTCATGAGCAAATTTTATATTTTCGTGTATATTATTTATACATTTTAATATTTTGTCAATATTTAAACCATTATTATTTGATATGTATAATCCATCATCTACATATCTAAACCAGTGTCCATTTTGATCATATGTTTTAATAATCTTATCTATTTCAATGTCTATATTTTGTAAAAATATTTCCGAAAATATGCTGGACATTGGAGAGCCCATTGTTAATCCATCCTTTTGTTTATAAATTTTATTATTATATGAAAAATAATTTTGATTTATTATGATTTTTAATGTATTTATTATTTCTTGTGTTAATATGTCATCTTTTTCAAATGTATATATATATATATATATATATATATATATATATATATATATTATTTTTTATTATTTCAAGTGTTTTCGTTATAGGTATGTTATTATACATGTTAGTAACATCAAATGTTATTAATTTTGTATTATTATCAATTTTAATATTTTTTAATTTTTCAATAAGAAGAGTTTTTTCTATTATGAGTATTATTTAATTTTACTTCAACTTTAAGTAATAAAGCCAAATATTTTGAAATTTTATAAGAAGGAGCAGTTGTAAAATTAACTAATGGTCTAATTGGTTTATCTTCCTTGTGCAATTTAATTAGTCCATTTAATCTTGGAATTTTAGGATTCTCATTTATGTAATTATTAGTATATTTTTGATTAAATAATTTAGATGATGTTTTATTACATTTTTTTATTTCATTTTGATATTTGTCTGTGGGATCTTTATTTATTTGTGTATATTGGTTTTTAGACATATAATTTTCAGTTTTATTTATATGTTCTTGTTTATCGATAATAACTACAGCATTACCTTTATCAGCCTTTGTCATAATAAGATCATTATTTTGTAATTTGATTAATTTGCGAATATTGTTTTATGTGTGTATGATTAGTTTTGTTATTTTTAATTAACTTTATTATTTCATGTGATGTTTTATCGCATATTTTATTGTTCCTCTACTTTTAATTTATTGATCGCCAATTCAGTATCTATTATTATTGTATCAAAATAACTATAATGAGATTTATGTTTGTTGATATAAGTAGAAATAAAAAGAAATTAATAAAAAGGTTTCGCTACATTACTTGTTTGTTATTAGTGAAGTTAGTTATTTGTGTATACGGTAATATTTTATAAAGATGAGTTCGTGATTAGCACGTAGAAAAGTGTCTTGAAGAATATACTGTCAAGTTTTGAAAGAAAATATAATAATTTTTTAGTTTGTAATTAAACACAATAAAATAGTAAATACATAAAAACCTCTTAACCACAAACTTTCGTTATTTTACCCTTATGTGCATTTCAGTTACCAAGTAACCATCCTCAGAGGGATAAATTACAAAGTCTTTGTATGTTATACTTCTGAGGATGGTTACTTGGTAACTGAAATGTACATAAGGGTAAAATAAAGAAAATTTGTGGTTAAGAGGTTTTTGTGTATGTATTATGATATTCAACCACAGTATATTTCTAATAAATAGAAACACAATGTAGGCTATAAATATTATATTATAAGAGGATTGTGGAAGAAATAGAATGGCTTTATATCCCTCGAGGGAGTTGTGACTCTTACGACGGTGACGTACCGCAGTTGAATTGCGATCTTTAAAAAGACAATGACATGACACAAAACAAATAATATGAAAGCTGCGTCTATCTTCTGTTTTAAAATAAGTGCATTTAATTTTCCTACACCCTTTTCTAACACATACCATTTCCTATGAAATGCAAGCACCAATGAGATGACATTAGATTCTAAATTGTTGATTGACTAAGAAAAGACAAAATAATCTCCGACTGGCATCATTTAGGCCTTTTAGCTTATTCTGTGGACTAAAATACGCCTTCAAAACCATTTTCATAAATGCTCTATAAGATTTTAAAAATTTGGTGCAACTGTGGTGATTTTTTAAAAAAAACCTTAAATAAATAAAACTTCCTATTCACAAAAACAATTAAAATTTTTTTTACATTTCAACTGCAAAGCAATTATCTTCAGAGAGAATTATAACAAATATCTCTTAATTCTTGTGGTTAGAATACAATAATGTTCTTGTGTGAATACAATAATACAAATATTGCAAAATACTGAATACTGAATTATTCTTGTCATAATTCCCTATGAAGATGCTTCCTTTGAAATCCAAATGTACTCGTATATAATGATTTTAAAGTTTTGTGGTTATGAGGTTTTATTTATTTTTAAATAAATTAATTAAATTTCACTTACATAAATAACATAAATTATATATATATATATATATATATATATTATATTTTACATATTAAATTTAAATATATAATAACCTAATTGCATTGCCTTGATAAATATTTATTTTATTTTATCGCAAAACTAAAATCAGCAAATATGCAGAATTTATCTTTGAGTTATTTCCTTTCTTATTCTAAACTACAATTATTTCTAGAATATTCTAGAAACTAAATTAGTTTCTAAAACTAATGAATTATTTCATTAATTATGGCATTTTAGGAGTTATACTAATATAATAAATCTCAGAAAACAAGCTTGTTTTGATCTTATTATTTGGATGTTCCAAAAATCAGTAAATAATAGATGTTTTTAAACAACAAAGAAGGTATATTTTCTAACAAAGCTTCTGAATTATTTTTTTTGCTATAACTAAATCACGCAAAAATGATGTTATGTTAAATATAATGGTTAGTAGTGGTATGTTTTAGAGGGTAAGAATAACATAAAGCTATAGTGCTAGGCAACAGCGAGGTCTTCCTTAATAACAAACTGAACATGTGATTAATGATTTTACTTTGAAACGTCTAAAAAATGATTTATGGCCTGAGCAAAATGTTGCAGGTGGAAGAATGTCGCAAGAGGCGATACTTTTACTTGGTAAATTAAAAGTTAGAGATATTTGTGAATAATTTGCCATTTCGTTTAAATATTCGCATCTATAGAAAATTAATAGGCCAAAATTATATATATATATATATATTACGTAGAAGTAAATTACTTTAATTTCGAACTTTTTTTGAAAATTAAGTATTTAGCAATTCGTATGGGATGCCAAAATTTAAATAATTCTAACAATCGTTCCTGCTATCTTGGATTTTCGCGCTGCTGACACAAATTTAAAATTTATCCAGTATTACATGTCTATTTATGCACTGGAATTAAGTATTAAATAAATGAGAAAACGGTTGATCATCGAGGTTAAGATATTTATTTTATTAATGCAACGTCTCGGCCATTAGTTCGTTGCTCTTATCAAGTCTTTTGTGCTGTAATAAACAAAGTACTGTATTTACTGTACATCTTACGATCAAATGTGCAATGTTAGGAGGCCAAACATCAAACTCCTACACTTAACTAAGATCTTTTTGTAGGCTATAGCATCACTATCTTTCCTTTCAGCATTACTAGTGTAGTTACTAGTAATTACTTTCCTTTCATAGTGACGTGTTGGGGTTTGATGTTTTGCCTCCTCACATTGCAGATTTAAATGTTAAATGAAAGGGCTTTGTTTTTGTAACACAAATGGCGTCATAAGGACCAAACAATTAGTTGCAAAACGTTGCATTATTAAAATAAATGTCTTTGACTCGATGATCAACCGTTTTATCTTTTATTTAATTACCCTGTATTAATTTGACTAATTTAAAAATTACCTATACATTTATATATTTGCTAGAAAAATAAATTAGAAATACGTAATATATGAACATATGGTTATGTAAATCATGACAAAAAAGGAATAAAACCAAAAACATTTATGTTAAATTGTTATTTAAATATTTTTACTATAAAATTCAAATATAAATTCCTATTGCATAAATTAAATTATAAGAAAAAATTTGAGGCATAAGTAAGCAAAAAATTTCTATAAGTACTAAATAATATCATTTCATAGAATATAAGGGTATTCATTCAACGTAAAACATTTAGTTTTTAAAAGCAGGTTTTTAACATCCCTATTATTACTAATATTTTTTTATTAATAAATATTGAATTATTTTAATGGGTTTTAAATATTACTTTTATAGCTAATGCCACTCTATATCTCCTATTGTTGTCGTTGTTGTCGTATCTATTGATGTGCAAAGTGCAAACGGAATCTTTAGAGGTTCCTACAAACTTCCTGATGACTATGAAGTATTTCAAATGGTGGTGCTGCAAGTTCAAGGAGGTAACGGACAATAGCTTGACATTCAAAAACGTGATCTGGGCTTAGTTGTTATTAGAGAAAGTACTTGGATATGGGATAAGATTTTATATTAGTTGGTGATATCTATATCTCATATTAAATTTGATATTTCGTCACACAAAACAATAAACGCTAACCAAACAGACAAATTCCATAATTTTTTTCCAAGACTTACAATTTTCAGTGAATACTAAAACTTTATAAAATTGTAGAGTATAGTAGATGTGTCGCAAAGATGCCTAACTACTTTCAAGTGAGAGTAGATATAGCTTAGAGCATTTGAGTAAACAATAACATTATACTCGTATATTGTAAATGATAAAAGTTCAACTTTTTTTTTTAATTACTAAACTCATAAATCAAATTAACATGAATTTTCTTTGATTTATAATTTTAAGAGAGAGACAGAGTTAAAGAGAACTTTAAGTAAAAGGATGATAGAAACAGTTTCATTTAAAAGAGTAAATATATATATATATATATATATATATATATATATATATATATATATATATATATATATATAATTATCGCAATATGTATTCTTGTGTATTAATAAAGAACATAAGTCAAAATACAAATAAAAGAATTATATATATATATATATATATATATATATATATATATATATATATAGTGAATAAGAAAATATATATATATATATATATATATATATATTAAAACAACATAGGTTATTCAAATACAAGAATATTTATTAATTTATATCCAAAGCTTTTCGTTGGTACTGTTTACCAACGAAAAGCTTTGGATATAAATTAATAAATATACTTGTATTTGAATAACCTATGTTGTTTTAAATTATTAAACAAGAAAACGTATTATATATATATATATAAATATATATATATATATATATATATAGAGAGAGAGAGAGAGAGAGAGAGAGAGAGAGACAGACAGACAGACAGAAAGACAGACAGACAGACAGAAAGACAGACAGACAGAGAAAGGGAGAGTGAGAGAGAGACAGACAGACAGAGAGAGGGAGAGTGAGAGAGAGACAGACAGGGAGAGAATATAGTATATATATTTTCTCTTACAGGACACATGGAAGACTGTTTGATATATGGTACTCAACACTTGAAATCAATAAGAGAGAGAGAGAGAGTTGAAGAGAACTTTAAGTGAAGGAAGAGAGAGAATATGTTTCATTTAACACTCAAAATCAAAAAGACGTTTTCGCATCTTTCTAGATTGGCTTTGTAAACAGAAATATTATATTTATCTCCCTTTTAATGTTTAATGAAAACAAAGAGGTTTCCTAGAATAAAATTAGTTCAAAACCCGGTGGAAACATCGTCATATTCTTGGCACGTTTCCCATTTCGTGTCGCGGAGAGGATGCAGCGTTTGGAAACTCTGTAATTGAAATATGGCAGATGTAGGAATATAAAATAATTTACAAATCCCTGTGTAGTGTTAAGGACAAATTAACACGTGTGTATTATATTATATTTCCTAAGTTTAGGCAAGAAACTACGAGATAAAAGTGAAGAGTTTTTCAATTCCTTCTGTAAGTTCACACTTTTCTTATATATATATATATATATATATATATATATATATATATATATATATATATATATATATTTGAACCCGTTATAACAGCGTATTGTTCAACTCTAATGAGGATATGTACCCTAAAACTTTCAAGAGTTTTGACTCTAAGATGATTCTCATTCAATCACTAAGGACATCGATTCTCATATGTATATATATACATATACATATAGCTTTGCAACACTGTTTTCTTGTATTCCCTTATCACTTCACTATATGTACGTAAACAAGAATCTTACTTGGTTTGGTCGTATCTCCATCATCGGGCATCACTGACCGGGGGTTGTAGTAGACTGAGAGCTGTGTGGAATTTCCATTGTCACAATGTGTAGTGTACCGTTATATATATTTCAAATTTTCGATCGGTAATAAATTACTTCTCATTCATCCACTCAAGCTGAAATACGTTTTTTTATACGTATGAGACATTAATAGATTTTTATCAAATACTAATTTACAAAATATGTTTAAAATATTTTTTTTTAATTTTATAAGCGAGAAAAACTTTTCACAATTAGTCAAGGTATGCGATATAGTAATATAGTCACATTTGCTTTAATAGGTGTTATGTATAATTTCATAAAACAGCTGATTTTCTGTTATAGGTTATCTGATAGAACGACTGTTTTAACGTATATGTTATGTTACTTTATGATAATAATTGTAATTATTTAATAAAAAGTAACTAAATAAAATGTGTCTTCGTTAGTCTAAGTACAATTTGTATTTTAAAATTTTTGTTTATATGACTTGTTTTATCGTAAATTACTTTAATATATCACATTATTAAATATCCATAATGTAATTTATTCACAGTATATATAGATTAGGATAGATTTGGTAATAAACATTAGGTTTATCAGCTAAGATAATTGGAAGTGTTTCCAAAACCATAATTACCTTAATCATTATTAATCACTATTCATGGCTCGAAACACTTTAATTACTTATTTGGTAAGAAGTTTTGAGAATATGTTATAATGAAAAATATGGTAATCTGTTTTTCAAATAATATATATTCTATTTATGACTTTTATTTGATAGTCTAAGCCATCGAGAATCGGTTAAATATTCTTCTTATAATTTACAGCTTGTGATTTTATATTATAACAATGTGTTATACACAAGAAATGTTTGACATATAACTATTTAATGATGAGTCTAATTATTTGTATCACAAAAATAACACTAAACATAGGAAATTAAGTAATGGCTAATTAAAAATGTACTTCTCCTTGCCTAGGAACACTTTTATGATATTTCCCAACATTACTAATATATTTACATTTCAAAGTATTTTGTAATACAATGTCGTTCTTTTAACTATTTATCAAATAGACGATATTAATCATTCTGAAGCATACGTGAAGCCAGAGATAATAAACTGGAATCTCAGTACTCTTGTTAACGTCTATTTAAAAGCTAGCTCTTAATTTACAAAAAAAAAAAATGTTTCATTAATAAAAACAAAAAATCTAAAGAAACATTTCTTACGTCATTTTCTACTTTGGTCAACAAAGAAAAACTTTATTTTACTTACTTTTTAATAAATACTTACAATTAGTATAAATAAAATGACATAACTTATGCGTTAAAACAGCAGTTCCACATTATAAGCTAAACCATACAAATTAGGTATTTTAATAAATTATAAGTTACCACTTATTTTAAGCTAAATGGGATGAAATCGCATACTTTGCCCCTTTTGTTAAACTTTTTTTCTCATATATAACTAAATGTTAATTCCCTATTAAATTTAAATATTGAATTATTATTTTAAAAAGACTATTAACATCATGTATCATCCACTACAAGTTTAACAAATTTCATTTATACTAAAGTGGATGAATAAAAAGTATTTGATTAAGGATTGAAAATTCGAACAAGATATAAATAGAGAGAATGTGAACTAATAGAAATATAAAATAAATTTAAACACAACAGAGGAATAGATTCAAATAATAACACTTCTATAACGTACTTTCAAAACTCTTTTCACGAGCGGATCTGTTTCTGGTACTGGAAAGAACAACACAATTAAAAAAGATTTAAAACATACGTTGGGAGAATATTTATAAAACCTGACAGATGAATTAAGTGAAGTAAATACCATATGGAATTTAAAATACATAACTGGATATAATTGCATATATTAGATCCAAGTCTGCCATATATGTATGTAGTAAATTGTACACATATAAGTTGTAAGCGGTGACATGCTTTATTAGAAAAAAAAATTTGTATTATTTTATAAAAAAAAATAACTAATTATTTATTTTTAGTTTTTGGTAAGGTAACTAAAATTGAATTGGTTATTAATAAATGTGTACTTTGTATTATATTAAACAAAAACCAAGATATTGTGTGTACTATTTGTATATTATTACTAGAACATGATATTACAATAAGTTGATGATATTTTGCTACTAAATATTTACTTGCTAAATTGTTTAATTATATAATGTAATAAATGTGATAACTCATTACCGTGGGGTAGACCAGCTCCATATTTAATTTTATTTGATGCTATTGTTACTAAGGAAATATAAGTATAAATGTTAAATTTTAAGCTTTCAAAATTATTTTGCTCTACTTAATCTATTAAAAAGCAAAATGATATGTTATATAAAGATTATTTTTAAATATTAAACGTATCGACTGAATAGGAAAGTATTTTTATACAAGTCTGGCATATAAGTATGTAGTAAATTTTACACTTATCACTTGGAAATAGTGACTTGCTTTGAAGAAATTTTTTTTTAAAATTCATAAAAAATATAACTAATTATTTATTTTTAGTTTTTAGTCGGGTAATTAAAGTTGAATGGTCTATTAATAAGTGTGTACTTTGTATTATATTAAACAAAACCAAGATATTGTGTGTAGACTACCATTTGTATATTATTACTAGAGCATGATATTACACTACGTTCGTTATATTTTGCTACTAAATATTTATGTGCTAAATTATTTAGTTATAGAATATAATAATAACTGTGACAACTCATTAACGTGCGTTAGACAAATACTGTATTTAATTTTATTTGATGCCATCGTTACTCTAGGAATATAGACATAAATTTATTTTGCATTATCTAAACTATTAAAAACAAAACGATATATCGTATAAAAAATTATTTTCAAATATTAGACGTACCGACTGTATAGGAAAGTGTTTTTATACGTACCTCTCGTATAGGCCTAAGTGATGTTTTTCTGCTTTTACAATAATTGGATTTTGCACAAAGGCTTTTGTTGCGCTCTGTAAAAACGTCTCAATCATCAATCCTAAAGAATGATCCAATTTCCTTTTGTCACTCTCGTTACTTCAGGAGAGACCATTGTGTTTTTTGTAATTAAAGTATTTGCCGTAAAGAGCTTAGATAAAATATTTTGAAAAGTATAAATTGAGGAAAAGTAAAATATTACCCTTAGTTCCATTTAGAACTAAGGCATAAACCATTTAAATTTATTGCAGTAATCAAAAGTTTATGTATTTACTATCGTTTCCAAAAAAAACGTTCGCTGTAGGTAGTTCAATGTCAGTGAATTTACTGACAGGGTTAGAAGAAATACATACTTAATATTATTTTTTGTAGAAAAAAATAAAACCATCACAGCGTGTTGTTTGCGTAGAAGAAGTCTAATATCACTAAGACAGTTCTGATGATTAATTTAAATGCAAATAAACAATATTCCTCTTGAATATGGTTTAGAGAGAGGATTGTTAAACGCCTAGAGAATAAAACTAGAGTTGTTTGTTCAATAAAAGAGGTTGAGATGAGCCATATCAAGTTACAGAGGTATGCTATTAATATTAAGGAGCTAAAAACCCCAGTAAAAAATTGACGTACGTTTATACACTTGGAAAACCTAAACATACTTAGTCATAACGTAAATGTTTTGAATTTGTCAGGGTATTTTGTAATGTTATTTTTGTTTAATTTGTTTATTTAAAAATATAAATGTAATTATTTCTGATTTGTAATTGATTGTAACTGTAGTAGGGTTTAGGGGTTTTTGTGTTTTTGTTTCAATTTAATATGTAATGTTGTAGTAATAATAATGTTATAGTTTGTAATGTTATGTTTGTTATGTTAGTTATATTTTAAACAATTTTAATTTTGGCGTTACCCGTTTTATAGGTTTATGTAGTGTTTTTTTAATTATACCAACTCTTGAATTTCTAATTAAAACTCTTTAGCTGAATAAAACCGTCACCAAACATCTCCAACATCTTAACCAACAGGTCTCAACTCAACATCTCCAAGCAGAAGGCACTGATGAAGATTGCCACATAGCTGTCGAAAACGTCCTGTGTCAGTAAGTTTTCACAAATTTACAGAATTTAAAGTTCAGATAGTCATAAACCGATGTTAAAGTGATTAATTATAAGAAGTTTCATTGTAGCTATGTTTATTTGTAAAGTATTGTTATTGTTGTTGATAATTCTAATTGTGCACTTATGTGTTGTGGGCCTGAAGAAGGTAACATAGCCATTATTGAAACGTTGCCTGTATAAATAGATAGTTTTACCTGACTCCCAAGCCAACACCTTTTACTTAACAATAAATAATGTCTGCGAGTGTAAACATGAATAATAATAAAACTTAAGGTTCTAAAACATATATTTAAATTTGTAAACAATTCATTCCTTTAAATTTACATTTACCACATTTTTATAATTTATTTAAACAGAAATCATTTTTAATTAATAAAAAACGAAAGTATATTTATGACAGTAAAAAGCTAAAACATGTCTATCAATGCTTTTATTACACATATTTGTATGGACTCCTTAAAAATAAAATTTATATCTAGGGGGAATGCAAAAGCTATAAGTTTCTTTAACAATAGGTTAACACTTTGGATATGTTATGCAAACCTAACTTGGTGTTTTAGTTATTATATTTTACGTTACTATTAGGCTATCTTATAGAACCATATATCCTACTAATGTTTTCGTTTACGACCTCACTACTTTAATGTTCTTCAGAGGCACAAACTTCTTACTGGTAAAGATTCTCGAACTCGCTACAGCAAAATATGTGACGATATAAAAATAAAATTTATATCTAGGGGGAATGCAAAAGCTATAAGTTTCTTTAACAATAGGTTAACACTTTGGATATGTTATGCAAACCTAACTTGGTGTTTTAGTTATTATATTTTACGTTACTATTAGGCTATTTTATAGAACCATATATCCTACTAATGTTTTCGTTTACGACTTCACTACTTTAATGTTCGTAATAAGCATAAAGTTCTTATTGCTAAAGATTCTCGAACTCGCTACAGCTAAATATATGACGATATAAAAATAAAATTTATATCTAGGGGGAATGCAAAAGCTATAAGTTTCTTTAACAATAGGTTAACACTTTGGATATGTTATGCAAACCTAACTTGTTGTTTTAGTTATTATATTTTACGTTACTATTAGGCTATCTGATAGGAACATGAATCCTACTAATGTTTTCCTTTACGACCTCACTACTTTAATGTTCGTAATAAGCATAAAGTTCTTATTGTTAAAGATTCTCGAACTCGCTACAGCTAAATATATGACGATATAAAAATAAAAGGCGTACATAAAACTCAAAAAAATTAAACATCTAAAAACTCAGACGCGTTTCAACGGCAAAGTCATCGTCATCAGTGAGGTGTAAGTTTGAGTTTATAATAGCAACACTCACTGAAGAGGATGACTTTGTCATTGAAACGTGTCAGAGTTAATAACTGATTAATTTTTGTGCACGATCGTTATTTGTATTACCATAACCTCACAAGCTAAGCTCAAAGAATAGTTCAATATATTACAATATTACGTGTGGTAGAAAAGTATGGTACCATAAGATTAATATGTTGGTATTCAATTTAAAAATAAGGTAAATTTATTTTACTATGCATGAGGTAACGTTACTAAAATAGAATATTACACTTCTATATTAGTTTGGGTGATCTTATTTCTACTGTTACTGTCTGTGGATGAAAATTTGTATGGAGTTAGTAATGTTTTGTACAAATTTGCTTGCTTGCGTGCCTACGGGAGAAACAGATTAGTCGCCCTATTGAATCTAATCTAATTCGGAATAGAGATAAAGTAGTAACTAACTGGAAGTGTAAAGTTCTTATAAGGGTTTGAATCGTGTATTATTTTATAATATACCAACCTTTTGCGGTGGAAAACGTAAGTGAAGGATTTAGAAAATGCAAGTGTCACTGATACCAATTTAATTTTAAGCTATACGTTTACTGGAACAATACGATGATTGTTAGTAGCATAAATGAAACTTAAATAGGCTTTCGAATAAAAGAGACTATCTGGGTTGGCCCTCGACATTTGGTTAGTGGATAAATTTATATAAACTAATCTCTTAGACTACATTGAGGATTAGAACATAAGAAATGTATTTGAGAAAAATATTTTATTGTTACACCTAATTTGTTGTGTGAAAACTACAACAATTTAGTCATAAACACTAAAAACCTTATGTCTTTATCCTTCTGCGAAAACATATCAATGCACAAAAGGAAATTTGAAATCCTTTTATTTTAATGGGATGTCTGAAAGGAAATTCCATTAAACGATGGTTATTTTATTTTATGATCCAATATAGAAGTTTAATCGGTTTCTTTTCGATGAAATACAGCTTCAAAACATTGAAAACTCATTATTTTAATCCATTTCGAAGCATTAGCGTAATCGATCGTTCTCCACCTTCAGAAAATAAGTAACAGAATGCTTTCTCTAGCGAGCAATTGCAATTTATTTGTCTGAAAGAGATTACTCGAACAATTACATATCAATAGATAAATGTTACGTTTTATCATTGGTAAAATCAATTTATCAAACAGATATTTAAGAGTTGGATTAAATGTGTTATATTGGTACTAAAGCAATCATTATCAATCTAGCTTTTTTTTTGTTAGAGGGAAAATACTACTATCTTAAGTGAGTTTCTTCTCGGCACAACTAATAACTCATACCAATTTTGTAAAATTTTATTGTTAAAGTTTATTTTTTCATGAAAATGTTTATTAGTTTTAAATAGAAAAAGCGGAATAATTAACTTGATTGTTTTTTTAAAACACACACACACACACACACACATGCGCGCGCATGTATATATATATATATATATATATATATATTGCAATATGTATTCTTGTGTATTAGTAAAGAACTAAGTCAAAATACAAATACAAGAATTATAATTGAATTCACTTAATTCAATTATAATTCTTGTATTTGTATTTTGACTTAGTTCTTTATATATATATATATATATATATATATATATATATATATATATATATAAAATTAAATGACACTTTCATAAACGAAACTTTCGATGATTAGTAGTATCAGCATTATCAAAATTTTCAAAGTGCCTTATAGTTCTATGACTACATCTGGACTGATTCCAGGCTATATTTAGTCCAGACGAAAATTTTGAAAATTTTGATAATGCTGATACTGCCGATCAGCGAAAGGTTTCAATGTATGAAGAAAAATAAATTAAAATTTCTTGTTTATGAAAGTGAAATTCAATTGTGTGTATATACAAGAAAAAGAAATGTATCCAAGGCTTACAATATATATATACCCTATATATATATATATATATATATATATATATATATATATATATATATATATATATATATATATATATATATTTATATACATATATATATATATATATATATATATATATATATATATATATATATATATTGAAGGATTCGACTTACTATTAGAAATTATTTCTCTGTGAATAATATATTCATTTATAAAACCTCATTATTTTAAAATTCTTAGGAAAAGATATATTCGAAACAGAGTTACCATTGTTGTACTTATTCTATATATAGTTTTAAGCGTAGTAGATTTTTATGTAATTTATCTTGATGCGTTTGACTTGTATTTATTCTTCAATCAGAACATATATTTAATGATGTTTATATTGATTTAACTTTATGTTTATATTCATTTTTATATCTTTATTTATCACCTTAATCAACGTATGGCATTTAAATTAGGAAATTTATGTATTTTACAAATTTTTTGCGTTCCCGAATTTAAATTAAACATGCAGATAAATATATTTGTATATATAAGGATGATTTGTTTTTGTAACTTTTCACTGATTACAATCGTTTTTATTAACAAGAATGATTTCAAACACTCTTGAAGGTTTTCGATGAATAAGTTTTATAGGTTATCCTCTTCTTAACAAGAAGCGTTATTGAGTGCATACCTACAAGAGTTCTTGACAGTATCCACTTAATCTAATATACCTCTTTCCAAAGTTAGGCCATATTCCACACACATACAACGGAGATAACAGTTGAATATTTTTCATAGATAATTTTTCAATTAATAACAAGACACACACTTAGCAAGAATATAAAATATTCAATCGACTCCTCACTATATTCATTTCCATCCATTATGAATAAGGAAACAAGAAATATAAACAAAAATGTTTTAAAGTATATTCCGACTTGGGTTGACATAAGAAACTTTATTTTAGTTACTTTTTATTAAATAATTACTATATATATATATATATATATATACATAAACTATCACATAAGATCAGCTGTTTTATGAAATCATTAGTTATCATTTATTTTAAACCAAATGGGACGATCCTATTTATATTAAACCAACCTTGACCCTTTTAATAATGAATTTTCTCCCATATAAAACTAAAGTTAAATAATTAAATTTTTTTAAAGTGTTTTATTAACGAATGAAATTTTGAAAAAGATAATTATCAGGAGAGCTTGAACTAATAAAAGGAGCCTAAAAATATCTTTACTATTTTATATTAGAAATATTTATTAAAATGTAAATCTCTCAGTGCATTTTGTCAGTGGTTAGGGTGTTATGTTTTGTAAAATTGAATAATAACAACTTTTTTTTATTAAACTTTCGTTTTACAAACCTCATCTTCATTTTAAAAAAATCATTTTATTTTATAAATTATAATTTTATAGATTTATATAATTTATTTATTATAATTCAAAAAAATTATGTGGAAATGGTTTTCATTGAGAAAATATGTAAAATAAACCAAATAAATCTTCATAATCTAGAAAACCATAAATTTTTAAATCTCTATTTAAAGACTTCTTTTGAATTAAAATTAAGGATGCTAAGAACTCTGTGCCTAATTGGCTTTTGATATCAACATTTCAAGTAGAAACATTAAAACTCCACTTCTTTTCGAAGTCTAATTAACTACTTATTTCGAAATCGCACATTTGTAATCATAGAGTTTTATTTTTCAACATTAAGTGAAGCGTAAATAATTTATAAAAACTAAAAAAAAATATTTAAATATTATTATAAAACGGCCTGAAAACAAAACCTAGCTGACTATTGGTATTATGGTAGCAATAATGGAAACCTTTAAATATTCAATTATTTATAGTAATTATTTGAAAAAATAACTTGAAGGAAATCATTTAAAAAAATAATGTTATATTTACTCGTGAATACAAAAGACTGTCGGAGCAATAAATTAATCTTTTATATGATTTATATGTTTTATATAAGTCAAATATGTATATGTTTTATTACAAAATTATTAGGCTATATTTTTACCATTTTTATGATACTTAAAACGCTAAGTAGTCGCTACTAATGACATGGATGAAAATTTAATACATATAAATACATAAAACCTTCTTAAATATTACTAATGTATTTGACATATATGTATACATAGAATGAATGTTATTAACGCATGAAACTTAATAATTTTGTTTTATAGAAATATTCTCATCTAAATAATTCTCTAATATAACTACGCCTAATGAGAAAGGTTACCAGACTAAATACAAATTTATCATAGAGTTTAAAAATGTTTATCGGGCACCAATAAGATTAGAGTTTACGAAACATATCCTATCCAATAGGGCAATCTACGTTATAACCGGATTACCTACGTTAGACCTCAATACGCAATTGCCAATTACGCTGGACAAATGTTCAAGATAAAAGAACAATAAACACTCCAGTTATTTAGATTTTAAATTCAACAGTCGAGATTAACTATAAAACTGGGTTTGGCCTATAGAATAGTAAATTGTGTTTTTATGATAGTATCTTTTCAAGATATATAAATAAGCTTATTTAAAATGAAAAAATCATTTAAATGTACTATTTAGGCGGTTTGATGATTATTTAGGTTTAATTTAATACACCAATACAATGATGTTAGTCTTAATCGTTTGACCTATTCCAGATTCTATACAAATACAAATGGTATTACTATGATAATTACGATCATGTATCACGAGTTAATCTTATTTCTTTGTAGTCCTGATAGTTGTATCCTTAGCTATTTTCCGAAATTTTTTTGGCATATTTAACACATTTTATAAACAATTTATACAATAATAGAAATTATGACATTAATGTATACTGTTATAATGTGTATAAGAACATTATATATTATTAACAAATAATTTATATATTATATAATAATATCATTTATTCATATTATTTTAAATTATTTTGTGTATTTATTCTAATCCCAGCTTTTTATCATTGATTTATGTTACTTACATTATTATAATTTATATAATTTATTGGTTTTATTATTATTATTTTATAATATAATAGCAGACTATGTCTGTTTTTTGATTACTGTGTAATAATTCGCTAGTATTCTTGAAGACGCTATCTTCTTGAAAAAGCCATATTGATTTTAGGTTTGTTCCGTTTCCTGATATTTTAAATAACTATTTTAGTTTATTTGGCTTCTACGTGATTCTCATCAACAATTGAACAAATAATAAATGTGAAAGAAGTAGTTGTAAAATGTAGTTGTAATATTTTGTTTTATCTATAAATAGTCTACTCTTATATTTTTGTTCAAATGTCAATTTTGTTTATGCTATATTTTATTTATCGCCCTCTGTTGAATTTTACTGTATATTTGACGTTTATTATTTTTTATAATTATTTATTCATTTTACTTTATTTAAAATAATTAATGTTTGCTGACTCGATCTAACCCAGACATTTCAGGGGCGACCTTGGCGTGATCCTTTCCTCGTTCATAAACATACAAGTTAGAACAAAAGCATTTACAAAGTATTTACGTTTCAGTCTACAGAAAAGATTTAATCCTTAAAACACTGATCACCTGTATTGCTACAGCTAAACTTAAAATACTCCAGGTTTAAAATGATCTTCAGCCTAAAAATGTATTACAGTAAACCCTCTTTTATCCGGTCCTCTCATACCCGGAACCTCCTTTATACGGACGTAATATAAATATAAAGTAAGACTATTTATTCAGCAATGGTAGCTTGTCATCGAGAGAGTTCTCTGGTATTCCAGCTTTCCAGTTATTTGACCAGCTGATCGAGTACATCGACCAGCTGATTGTCACCTTTTTGAAGGTGGAGGGATTTTCATCAAAGAAATGATTTTAACGAATCAAGCAAACCACCATTACATCTTTTTTTTACCAAAACTAATAAATAAAGTACAAATGTATGTACAGTACAGTATTAAGGAACTGTACATACAGGCATGTAACTATATTGTACATACGGTTCTATATTGCTATTAAAATATATTTACAATCTTCAATAGATGTAACTTATTTACTTAAAACAATCATAAATCTACTTAGAATATAAATGGTTGTGAATATGTAGTACAAACATACATCATTACACAACCCCTCCAATATCCGGATTATATATTTCTTTATAAAAAGAATTACCATAAAACAGAAACATTGCCATACAAACTATACGAAATACCCCGGTAGGTTTGGAATTTCAAAACAATCTCCACATATGTTTTCTTGCATGAGCATACATTAAAAAAATACAAACTATTATTATTTTTAGTAAACATATTATATGAAACCCAATACAACAAAACTAATAAAAAATAACTAATATTGCCAGTTAGCTAAGAATAAACGGTTATGTACATTTCAATGACAATGTCACCATCATCAGAAAGTCTTATCATAAAATTACATTCTATAATACAATAAATTACAAACTAGTCTGCCCTTATATTCATTGTATTAAAGATTGTAATCTAGTAATAAGAACCTCTGATGATGATCTTGTAATAATGATGATAATGACATAGTCATCGAAATGTTTAATCCAGGTAACTTGTAATATTAGTCAATTTTTGTATTATTTTGGTGGTATTACGGTTTTTTCAATATCTTTCTTGTAGTATAGTGATACCACTCTGCTCTTGATATTGTATATTTTTGTTTACATTTACTTATATAAAATTATTATAAATTTAATTTTTCCAATAAAAACGAATATTCTATTTCAGTTAAATTCCACAATTTGTTTTTAAAAAGTAGGTTGATTAATTTTAGTCACAGCTTCGATCTCTTACGTTATTTTAAAATTTGACAACAAATTTGTAGGAAATCTAGTAATGTTTTCCTTTGCGTATGAGAAAAAGTTGTATTTACACTTCGTTTGTAACATTATTTGTGAAAACTTACTGAGAAAGAACGTTTTCGATCGCTATGTGGCGATCTTCAACAGTGTCTTCTGCTTGGAGATGTTGGGTTAAGCGGTGACGGTTCTCTTCATCTCAAGAATTTAAATTATCAATTCAAAAGTTGTTATGAATATAAAACCTCTAAAATGAGTAACGTCAAAAGTAAATTGTTTAAAATATATTTAACATAACAATTACAAAATAGTACATATTAAATTGTAACAAAAACATGAAACCCCCTCTAACCACTACTACAGTTACAATCAGTTACAAGTCAGAAATAGTTACATTTATATTTTAAAAACACACAAATTAAAACAAAATAACATTACAAACCACCCTGACAATTTTCAAATATTTAGCCTTATCATGACTAAGTATGTTTAAGTTTTCCAATCCGTATTGTATAAACGTTGCCAAGTTTCTGGTGTCCTTAATATTAATAGCATACTTCTGTAGCTTAATAAGGCTTATCTCAACCGCTTTTACTTTTAAATAAACTAAAGTTTGTAACGGTTTTAAGACATTATTTTAGTTTTAATTTTAAGTTTAAGTTTTAGTTTTAAGTTCTAGCTTACATTTCAGGCGTAATAATAATCGTCTGTCTGTAACGCACTTCAAAACTTGAAGGTAGAACTCCGTTACATTAAAATACTTTAAAATACAAAGTTAAATCATTTAAACTAGCAGAGTTTCATTAAATTAATTTTTTAAGGCTTATTAACTTGAAATGCATGGAATTGTGTGCTGGTTAAATAATTACTCTTTTGAATTTCAATTAAAGAAATTACACTCATTTTATTTAACAAAGAAAAATAATATAAATTATAATCATGATACAAATTTCTTGACATTGCTTCAGTTACGGATTATTGAACATTTAATATTTAACTTATGAATTTTTACGGATAGCAATCTATCAATTAATCAATCAAGGGATCAATGGATCAATGGCTGAAAATGAATCTGTACTCGAGTTTACTTGCTTTTTTCATAATCAAATTTTATAATTCAAGGTGAACACAAGTGCACCAAAAGATGCGTAAATTACATTTATGTATATAGGTTGAAACGTTCAAGGTTCATTAATTTGAGTTAAACTGTCTAACATTTTAAATTTTGCAATAAATCTCTAAAGTCTTAAATCGTCCACTTAGCTGTATTCACATGTTGTAACCTCGCATCCTCCTTGTGGAAAAGTCTTAGGAAATGTCATCGGTAACTTCAGCGTCCCATCTTTGTACCTGGTTATGTACGCTGTCTTCTACACCATAATTATAACATGTTTAAGAAAATGAATATTAAATTAAATTTTGAAAACAAAATAATATTTCCTTGCTCTCGGACACGTCCGTTGCCCTTTACATCTTGGCTAAAAGAGAGTTGAAACTAACGTTGGAAGCAACCTTCCCCGCTACCGCGCATCGCATGTGCGCAGACGTACTTTATTACTTGTTTTCAAACTTTCCGACAGATGTCACTATCAACCAGAGATCTCATTAAACATATTTCTAATACATCACAATTTTTTTTATATAGTTGTATATTGTTACAATTTTTGAATACATTCTCGTTTGTTTTCTGAAATTGCCAATTTAATATGTAACACCATCTAAAGTGTGTTACAAGTTTAATTCTCTAGGCGTTTAACAATGCTATCTCTAAACAATATTTAGGAGACAAATTGTTTATTAAATTAATCATCAGAACTATCTTAGTAATGTTCGTTCTCACGCTGTGATGGTTTTATTATTTTCTACAAAAACTAATATTAAGCATGTATTTCTTCTCAGTAAATTCACCAAACCTGTGTCTCATATTGCGTTTTGTCTTACATTCATGTATCTTCATGCTCTATATACCTTATCAATCAGATAATTAAACTCTTCCTTGGTATTAGCAAGTACCGCAGCGTTTTCACAAATCTTATCTCTTTATAAAATAGTATGGCCTAATAGTTATCCCATAGATGAAATTAACATTCCCCATCTGATTCATTAAACTACCTAAAGCGAACGTTATTTAGGAAATAAACTTTTGATTACTGAAATGAATTTCAAGGATTTATGACTTAGTTCTAAATTGAACAAAGTGTAATATTTTACTTTTCCTCAATTTATACTTTTCAAAATATTTTATCTAAGCTCTTTTCAGGAAATACTTTAATTACAAAAAAACACAATGGACTCTCCTAAAGTAACGAGAGTGACAAAAGGAAATTGGAACATTCTTTAGGATGGATGATTGGACATTTTTTAAAGCGCGCAACAAAAGCCTTTGTGCAAAATCCAATTATTTTAAAAGCAAAAAACATCACTTAGGCCTATACGAGAGGTAAGTATAAAAACATCACTTAGGCCTATTCGAGAGGTACGTATAAAAACATCACTTAGGCCTATACGAGAGGTACGTATAGAAACATCACTTAGGCCTATACGAGAGGTACGGATAAAAACATCACTTAGGCCAATACGAGAGGTACGTATAAAAACATCACTTAGGCCTATACGAGAGGTACGTATAAAAACATCACTTAGGCCTATACGAGAAGTACGTATAAAAACACTTTCATATTCAGTCGACACGTCTAATATTTAAAAATTAATTTTTATATAACATATCATTTTGCTTTTTAATAGATTAAGTAGAGCTATTTTAACACATAGGTTATATTACCTAATAGATACTAATTGTAATTATTACAAAAAAGTAACTGACGTAAAGATTTTCTTTGTTCACCAAAATAGAAAATGACGTAAATAAATGGTTGTTTGTATTTTTTTTGTTTCTCTCAATGAAATATGTTTTTTTTGTCAATTAAGGGCTGGCTTTTAAATATACGTTAACTAGAGTACTAGGAATCCTGTTTATTATCTCTGCCTTTACGTAAGCTTCAGAATTATCAACATCGTTCATTTGATAAATACTTCGATGAACAACAAAATATTATATTATAAAATACTTTATATTACAAAATACTTTGAAATGTAAATACAAAAGTAATATTGTGAAATATCAATGTATAAAAGTATTCGTAGGGAAGGAGAGGTACATTTTTAATTAGCCATTAATATATTTCCTTTTTCTAGTGTTATTTTTGTACTACACACAATTAGACTCATCATTAAATAGTTATATGTCAAACATTTTTTGTGTATAACACATTGCTATAATATAAAATCACAAGCTGTAAATTATAACAGGAATATATAACCTATTCCCGATGGCTTAGAATATCATATAATAATAGAATATATATATATTATATAAAAAGAGATTACCATATTTTTCAGTATAACATATTCCCAAAACTCCTTTCCAAATCAGTAACTAAAGTGTTTTGAGCCATGAATAGTGATTAATAATGATACAGTAATTTATTTATGGTTTTGGAAACACTTCCAATTATCTTAGATGATAAACCTAATGTTTATTACCAAATACATCCTAATCCATATATACTGTGGATAAATTACATTATGGTTATTTAATAATGTAATATAATAAAGTAGTTTACGTTAGAACAAGTCATTTAAACGAAAATTTTAAAAGACAATTTGTACTTAGGCTAACGAAGACAAATCTATTTCAGTTACTTTTTATTAAATAATTACAATTAATATAATAAAGTAACATAACATATACGTTAAAACAGTCGTTCTATCAGATAACCTATAACATAAAATCAGCTGTTTTATGAAATTATACATAACACCTATTAAAGCAAATGTGAATATATTACTGTATCGCATACCTTCACTAATTGTGAAAAATGTTTCTCGACTATAAAATTTAAAAAAAAAATCATTGTAAAAATATTTTTGAAAAAGCAATATTTGATAAAAAAATCTATTAACGTAAAGTATTATACGTGTAAAAAACCTATTTCAGCTTGAGTGGATGAATAAGAAGTATTTTTATTGGGTTCAAAAATTTGAAATATATATATAACGGTACACTATACCTTGTGACAACGGGAATTCCACACAGCTCGCAGTCTACTACAACCCCCGGTCAGTGATGCCCGATGATGGAGATACGACCAATCTTTAAAAGTTAACTCGCATAATTACCAAGTAAGATTCTTGTTTAGGTACATATAATGAAAGTCTTAAGTAAATACAAGAAAACAGTGTTGTAATGCTACACACACACACACACACACACACACACACACACACACACACACACACACACACACACACACACACACACACACACACACACACACACACCACACACACACACACACATATATATATATATATATATATATATATATATATATATATATATTTATATATATTTATACATATGATAATTGTTGTCCTGAGTGATTGAATGAGAATCATCTTAGAGTCAAAACTATAAATGGTAGCCTCTTGAAAGTTTTAGGGTGTATCTCCTCTTTAGAGTTGAACAACACGCTGTTATAACGGGTTCTAATATATATAAGAAAAGTTTGAACTTATAGAAAGAATTAAAAAACATCTTCACTTTTATCTTGTAGTTTTTTGCCTAAACTTAGGAAACATAATATAATACACTCTTGTTAATTTGTCTTTAACACTACACAGGGATTTGTAAATTATTTAATATTCCTACATCTGCCATATTTCAATTACAGAGTTTCCAAACGCTGCATCCTCTCCGCGTCACGAAATGGGAAAGGTGCGAAGAATATGACGATGTTTCCACCGGGTTTTGAACCAATTTTATTCTAGGAAAGGTCTTTGTTTTCATAAAACGTAAAAAGAGATAGATAAATATAATATTTCTGTTTACAAGGCAAATCTAGAGAGTCTTTTTGATTTCGAGTTTTAAATGAAACATATACTCTCTCTTCCTTCACTTAAAGTTGTCTTCAATTCTCTCTCTCTTATTGATTTCAAGTGTTGAGTACCATATATCAAACAGTCTTCCATGTGTCCTGTATGAGTAAATATATACTATACTCTCTCTCTGTCTGTCTCTCTCTCTCTCACTCTTCCTCTCTCTGTCGGTCTCTCTGTCTCTCTCTCTCTCTCTCTCTCTCTCTCTCTCTCTCTATATATATATATATATATATATATATATATATATATATATATATATATATACAGTAAACTCCCGATTATCCGTGGAATAGGGTGGCCCGGCATCGCCGGATAACGAATTCCCCGTATAATCCGCTATGAACAAAAAATACGCAAAACGATCGATAATCGATTATTATACCATAAGTTACACATATAATGAGCCCGGTTAATGCAATTCACAAATAATCTTTAGAGGACAAAATAAATACAGAAAATTATTTAAAATGTCGATGTATTTGACGGATTATAACATGTACATTTATATGTCTAATTATTTACAATACGTAGATAAGTATATGTCAAAAGTAAGTATGTATGTACATATGTAATTTCCTTTACACATAATACTTTCACTTTTTAACAAAAAAATCTGTCACTTTCGTCTCTTTTTTTGTGACCATTGATTTAGCTTTGATCAAAGTTCCTTGAGAACCATTTTGTCGCACAGTGAAGAGTCGTCTTGCTCTAATTATTGTGTCCGTTGTTTTCATCTCAAAAATTTTATTTGTAACATATACAGGTTTATTTGGGACATTTAAACAGTGTATTAGACATTAAAATGTTGTTTTATTTATCGGTTTACAACAAAAAAAAGGAAATTCACATTATATATCAACTAATACAAATGATAAAATACTGCATGACAAAAAAATAAAATTCAATAAAAAAGACAAATAAATAAAGATAACTCATAAAAATTCAAACTACCTACTACTTATTTTAGTATAATAACCACTCAACGTTCAATTCGGAATGTTTGTTTCTACTTGTGACACAAAGCCATAAAGATCGATAATGTATATGACAGACATGGATAATGCGTATGTCACGTCCTAGACTATTTATAGCCGAGATTAGGTGACATTTGTTTACAATCTTATGATAGACATTAGGTTTTCGGGCATCCAAGCATTTTGTCATTGTCTCTTATATACAGTAATCTGTTCCCAACTCGATAAACGACAGTTATCGTTTATCCTTGCGTTATTTGAGATAGCTTTGTTTATTTTTATGATCGTTGTCTTTACCGGATATTGTGCCGCGTTGAGTGGTTAAAAAAAACATAAATGAATCTGATTGGAATAAATTTGGATATTTGTAAAACAATGGCAGACCCCGGATAATCCGCAAACCGGTTAATCCGCCCAATAATCCGCCGGATAATCGGGAGTTTACTGTGTATACTGTGAAAATTCAATTTCCATTAGCCATGTCCTAATTTCCTATTTTCAGTGTTATTTTAGTGCTAAAATCAACTACACTTTGTACTAAATAGTTTTATATCTACAATTGCTTATATATAACACATTGTTGTAATATAAAATCACAAGTTCTAAATTATAACAAGATTATTTAATCTATTCTCGTTGGCTTAGCCATAAATAAACTAAAGGCATGTTTTTTAAAAACAGATTAGCATAAACGTTTGATTACATTTTTCTGCCATTCCTAACTTTTTAATCTGTTGATAAGTTAGTAATGGCAGAAAAAGTTACTCAAACATAGCAATATTCCCAACAGAAATGAAGATGAGTATATTAGGATTAGCATATTTTTCAGTTTGACATATTCTCAAACCTCCTTTCTACATCAGTAATTGAAAGCGTATCGTACCATGGATAGTGATTATTAATAAATATGTACGTTAATTAGGGTTTACGAAACACTTCCAAATATCTTACGTGATAAACCTAATGTTTATTACCAAATCCATCCTAATCCATATATATACTGCGGTTAAATTACATTATGAATATTTATTAATGTGATATAATTAAATAATTTACGTTGAAACATTCTAAACGAAAATTTTGAAAGATAATTTGTACTTAGGCTAACGAAGACAATTATATTTCAGTTACTTTTTATTAAATAATTACAATTAATATAATAATGTGCCATAACATATACGTTAAAACAGTTGTTCTACCAGATAACCTATAGAAAAAAATTATCTGCTTTATGAAATTATACATTATACTTATTAAAGCAAATGTGACGAAATTACTATATCGTATACCTTGGCTATTTGTGAAATGTTTTTCTCGCTCATAGAATTAAAAAATCCATTGTTAACCCTTTGGACGCCACGGTCCGATCTATCGGACCAACGATGTGTAGGCGAAAACCGCCACGGTCCGATTCATCGGACCGACGATATGTAGGCGAAAACCGCCAAGGTCCGATCAATCGAACCGATAGGAAAACATTATTTTTAAGATATATTTAGACACTTTTAAAGTTTGTTTCTATTGTTTTGGACTTTCGTTGAAGTCACTAACACTACAGGAAAATAATTTTCACAATGGAAGTACCAGTGACCTTGGCTCAGCTCTTTGTTTTTGTCGTCATGGGGGCAGAGCTGATAAGCGCGATGTCGTTACTCATGAGTGTTTTCTCATTACTGTTTGTCCTTTTTTTTAAAAATGCAAAAGAGATACAGATAAAAATAATGGTAGTGTCAACAAGGAACCTGGGTATACTGTCGTTATGAAATTATTAGACATGGAAAATTACTTGAATAAAGGATTTCACGTATTCGTAGATAATTTGTTTATCTCATTTCCACTGGCCAAGGATTTGTATTCGAAGATGACTCATTTGACAGGCACGTTACAAATAAACAGAAAAGGAATACCTCCTATCCTGAAGCAAAAAATGCCTGTTAGACAAACAAAATACTATCGCAAAACATATTTGCTTTTGGTTGCCAGCCGAATGAAAAAATCCCAAAAAAATCAAGTACTTCTCTTATCAACAAATGCGTTTTTGACAAACTATTTTTTGTAGTAGAGTTGTGAAAATTTGCACACAGTATGATATTTAGTTACTAAATTGAATAAAAACTTATGCGATGTATAAAAATATTTTTTTTACTACCTAATGTTTCATCTAAAGTAGATTTTTTGTATAAATATTTTTTCTGTTAGGCATTATTGATTTATCAATAATGTTGTTGTACAAGTAACACTTTTTGAATTACTAAATGTTGATAGCCCAAGTAATTATCTATAAAACAAAAAAAAATCATCACATTTGCATAAAAACTAACGAAAGCACAGAGCGAAATGTAATCCGGTGCAAAAACTTTTAAACAGGCCTTGGCGGTTCTCGCTAGTACCGCTGACAGAGCGGCTGGCGGTCAGGAGTAATTTCTTGAATTAATATTTGATAAAAATCTATTAACGTCTAGTGTCATGAGTATAAAAAAACGTATTTCAGCTTGAGTGGATCGAGAAAAAGTATTTTATTAGCGATTGAAAATTCGAAATATATATATATAAAATTTGCAACACTGTTTTCTTATATTCACTTATCACTTTCGCTATATGTACTTTAACAAGAATCTTAGTTGGTATGTATGCGCGTTAACTTTTAAAAATTGATAGTATCTACATTATCAAGCATCACTGACCGCGGGTTGTAGTGGACAGTCTACTACAACCCCCGGTCAGTGATGCTCGTTAATGGAGATACTATCAATCTTTGAACGTTAACTCGCATAAATAAATACCAAGTAAGATTCTTGTTTAATTACCTATAGTGAAATTATATATATATATATATATATATATATATATATATATATATATATATATATATAAATATAAAATACGTTTTCTTGTTTAATAATTTAAAACAACACAGGTTATTCAAATACAAGAATATTTATTATTTTAAATCCAAAAATTCTTTAAAATAATAATATGGATAATTATTATTATAATAATAATGGATTTAAAATAATAAATATTCTTGTATTTGAATAACCTGTGTTGTTTTAATATATATATATATATATATATATATATATATATATATATATATATATGTGTGTGTGTGTGTGTGTATAAGAGTCGTTGTCCTGGGTGATTGAATGAGAACCAACTTAGAGTCGAAACTATAAATGGTAGCCTCTTGAAAGTTTTAGGGTACATTCCGTTCCCTAAACGATTACCCGCGAAGCCACCACGGAACTGTTATATTTTTATAAGTAAAGTGTAAACTTATAGAAGGAATTGAAAAACATCTTCAGTTTTATCTTATAGTTTCTTGCCTAAACCTAGGAAATATTAATATACTGTAATAGACTCGTGTCAACTTTTCCTTAAACTACGAAGGTATTTGTAAATTATTTCATACTCCTACATCCGCCATATTTCAATTACAGAGTTTCCAAACGCTGAATCCTGTCCGCGACATGAAATGGGAAACGTGCCAAGAATATGACGATGTTTCCAGCAGGTTTTGAAGCAAATTTATTCTAGTAAAGTTCTTTGTTTTCATATAAAGAGATAGATAACTGTAATATTTCTGTATATAAAGCAAATCTAGAAAGATGACAAAAACGTCTCATAGATTTCAAGTGTTGAGTACCATATATCAAACCGTCTTGCATGTGTTATATATGAGTAAACACATATATATATATATATATATATATATATATATATATATATATATATATATATATATATATATATATTTACTCTGTTCAATGAAACTTATTCTCTCTCTTCCCTTCACTTAAAGTTCTCTTGTAACTCTCTCTCTCGTTCTCTTATTGATTTAGAGTGTTGAGTACCATATATTAAATAGACTTTCATGTGTCCTATATGAGTATATATATATATATATATATATATAGATATATATATATATATATATATAATACGATTTCTTGTTTAATAATTTAAAACAACATAGGTTATTCAAATACACGAATATTTATAATTTAAATAAATATTTATTTATTTATTAATTTATATCCAGTAAATTTATAAATATTCTTGTATTTGAATAACCTATGTTGTATATATATATATATATATATATATATATATATATATATATATATATTTATATATATATATATATTTTATAAACATTATAAATATATATATATATATATATTTAGATTGTGTAAATGAAACTTTTCGTCCCTCCATCTACTTACAGTTCTCTTTAACTCTCACTCTCTCTGAGTGAGCTTTTTGAGTTTAGTTATTTAAAAAAATATTGAACTTTTATCAATTGAAATATACGAGTATAATATTATTGCTTATTCATATACTATCAAGTTATATCTACTCCCAGTTGAAAGTAGTTAGGGACTTTAGCATCTTTGAGATACATCTATTATACTGTATACTTTTAAAAAGTTTTATTGTTCATTGAAAATTGTAAATCTTGGAAACCAATGATGGAATTTGTCTGTTTGGTTAGCGTTTATTGATTAGTGTGACGAAATATCAAATATGATAGGAGATATATAGTGACATTAGCTATAAAAGTAATAATCCAAAAGCCAATAAAATAATTTGATTTTTATTAGTAAAAAAATATAGCATTAATATTGATGTTAAAAACCTGCTTTTAAAACTGAATTTTTTACTTTGAATGAATACCCTTATATTTTTTGAAATAATAATATTTCTTGTTTATAGACATGCTTCAAATGGTTTCTCATAGTTTAATTTATACAAAACGAATATATAATTGTAAATTATGGTAAAATATTTAAAACACATCTAACTAATAATGTTTTTAGTTTTATTACTTTTTTGGCATGGTTTTCATAACTATACGTTCATATATTACTGATTTAAAAAAAAAAATTTCTGTCAAATATATAAATATATTAATAACTTTTAAATTAGTTAAACTATAACAGAGTAAATAAATAAATCATAAAATGGTTGATAATCCAGTCAAAGACATTTATTTCAACAATGCAATGTTTCGGCCACTAGTTGGTTGTCCTTATTAAGCCTGTTGTGTTATAGAAACAAAGTCCTTACATTTAACTTTCTAATGTGTAAAGTGAGGAGGCAAAACATCAAACCCCTACACTTCACTAGCAAAGGAAAGTAATTACTAGTAACTTTACTAGTAATGCTGAAAAGAAAGATAGTGATGCTATAGCCTACAGGAAGATCTTAGTTAAGTGGAGGGGTTTGATATTTTGCCTCCTCAAGGTACACATTTGAACGTTAAATGTAAGGACTTTGTTATTTACAGCACAACAGACGTGATAAGGGCAACGAACTAGTGGCCGAAACGTTGTATTAATAAAATAAATATCTTTGCTCAGATGATCAACCGTTTTCTCATTTATTTAATACTTAATTCGAGTGCATAAATAAACAAGTAGTTCTGAATACATTTTTAATTTGTGTTAACAGCGCAATATATCATAGATAGCAGGAACGATTGTTAGAATTATTTAAATTACATACTTACGAATTGCAAAATACTTCATTTTTAATAACGTTTATCTACATTAACGTTATTTTCCTTATCGTAATATATATATATATATATATATATATATATATATATATATATATATATCGCAATATGTATTATATAATTTATACATTATACAATTTATTATATAGATTACATAAAATACCTATGAACAATGAAAACAAAATAAAAGAGAAAAACATTATCTATCAAATTGCAATTGATAATGGCTATAAAAAGAGAACTGTTGATAAACTTAATTATAATATTTTAAAGAAACAAAATAATAATCTAATTTACAAAAATGATGATGAAAATGTCATATGAACTTCATTTACATTTTTTGATAATGAAGTAAAAAATATCACAGAATTGTTTAAAGGTAGCAACATAAAATTCGCATATAATACTAATAATAAATTTATAAATATAATGAATAATAATAATATTATTAATATGCATGAAGAAACGGTGTATATAAATTAGAATGTGATTATTGTAATAAAGTTTATATAGGACAAACTAAGAAAAAACTTAAAGATAGATATAAAGGGCCTTTTAATGCATATAAAAAGCCAGATATTTATAAATCATATTTTGCTAATCATTGTATTAATAATAATCACATATTTCCTAATATAGAAATTATGATACTTGTAAAAGAAATTAACAAAGGCCTGAGAATGAATATTTATGAAGCTTTAGAAATACATAAATATAATACTAAAATTGAGTTAATAAATGAACAAATACAAGTAAAATCTAAATTTGATAATATATTCAGTGTTTGTAATATAGCTATTTATTTGATCTAATTTGCACACATGTACATTTTAATTGTTTAATATTCCTGATGATGTTGGTACTGTTAGCCAACTAAAAGCTTTGAATTGTAAATTAAATTATAATTCTTGTATTTTTATTTTAACTTAGTTCTTTATATATATATATATATATATATATATATATATATATATATATATATATACTTTTTTAATAATATTAGTAATTCAACAAACGTAATATGACTTAATAGAAGGGTAAATGTCGATTATACATTTATTTTCTAATTAACCTATACTGTATGTAATTTTTTCTAATTTGGTGCCAATTTGTGTTTTTCTGTAGATGAGATTATTTAAACTAAATGGCAAATTATTCACAAATAACTCTGACTTTTACAACTAATGACTTTAATTTACCAAGTAAAAGTATCGCCTCTTGCGACATTCTTCCACCTTGAACATTTTGCTCAGGCCATAAATCACTTTTGAGACGTTTCAAAGTAAAATCATTAATTACATGTTCAGTTTTTTATTAAGGAAGATGTCGCTGTTACCAAGCATTAAAGCTTTATGTTATTCTTACCCTCTAAAAGATACCCACAACTAACCATTATATTTAACATAACATCATTTTTGCGTGATTTAGTTATAGAAAATAATATAATACAGAAGCTTTTCAAAAAATATACCTACGTTGTAATTCAAAAACCGCTACTATTTATTGGTTTTTGGAATATAAATTATCAAAATAATAAGAATCAAATTAATAATAATAATAAGTATGATTCCTGAAAAGCCGTAAATAATGAAATAATTCATTGGTCTTAGAAATTAATCTAGTTTCTAAAATATTCTGAAAAAATTGTAGTTTAGTTTTAGGAAGAAAATAACGCGATGATAAATTCTGTATATTTGCTGAATTTAGTTTTACTTTAAAATAAAATAATTATTTATCAAGCCAATGTAATTAGCGTATTATATAGTTCAATTTAATATGTGAAATGTAATATATATAAATTAGGTTATTAATGTAAGTGGAATTTAATTTATTTATTAAATATAAAAAAAACCTCATAACCACCAAACCTTAAAATTATTATGTACGAGTAGCTACATTTGAATTTCAAAGGAAATTCATAGGGAATTATGACAAGAATAATTCAGTATTCAGTATTTTTTAATATTTGTATTATTGTATTCTTGTTTCTAACGACGAGAATAAAGAGATATTTGCAATACATATCTCTTAAGACAATTACTTTGCAATTTATTTTAAAATAAATTGCATTGCAGTTTAAATGTAGTAAATAATTTAAAAGGTTTTTTGTAAGAGGTTTTATTTATTTAAAATTTTAAAAGTCATCAAGGTTGCTCCAAATTGTTAAAATCTTATAGAGTATCTATGCAAATGGCTTCGAAGGCGTATTTTCTTAAATAGAGTAAGCTAAAAGCCTAAATGATGCCAGTCGGAGATTATTTTGTATTTTCTTAGTCAATCAACATTTTAGAAACTAGCGTTATCTCATAGGCGCATGTATCTCTTACAAAATGCTATATTTTGGAAAGGGGTGTAGGAAAATTAAATGCACTCATTTTAGAACAGAAAGTAGACCAAGCTTTCATATTATTTGTTTTGTGTCATGTTATATTTCAACATTGTCTTTTTAAAGATCGCAATTCAACTGCGGACGTTGTCGTCTTAAGAGTCACAACTCCCTTGAGGGATATAAAGCCTTTATATTTCTCCTAGAATGCTCTTATAGTATAATATTTATAGCCTACATTGTGTTTTATTATAAAGTAAAAAATTATTGTATTTTATTTCAAAACTTGACAGTATATTCTTCAAGACACTTTTCTACGGTACTAATCACGAACTCATCTTTATAAAATATTACCGTATACACAAGTAACTAACTTCAGTAATAACAAACAAGTAATATAAACAAAACCTTTGAAGTAAATTTCTACTTGAATCAACAAAGATAAATCTCATTTTAGGTAGTTTTAATTAAATAATTACATTTATTATAACAAAGTTATATAAATAGAAAAATAATAAACTTATAAAGTAAAATAACCTACGCGTTAAAACAGCTGCTCTACCGCACAACCTATAACATAAAATCAGCTGTCTTAGGAAATCACATGTTATCACTTATTTTAACCCAAATGGAACGAAATATCCATGTTGTATAGCTTGTTCCTTTTGACCTATAGTGTATATAAAAATTTTATCTCAAATAAAGCTAAATCTATTCAATTAAATTAATTTAAGGAATTATTATTTGAAAAAAAATGAAGTAATTTCTAATGGTATCTACTACAAGATAAAAATAATGTATTTGAACTTGATTGGATGAATAAAATATATTTTATTAACGATAGAAAATTTGAACCTGAGTGGAAATTAATAGAAAAAATATTTATATACATATATATATATATATATATATATATATATATATATATATATATATATATATATATAATTTTAATATATGTATGTATACAAACACACACATACATACACACACGCAAACTTGTAATTCAAATTATTTACAAATGATACACTAATATTTCAGAAAACATTCTGTATAAGTATATGTCTTCCAGTAAGTTATGAAGCTTATACTTATCGATACTTTCAAATACAAAAGTTTATGACTCCCCTTGTCGAGGCGGGTAAGTAAGGATTGGTCTGAGACAGCAATAAATACAGAATTGGTTTCATAGGTAATAAAGCAGAAAGGAAATATCCCATTTTCATTCAGTATCCCTTATTACATTGGTTCGTGCTATACACTTTTTTACTCACTCCACAAACAATATATTTTTCTTTAGCCTGTTCAGAAATCATCTGGGAAAAATATTATTATTATTTTGGGTACAATGGGTTAATGTAGGTATAATTATATAATTGTTATGTTCATATCAAATATAAGCTATAGGCCTATAAGAATCACCGAACGT
This sequence comes from Prosapia bicincta, assembly GCA_036971475.1. NCBI lineage: Eukaryota > Metazoa > Arthropoda > Insecta > Hemiptera > Cercopidae > Prosapia > Prosapia bicincta. The sequence continues at coordinate 244,873,367 of JBAIZL010000002.1, forward strand.
AATTGACTACACAACTCAAGAGATAAGCTATATTCAAAATTAAATAATATATACTAATTTATATAAGAATGAATAGACACACACACACACACACACCCACACACGCACACACACACACACACGCACATTTCTATATATATATATATATATATATATATATATATATATATATATATATATATATATATAGAGAGAGAGAGAGAGAGAGAGAGAGAGAGAGAGAGAGAGAGAGAGAGGGAGAGGCCTATTTATCGGTAATACGTATTAGGTAATTTTGAGAACATATCTCCCTAATATAAAGTCTACAGTTTTTTATTTTTTTGCTAACTCTAGAAGTTGTTTATTTTAATCAAAATATCTGCTTCGTCATAGGATAACGAAATTCAAAAATACACTAGTTACTGCATAAATGTTTTGATTTAAAAACAAATAGTCCTTGCTCTGTGCTTCCAAATTTCTCTGTTTATGTAAAGGATAAACGCATTTGAATAATGACTTTTCATGTCAATATTGAAAACGCCTTGACAATATAGGTTTATCTCTTTAGAAGTTGATCTGTCACGTTTTCAAGTTAAATAAAAATATACAAACCATACAGATTTAAATAGTGTAGAGGCCATATTACTTTAATAAAAAAGCAGTGTTAGCATACAAGTATACTTATCTTAGTAACTGGTACACAATGAACAAAACTGATGCAATGATGTAGTAATAATACTTATGCTTCGTTCTATAACGTCGGTGTAAACATGTGTAATAGTATATGTAATGTAAATATATCTAATCACCATATAAATTTCATTTTATATCGCGATAAAGTAATAATAACATAGTACTGTTTTAAAACCTCTTACAATATAACTTATATTATTAATATAATACTGACATATTGTATTTTTATAGTTCACTAAATACATTTCATATTATATTGTCATAAATACTGTTTATTTACGTATAAATAAAAAAAAACATTCGTTATGAAATTTAATAAATACTTGTAACGCTTAAAAAAATAAAAATTTCAGAGTGAATATTTTTAACTTTATCTTCTTCACATTGTATTAAACCTCCTGGTCCTGGATAAGCCTAGAATGTACTGTATGTAAGGAATACATAAAATATTCATTCCTGAGCTGTCAGATACATTCACCAAAAGAAGACACCGTCGGCTCGACTTGATATTTTTCCACTCTGCCTAGTAAATACGCTTGGCTGGGTGGAAGGAAATAAGAGCTACATAACTTTATCTATATTAAAAAGCTATAGAATGAATATTTTGTTTTATGATTAGCTACTTAGTTGAAACAAATATTGAGTAAAGCGAGAAGGATATATCTCATACAAACCCAAACAATAAACCGTGCATTTATTAAATGTTATGCCTAAGAAATATATACAAAATGTCTAGTATATAGAGGTACAACCCCCCCCACACACACACACGACACTATCTGATTCTAATTATATTATTTTTCATTAAGAGGACTCTTCTCAACTCAGTATTGATTATCGGAATTCAGAGAATGAAGGTAGTTTTATCTCCAATTACAACCATTATAAGGCCCGATCGTGTAGGCTACAGACTCCCAAGCGTAATTATGCCATTATTACCTTACGCTGATTACAAACGATGCATCGCTTGATTTGACCCTTTGTTAAGTCGTCCATTTATCGCTGGTAATTCGTGTCTGTTTCACTTGAGAACAGTTAGACTAATTATTGGCATTGAACATAAGAGAGTTGCCTGTTACGTAGCTGAAACTACCCCTATTGTTAACTAATAGTGTGAGGGCTATATATTCTTATGTGTCAGTATTTAGTCAGCTGAAAAGATACATAGTAGCATAAACAATCATCACATATATAATATCTTACAATGAGCTATTATTAACAGGTGATCTAGTTTGGGTAGTGTAGAATATGATCCTGCTTAATTTTACTTTTCTATAGGCTCCTGTGGTACATATAAGATGCATCGGCCAGTGGAACTTGTCCCTGGACTTTGATTTAAAAACCAACTACCTATTTATATAGCTCAAATATTTTAAATTAATTTACTCTCAGAAGGAAGCTCTCCTGTTGCAACATTAGGCTTTTATTTGATTGATTGTATTGCTTTATGAATTTAAATATACTTGATATATAATTTTGCAACCTTCAATTTAATAGTTGGGCAAAACTTCAGTTTTTATCTATTTATGATTCATAAATATTTATAATTCAAAGATAATTTATCTTTGAAATTAATATCTTTCAAATTAATTTCACAAACAGGATATTGTGAAATTAATTTGAAAGATTTTGTATAATAATTTTAATGATAAAAAATAATAAAATTTAACATAATATTACACTTCTTGATTGCTACTGCTTTTCTCAATATGCAGACAATATTAACCATTACATATTTAATTAAATTAATTTTTTACATATATTTAATTTATATTATTAAATTAATCTTTTTTTCTTGAAAAATAAATTAGGATTTTATTTTGAATTTCACAGTATTGCATATGCTAATTCTTGCCATAAATTTTAAATCTGAAATTGATTTTTCTCAAGTGGTAATATAACGTTCTGTTATAATAATAATTATTTAATATTTTCTAAATCATTTACCACTATTACATATTATTATTATTCATATTTAATATTTTTAATAATTCAAATTGTTTCAATATTCTTTTCGCTTTTGATCTTATTAAAAATGGCCAAGTTTATAGTCGAAACCACTCTAATAAGGTTAATTAATTATTCTTGTGATTGTTTCTTAATGATTAGGCCGGTCAAGAGACTTTATTTTGAAATTTAAATAATTTACATGCAAAACGTTTCCTTTTTGGAAAACAAACATTTTTCATTTAATTTTAATTATTTTACACAATTCAATATTACATATAAGAAAAATTTTTTACCTTTTTAAAACTATTCAAACATTTTACTAACTAGATTTTGAATAGAAGTATAGTTTGAAGTAGAATTTTCTGAAAAATTTATTACATTTTAACTAATAAATAAATAACTTTAAAAAATGACCTGCCAAAACTCTTCACCTGCTGCAATCCCCAGTTCCTGGCCTTTAGATCTGGTTGAGGATGAGGTCTTCTTTCTTCTCCCTGGATCCTTTGGAATTTTCGGTCAGAGAAACCATGGTAAGTCGTTACGATTCAGTTGCGATTGAATTTCTACAAATTGGAATTACTGATTGGCGAATCACTATTTATAACTTGGGTTTTAACCGACATAGTTTCGTTCGGTAGTTGTCAAATTTTTATTTTTCCCGACTATTCTAAAAAAACCTTGCGCTAACGTTTATATTGGCCTCGCCGTACTTCCCCATCCAGCCGTTTGGTCTTATTACCTTATCAGTTTTTTTTTCTTGTCGTAGTTTGTCTCTGTTCCGTGCATCAGCCTGTTTAAAAGCAGTTATCGTACTTTCGATCCCTATGATGTCTATTTTTTTTAATTATGCTGTATTTTTTTTCTTAATAAGGTTTTATGGTTTATTATTTCACTATTGATTATTCACATTTTACTCGTTATTTAGAATCGTCAATGGTGGTTGTAGGTAGCCAGGTTTGCTAGATAGTATTTTTTAGTTATAATCTTGCACCTAATTATTAGCACTACACTCCCGGTTTGTCAAATTTATTTGTTAATTACATTTTTTTATTATTGACTATAAAATATTGGTTTTCTCCACTTGCCAGATTCTAAATTTATGAAAAGAATCAAAATATGATATATTGTGAAATTCAAAATTATATCTTAATTTATTTTTCAAGAAATAAATATGAAATTCATCATACAAATTATATATACTTAAAAAACTTTTATTTAAATAAATATGTAAGGCTAAATATTGTTTGCATATTGATAAAAGCAGGAGAAATCAATAAGTGTAAAATTATGTTGAATTTGAATATTTTATTATATCTTTACAATTAATATACCAAAAGCTTCTTAATTTATTTCAAAACATCCCGTGTTAATAAATAAATAAAAACTTAATGTTTTTACCAATATTTACATAAAGTTAAATATAAAGTGTTGGTGAATTCATAATACAATAAATAAAATAAAGCCTAATGTTACAACAGGAGAGTTACTTTTGAAAGTAAATTCTTTTAAATAGTTGAGCTATATCCAAAGATAGTTGGTTTTTAAATCAAAGTCCAGGGACAAGTTCCTCTGGTCGATGCTGCTTAAATGTACCACAGGAGACCATAAAATGGTAAAATTAAGCAGCATCATATTATGCAAGGCCCAACCTTGATCACCTCTTAATAATAGCACATGGTAAGATATAATGTATGTGATGATTGTTAATACTAATATGTAACTTTTCAGCTGACAAAATACTGACTTATGTGACTATATAGCCCTCACACTATCAGTTAACAGTAGGGGTTTTTAAGAACGACAAGTCAGGTCGACGTGTAGTTGCATGCGTTGTGCGGGCTAAAGCAAGCACGATTCGAAAAAGGGGGGGGTTCGTTGTAACACACACACACACACACACACACACACTCACTCACTGACGCACGTATAACTGAAAAAATTGTAACATTTTTCAATAGGAGGGCTCTTGTTAGCTCAGTATTAATTATCGAAATTCACAGAATGGAGGTAGTTTTATCTCCAATTACAACCATTCTGAGGCCCGATCGTGTATGCTACAGCTTTTTTACATTTGAAAAAGTTAGAATCAAGCCAAGAAAAATTAAAATGAAGCTAGAAAGATAATTGACATTGGAAAATAAACAGAAAAGCAAAATAAATAAAAATTTTAAAAACGTAAAAACGTAAAAACGGAATAGAGAAACAAACCCTTTTGGACTAAATATGCCCCGGCAGGTAGAGACAATTCTCAAGACAACTGTACTTATATATCAAAATCTTGTTGCTGTTTATGACGAGCTGGAAAATTATAAAATATAAACAGTGATGAAAACACGCATTTAGTTAATACTGAACTTACCGTACATACCTTAACCCTTAGCATGCGGGACATATAAAGGGCAAGTAACAGATTATGTGCTATTAGATAAAAAAACCTTTTTGCAAAATGTTTAAAGTTCTATTTAATTCTGAGCTTACAAAAATGTATTTAAACCAAAAAAAAAATATGAACTAGTTTTCATACAATTTTTTACAATGTATGAATTTGTGTGTTTCTATCCCTTTTAGGGACACAAATCCTTAGAGGCGTTTGTTATTTAACATCGCTTTGTATTGCGTTTTCCTTAGTAAAATGTTCAGTAAGACAGAGGAAAGTGATAAATGTCGGAATTTAAAATTTTTTAAGCTTAACAGTGACTTACTTGCAAGTTTACGAAAGTGAATTTAAATGTAGAAAAATAGTTTGTTTAGGACAATTTTAAATAAATATAAATTCGAAAGTTCAGAGTAATTTAAAAAAATAATAAAATACTTTAATAAGCGAAATTAAAAACAGAAATACTTAGTTTGAGATAATTTAGATTTTATAAATGCTAGAAAGTGAATTTGCGATAATGAGCGAGAGGTTGAAGGAGAAGAAGGAATAAAGGAGGGACAAACATTTAAAGCTGATGCAGCTCGCAGGACGCCAGAATGATACAACGAAGAGAGTCGGAGAAAATGGCCGCCAAACCTGGCCAGCAACAAAGTAAGTTTCCATTATGAAGACAACAGCGAGGGGAAAATTCGAAGGTTAGAGCTATCTTCTTTTTTCAAATAAATGGAAATTATATTTAAACATTTTTGGGTAAATTGAAATACCAAGAAATTTTCTTTTTTATAAACATTTTCATAAATTGTCATTTTTTAAATAGTGGCTTTTTTTTATAAAACCAAAGATAGAATACAGACATTAGTGACGCAATGTTGAATTACATCACAGAATATTTTGAAAAAAAGTTGGTTCAAATCAGGTCAACTTTAAGTTATGGTAAATAAAACAATATTTATGCAACATTCTGAGTTATTACGATTATTGAACATCTTACAATTTTCCTATGGGGGACACAACCTACGATCCTCCTTTTTTTTGTAAAATATCTTTTGTACATTTAGATTAAAAACCCTAATTGTAGTCCTACTTTACACAATATTATTCCATTCTTCCAATCGAGAAATGTCCACAAAGTTAAGATTTAGTTCTGCCATGTAATTCCAACCGAAGAATCTTTTAGCTTCATGTAAATCCGTTGTATTCTTATAATAGCAACCAGATTCATATGGTCGGCCAAGGTTACAAATTTGGAGTTTTGGAGTTTGAAGAAACTCAAAAGCCTATGTGAGGTTGAGGATAGTATAGTTTTGCTAATTGAACAAGTAATGTAACAAGAACGTTCAAAGTCAATTGCTACTAAGTCAGCAAAGACACATTTTATTTTAGTGTCTTTTATGTATATACATATGTCCGAATAACAATATTAGGTGGCAAATAGAAAGCCAATTTCTTGTTATGTTTCATTTTCCTCTCTATGTATTGTGTTGGACTATTATTTTTGTCTGTTATTATTTATACGCTTTTTTTGTCGCTGCATTGTGCTGTAGTTTCTTTTCGTTTTCCTTTCTCAGTTTACGTTTATGAAGCAAGGTTCGATTGTGTTAATCCAGTTTGTTTGTTTATTTTATTAATTTTATTCGTTTTTATTCCTTGGGCATTATTTATCATATTGTCTGGTAACTATGGCAACATTTTCAGGTTGTCCAATGTAGGTTTCGACAACACCTAGATAATAACAACAGAAAAATGTATACTTCGATGAGAATACACTTTTAGCTATAGGAAAGTTGGCTGAGTCCCAGAAGGGCTAGACTTTGAATATGAAGATACTCAGTTCGAATCCGGCTTTAACCCTTAAATTTTTATATTTTAAAAATTGGATAAATATTTGTAAAAACTGTGTTGACATCATTTGTCATCCACTATAGGTTAAAAAAAAACTAGTAAACGTGATTGGATGAATAAAATGTATTTCATTAATGATTTGAAATTTGTACAAGATACATATCAGAAGATTTTGAGCTAATAAAAGTATTTTTTTTAAATACAATTTTATTTACGATAGTGTTTGGTACACATTATGTTTTAGGCTACTTTTTAATTATTTGTACAAATGCTTTGTTCCATTCATAAAAAATTGTACAGATTGAATAAAATATTAAAAATGCGACATTCACCTCCTTTAAGCATGTACGTGCATTGAACCTCTTACTAAGATTCATGCAATGAGTATAGCTCTGAATCTGTTGTTAGCTCTTATTTCTCTTTATAGGCTATTTTATTTTATTTCAAAATATGATTGTTTTGTATATTTCTATTAAATATTCATCTTTCATTTCCTTTTAGGTTTCCAAAAATTAATTATTTATCTTATATAAGTCTTGCCAATTGTAACATCAATAAATGTTTGATATTTAAAAATCCAAGTTATTTGATATTTTAAAATACTTTATAAAAATCAATCTATTTCTCGTATGTAATTTTATATTTATTTCATATACCTTTTTTTAGTTATTTCGGTCTTTGTTTTTAACTATCTTAATTATTTAATAAAACCTACAACTTGTGTATAATTGGCTGCAATAGTATGGTGAAAATTAAACAAATTATATTGAAAGAATGAAACACTGGAATAAATATATAACAAATAAAACTAATCTATTTTGAATTTAAAATATTAACAACATAAGTTACAACAAAGGTAGAAGATATGTGCCTATTAGAAGAATTTGAATAAAAAAATTATCTGAAAGCATTGAAAATAACTTACTTCTTAAATAAATATCGTTAGAAATATCAGAAGTATGTGGGCGACCATGAACATCGAGACACAACTCTCGATAATTTACACAAAACTACTGGATCCAATCTGCTCAGCATCAGAGTATGAAACAAAATAAAATATTTATTACTTTCTATTTAATGATGCCTTAAATTTATATTTTGATATTTTCGGGTAAATAACGATGATAAAGCCTATTATTGTACAATGTTTAGATACTGAGCGTCACTTGATTTGACCCTTTGTGAAATCAGTCTTTTGACCTTACTAATCAAGACTTGCTTCAGCGTATTTAAACAAAACAAATCGATTTTTAAGTATTTAAAACTTTTAAAGTTCAGTAACGTTGCTCTACACTCTACGGATAACTTATATCTTTTCATTCCTACTATTACTTCAAACTCTCCTTATACATTATGTATTTATATTTATTTATACATTTTGCTCAAATTTTTAATATTTAATAAAATACGTATTATTCATTAACTAAAGTTTAAATATATTTATTTAAATTTGTAGCATAGGCTCCTTGATGTTAATACGGTTTTTTCAAATAATTATTGAATTTAATTAATTAGTTTCAATAATTATCTTCCTGGTTAATACTGTGATTCTGCAATTCTGTGATATGTGATACATTATTTATAATAATTGTAATTATTTAATAAAAAGTACTTGAAATAAAATTTATTCTTGTTGACCTAGGTAGGGATTAATTTTGTATACTATTTATTTGCAAGGTTCCTTTGTAGATATATGAATTTTAAAAATATATACTCCTATAAAACTGAAATAAACGCTTACTGTATATATATATATATATATATATATATATATATGTGTATGTGTGTGTGTGTGTGTGTGTGTGTGTGTGTGTGTGTGTGTGTGTGTGTGTGTGAGGGAGGGAGGAAGAAAAAGAGAGGAACGTAGAGAGGGAGAGAGAAAGAGGAGAGAGAGAGAGGTAGAGATCGAATCTTAGAGTTCACGCATTTAAAGGCAGATGAAAGATATTAACGCAATAAACCACTTTAAATATATAAAAGTAGAAATTAAATGCACATTTTAAAAAGATAAAACCCAAAATGTTATTCATAACAGGTTTGGAACAGATAATGAGGAAAACATTTAAAACAACATAAACACAAAATGTGACTATAGACAAACATCACTAAATAGCCTGCAAACACATTATACCGAGGTAAGGTAGGTTGGTGGTAGCTCAAATCATACTTTGCGTGTAAACGCCTTTGTGTGTAGACACACATACACATACACACACACACACACACGCACACATAAAATAACGAACAAATATCGCTGCCAATAATCAACAAATAATCCTTAACAAATTTATTACATTTGTTTATCACATACTAACTTTAAAAAATAATATTTTGTCACTACAACTATCAAGTCAAATAAGCATTTTATCATTTTAATGAAAATACGTAATCTTCAAGAAAATTTTTACACCCGCTCTTGGCTATGTATAAGGAGAGTGTGAGGTAACAGAAGGAATTGAAAACAATTCCAAAAAGAAGCAAATATTTACCTCGGTACTCCTCGGAAAATTAAAATAATTTTTGAAGTTCAAGTAAACTATGTTAGAGTTATAGTAGTACCGTATGCTTTTAATTATTGTTAAACTTGTGATTCGTTCAAACTAATTATAATATATTGATTATGAGATATTTTCGCTATAAGCAGTATCGTGTTGTCTGTTCTTGGCTCGTTTTTCTCATTTTACATATATCGGAGTATAATATATTCTCGGCTCAATTTGTATTATATTCTGAACATGTTAAATGTATTTAAATGAAGTTTATAAGTTATATAAATGTTTATAATCAGAGTTTAACATATAACAGAAATACAAAACATCACCCTATTGTATATAAATAAAGGAAAGGCTTTTATTTGTATAATTGTATTTTCAGTTTTTTTTCCCCAAAAAGTAAAGAACTTTTAATGCTAATAAATGCATCTAGCGTTCAAGTTATTTCAAGTCGGACTTACGTCACAGGATATACTTTGTTTGCAAGAAAGCAAACGTTTGTTCCGAGGAAATGAAACAGTGTACTCTGAAAAGTTGCAGAGGTAAGTTTAATTGTATACTTTTATTAATCTTTGCTGTCAGACATTCATTGCAACAGTATAAAACAACATAAATTTCACACTTTTACAGTAAAATACGTATTCCTTGGAAATTTAATAAGTAAAGCATATTTTAAAAAGCTATATAAAGTTCATTTTAATTTTTCCGCTTATATTTTATAGGCCCTTTTAATCGGAATATTAATAAAAATCTTAAATTTATATTTAAATTTTTCCCCACTTTCTCTAATTCATAATTTACATTGATATACCAGTGGAAACTAATTTAACAATACACTTCTCTTTAAGGTTTACGAGTATCCAATAAAGTCAATAAAATCTTTAGGTACTTACCATAATACAACAGTTTTACAACTGTTTCATTTCAGCCAAAAGGTTCTATTACAATGACTTAGGCGCTGCTAAATTTAATATTTTTTTAAATGACTAATAATTGTATATATATATATATATATATATATATATATATATATATATAAATTCAAATTTGTTTTCGGAAACTACTCTAAAGATTTTCATACTCAGGAATACAATGGGCTGTGTGAAAATTTTCAGAAATATCGTCATCATACATTTTTCGAAAATGTATATATATATATATATATATATATACATTTTTTGTTTAAAATATATATATATATATATATATATATATATATATATATAAAGAACTAAGTCAAAATACAAATACAAGAGTTATAATTGAATTTACAATTCAAAGCTTTTCGTTGGCTAACAGTACCAACATCATCAGGAATATTAAACAATTGAATTAAATTGATGGGGTGATTTGCTATGTTCAGACGTCTGATAGAAGGTGGATGGGCTATATACATCTGTCTCTATTTCCGTCAGGTCTTGTGTGTGACAAACCCTCTTACCAATAGCAACAAAGTGGTGACAGAGCAGAGCAACGATAGATACCTGATTCTCCCGATACTGCTTATCAGCAAATCCCGTGATGTCAATCTGAAAGGAGAGAATTGTTGAATCACTAGTGCGTCCAAGGGAGCAACCAATAAGTTCGAATTATCGGCAACTTAGATAATTAAACATGTTGTAACTATCCAAGTTTCACTGTATGAGATCATGAGTTCACAAATGCGGATATAATTACATTATAATATTTGTCGTACCTCTACAAATATTGTCACTGTTATATGTCAATAGCGAATACTTTAAACCAGATAGTTTTTATTTTTTTTAAAATTATTTCAATTTCAACTTTATATATACCACTGAGTTGAAACATTTGCACGCATTCTTTAAACACTGGGTAACAACTCCTAAACCTTTCAACTTATTCATTAACAATATTGTTCTTGGTACCTACTATTCACCATTGCATGCTGGATGGAACTATGACAGATTAATCGGTAACTACAGTAAAATCTCTGATATCCGGATCAATGTGGCGACATCCCTATCTGGTTAGCGAATAATTCGGATATGGGAGGGATTTTGTAACGGTGTAAGTTTGTACCACGTAATCACAACAATTCCAATTGAAGTATATGTATGCTTGTTCTAAGTAAGTAATTTATACTTATTGGAGATTGTAATTATATTTTAAAATCTATATAGAACTGTAGATCTACTTACAATTTAGTTACAAATTTATATGTACATTTCCTTAACATAGCCTACATACCAAGATTAATTATTAGTTTTGATAAAACAAAGATGTAATGCTGGTTTGCTTGTTCCGCTAAAAAAGTTTCTTTGATTAAATATCCCTGCACTTTCGAAATACTACAGGATAGGCTGCTTGCTGTTGCTTTGTCTTCTTTTTGGACGTCCAATATTTTATCAATGGTTCCAGTATCTTTTACGTGATTGAGTATTAACACATACAGACAGACACCTTTTTTATATAATAATATAAATTAGTTCCCAATTAACTATAAACTTACTGATTACTGTCTTGAAAATCAAGGTAAGGACAAAACAATGTAACATAACATTAGTAAAGTAATTTACGAGTAAATTAATTCTCGTATAACTAACCTCGAAAGATGAATAACAAATAATCACAAAAATTACTATCAGCTGTTTAAATGTGTTTAAAATTGATTGTTACAGGTGATTATTAGATGATTAAGTCAAGTTAACTATTAAATAGAGTTTAGAAAATTGAGTGTTAAGGGGGTTTTCAAAGCCTTTGGGGCGGAGCCCTGACGGAATTTCTAAATAAAAATAGTCCTAACTGTTAACCCTGGACCATATGAATGTCTATATAAAATTTCAGCTAAATGGGTAAAGTAATTTTTTACGTGATTAAGTAACACACACTCACACACACACACACACACACACACACACACACACACACACACACACACACACACACACACACACACACACACACACACCCACACACACACACACACACACTCACTCACCATTAGATTTTTATATATTATTATAGATTTAAATAATGAGACTTTTGAGGTAAATTTCAGAGAACAATTTTTGTCGAACCACTTTGAACTCTTGGTTCGGTTTCTATATTACCCACGATCGGGAAGTCTTTTATCTTAAAGCGAGGGCATCTGTCAGACTTTAATTCCGCGATGGTTCATTAACCAAGAATATCTGTTACTCTATAGGGGAGAGCAGAACCCCTAAAACATCCGACCACCCAATCCTTGCTAATAATAATACGATATTTGTCATAATAATCCATTGACATTGCTTAAAATATTTGTTGGGTTTTTATCCATTACAATAAGAACATTTTGAATCTTCAATATAATTCTTAACTCACCCGTCATTACCGAACACCAGTAACACAGATAAATACTCTATTCTGTTATTCTAAAGCTTTGTGTGGATAATTAGATGAAAATTTACTTTAACCTCTTTACAGCAGGGTTCCGCTGTATAGCAAAGACAACTTAAGCTTATTTTGCAGATAAGGCGTGCTGCAAAATAATCGTTACTAATCCTAGGTTTAAGCAAAATAAACATTTACCTCTCATGCTGATAACTTGTAATAAAATTATAAACACATATTGTTTATAAAACGACTCTATATAAAAAAAGACTTTTACACCTAATATTTTTAAATCATTCACGATCCTACAACAAAAACTTATTTTCAACACAGCATTTTAAATGAAACATTTAAGCATTTCAACATGCATGACTAAACAAAGTAACATAAGTTTGGTTTCCCACACAGGTTTTAGTAAATATATTTTTACATTTAGTTTTGTAATTATTTGGGAAAATGTATAATTTAAATACATTGACACAGTCGTTTAATCTATTTCGACCGCACTTTATATTCTCAATGCAATAAAATATTTCAAGTTCAAATTTAATATTTATATTCTGCAAATGTACCAAATATCTGGATATCTAGTTAATAAAGTTTACTCTATATTGAATTTTTAAACGGTATCATTATGTTGTACCATTAAAACTGTTGTTTTTTTGTAACTTCATTGTAGCTAACGTCATTTTATAGGGCAATGCTGTGGATAATCTCTTACATAGGTTTGTACGTTAGTTATTATTTGAATACCTTGTATTGTTGCTTTACGTTAATTGTTGAATATTACAATTCTCTCCTGCAGAGAGAAACGTTTTTATAATTTTATATTTAAGCCTTTCAAAGGATCATTTCCATAAATAGACCTTAAATTACCGTTTTCAATTTGTTCGAGAAGCATGAGTAGTTATTTTTGCATTATCTTTTTTCCACGAAATAAAATAATAATATAAACTTCATTTTAGATCGATAAATTTAAACATTGTAGCATTGTGAAGATAATAGCTTGTGATACTTGTAAATAATTCTTTAAACTTTTATTGCTTTTAACAACTCTCCTCTTGGTGTTCGTGATATGACCGTCCTCTTTATTATCACCCTAATACTATAAATACGATTAGAATAATTTTTCAAAATTTGTAATATGTTTCGATTTCACTTAGTTACTATAAAATAATAGTTTGTAGTTTTAACAATCAATGCCGTTGTTTGTGTCTTTATATCGTGAATTTTCAAAAAAAAATCAGTTTCACTTTATTAAATCTGTTATATCTCTAACGTCATACTTCTCTGTTGCACTTACCATAATGATTATTTATATATTTATTTATGTACATTTCTTTAAAAATATACTCTATAGATTATTTAACATTCTATTATTGGTTTTTTCTCCAAAAGTAAGACAAAAGCAAATTTTAAATATTGAAGTAGAGTAGAGTCTCGATAATTCGAGGTAGATGGAATCGAGTCCTCCTCGGATTAAAGAAAACTCAGATTACACGGAAATACGTTCCTGGAGCATTAGAAAAAATTAGATTTAATGAACCTTATAATATACGTTTTTAAAATGCTCTAAATAAATTTATAGAACAATATATGAACAATTGTTGGAAGCCTGACTAATTATCTAACCTCCTCCTGCGTTTGCTGTTTTAGCGAAAGATCATCAATTTATAAGATAGCCTTTTATTGCATTATGTACTTCAGTTAATTTGTTTTAATGGGGTTTAATGTGTATTTTAAACATTTATTACATTTCATTTGTAATTTTATTTCTCTCTCTTTCTTCCGTTTTTGTGAAATAACTCTATTTATTCAATAATATTCCTCTCCTCCATATGTTTCTATCCTCCATATTTACTTTTCCAATAACGCGCTTACTTAAAACCCAAAATAAACAAGTTTGGGTTTAAAGACGTTCATGAGAAAATTAGGTTTACAATTTGTGTGATATTTTACGAGTTTCCCCGTTTTTGTATGGAGTTGTACCACTTTGAGTTTTATTTTACTGCAAATATATGGGACCCAAAATAACTTCACCTTTTGACATAACTTTTCACTTCATTTTACGACTCATTTTCTGCAATGAAGAGTGAGCTAAACGTAATAAAATATTTTGTAGGTCTAACGTAAAAGTTTAACATGTAGTGTTAGTAAACCTAAACGTACATGTATCCCAAACGTAGTGTATACCCATCCTCGGTTAGTAAACGGATAAGGATAAAGTAATCGAAATAACTGAGGAGATAGAGAGCTATAATTTAGATATTAAAGATTTCCTTTAATATCTAGAGAAAGATTCCAATTGGAATGAAGGTAGTTCTTTTCACATATGCATAAAGCTTTCATATTTGCACATGCTTAAACTCTTAAGCCGACAGAAACAGCGTTTCGTATGATAATCCTATTTTACAGCCCTACAACTACCCGTTTGTGCATCGTAGTTGTTGGTTTAAAGGTAACGAAAATGGTTTTATTGTAAAACACCTGCAAAAATAACCTTTCCGTTACCTATATTTAAACACAGTGCATTTTCCATCACAAGGTAAAGTTACAGAGTGAAATTGCAGAGTAAATGTAGCTGTAATTATATACAAATAAATTTATTTTAATGTTTATCTACAAGAGAAATATTTCTGGAGATTCTGATATAACACCTAGTTGAATAAAAAACAACTTTTGAAATTTAATAAAACATGTACTAGCCTTTGACAGCAAAATGCTAGTAAAGTGTAATGTAAACAGGAATGTCTTCAAGTAAATTTCTAGTTATGTTTACAAAGAAAACTTTTGCTCTACTTACTTTTTATTAAATAATTACAATTTAAACAAAGTAACAATACGAATGGGTTAGAAAAAGCTCTTCCGTCACAAAAGCTATAACCTAAAATCCTTTATGAAACCATATGTTATCACTTATTTTAGGCCAAATGGGACGAAACAACTATATAGCATACCTCGCTCTTTTAGTAGTAAATTTTATTCCCACATAAAAGTAATAATAATTCATTTAGTTAAATAATTGAATTAATATTTGAAATAATATAATTAACATCAAGTGTCATCCAGTATAAGGTTAAAAACATGTATTTGAAAATATTTCACTAACGATTCAACAAGATACCTAAAAATAAAGAGACTGTGCACTAATGAAAAAATTAAAAAATAAATCGAAAAAGGTCATACATTATTAGGCTTTTATTAATCTAACTACAAAATTATATGAAATGTGTACTTTTGTCTTCTCCCTCTGATCCAGTTTACATGTGTTCACAATTAAATTTCAAAGATTATTTTTAATATTATTGTCAAAATCGCACCATTAATTTTAAATGTCAATCGATTTTGTACGAAAAGTTTGAAGGTTTTATATTTTCTCATGGTTATAAAATGTTTGTTCATAAAACTTATTTAAATTTTGTAAAATTTAGACAGTTTTTTAGAGCCAATGCATCCATTTAAAAATAGATAATTTATATTTACCCTAGGATTGGAAATAATATATTAAACATAATCTTACTCCATATTCCGAACTTCACCTACTTTTCTATATCATGTAGTTTTGTCAATATTAAGCCATTATTGTATTATATAATAGTTAATTTATTATTTATTTATTTTTATGATACAAAGAATATTCAAACAAGATACATTTTATAATTGAATGGTACTACATAATTGTCAAGTTTTGCAGGCTTGTATTAATTCAGGGAAATGTTTCTTGCGTATCAATTAGCTAACTTGCTAATATAAACTTGTTTGTTTCGAAAATTTAGAGCCGAACCAAATAGCAAGAGACAATTTAGAGTTTTAATTTAATAATAAACCTAGTTTGTCATCCTGAATTCACACCGGACATGAAATTTAAAACGCCTCTAGTTTCCAATTATTACAATTAAAACTACACTTTGCCACGCTTTATCTGTTAAATTAATGACGTATTCCAATATGATATTGGGTAAAATTTGATATTACCAATATGTTTTGTGGCTTAGGAAGAGCTGTTAATACCTCTGTTTTTTTCCAATTTTTTAATTCTGTGTATTTAATTTTTTTAATTTTATTTTTAACAAAAAAAGGTGAAACACACCGTTGTAGGAAGATTAAATAGCGAAAATAATGTTACCCAAAATAGAATTTAGAAAACCCCGACCTTCAAAAAACATTTTGTCAAACGAACCTCCTCGGACCGTGGACGGTGTGTATGTTTACTATATATATATATATATATATATATATATATATATATATATATATATATATATATATATATTACAGTAGGATGTGTTTACAATATATATATATATATATATATATATATATATATATATATATATATATATATATATACAATAGATTTAAAATTTAATAATATATTATTAGTAAATATAATAGCTACGGACGTCTACATACTGTGGTGTTCGCTGGTTTCTTTGTGAGACGTCAGGCCGATCGGAAGTCATCCCCATAGTCACCAGCTAAACCTTTCGGTTCGACTCTCGCTATACGACTACGGTTCTTCTTAACTTGAGTCTATAATTTTAAAATGGACGGGAAAGTACAAGTTTTTGGCTATTAACTGTTTATAATCGGTTCGCTGCTAAATGCTGCTCTCCCGTGGCAATTATTGAAACGACTATTTTTCGTTTATCGGATGTTGGACGGTAATACAACAACAAATACAGGTACGAAAACAAAATTTAAGGTAAATCAGTTAATTAGTAGTAATGTCAGTGTGTTCCATTACATCCCTAATATTTCTGATGAAGATTTATTCAATCAATTTAAAAAATAATTTATATTATTTAAAATTCCGAATATATAATTATGCAACTAGTTAGGCTTATTAGTACCTAATAGTACTTTTTTACTGAAAATATTCCATGCAAAGATAGAACAAAATTATTTAACAAAAAGTAACAAACTAGACGTTTTAAAATGGTTATTTCTTGAAACAGTCTCTGATGTTCGAGTAAATATTTGTTGTACTATGAGACCTCACATGTATTGCGTGGGGAAAATATGTGAACCAAATAATAGAGCGAGTAATTGCTGTGACCGAGACTGGAGAAGTAAACACTGTGGTCAAGTAAACACTGTGGTCGAAAAGTGTAATAATTAGTATAATATACCACTAGTGTGTTGCTAGTCAAATATAGTAATATACTCTAACTACGTCACAAAGCATATGTAATCTATTTAAACCATTGTAAACAGAATCTGAAATTAATTAACATCAGAGCCCGACTGTCCAGAGATTAAACCACTCAGAGATTGGTATGCGATATTAATATGGTTGTTACACCTGTTCAAACAATAAAACAGACGTGCCTTGTATTAATGTCTCCCTACAATATTGCCATCACGAATAATAATTTGTTTAAATTACGTAATGATGTGAAGCACAATATCAACTTTAAATAAATATTATGTTTGGTAAAAGCTATTATATTTTAGTAAAATTAAGTTCTTTTACAACATTTGTTTACATTACGCCAATTACCTAATTCAATAGTAGAATTCTAATTAAAGACGCCAAGCGTAATGAAACGTTTTCAGTATGAATATCAACACATGTATATACTCTACTGATAACAGTAATTTGAAATATAACTTTCTATTTTGCATGGATTTCTTTGTTTTATTGCTTGTTAAAATAAATAAAACTTTAAAATGTTTTAAAGTAGAACCTTTACAACATACTTATTCGATAAGCAACATGACGACCTAAATAAGGCATGATTCTCTTTTAGATTACTTTGTAATCTGTGGCTTTTAAATCAAAGATATGGCTTTTAGATCACTTTGTCAATTAGATAATAAGAGGTAAATAAAGCCAAGGTAGTTGGATCGTATCAACAGTACCTTGTCTGAGGTATTGTGTGTGTGCGTGCGCGAGCGCACGCGTGTGTGTGTGTGTTTGTGTGTGTGTGTGTGTGTGTGTGTGTGTGTGTGTGTGTGTGTGTGTGTGTGTGAGTGAGTGTGTGTATGTGTGTGTGTGTGTGTGTGTGTGTGTGTGTGTGTGTGTGTGTGTGTGTGTGTGTGTGTGTGTGTGTGTGTGTGTGTGTGTGTGTGTGTGACTGTGTGTATGTGTGTGTGTGGGTGTGGGCGTGTGTGGGTGTGGGTGTGGGTGTGTGTGTATTGTATATATATATATATATATATATATATATATATATATATATATATATATATATATATATATATACATATATATATATATGTGTGTGTGTGTGTGTGTGTGTGTGTGTGTGTGTGTGTGTGTGTGTGTGTGTGTGCTGTGTATGTGTGTGTGTGTATTGTATATATATATATATATATATATATATATATATATATATATATACATATATATGTGTGTGTATGTGTGTGTGTGTGTGTGAGTGTGTGTGTGTGTGTGTGTGTGTGTGTGTGTGTGTGTGTGTGTGTGTGTGTGTGTGTGAGTGTGTGTGTGTGTGTGTGTGTGTGTGTGTGTGTTTTTATTCATTTGTTTGTGTGTATGTGTAAAATGGTTACTTATATTAAATTTAAAACGGTAAATTGTTTAACATTTTTTTGTAGCAAATAATTTGTTTAGCTTTCAAATTAAATTCATCAATATTACCATAAGTTTTATAACGTCTATTTCGTAAACACCTTTCTTGATCCAAATCATTAAATATTTACAATTAGTATTTAAAAGTATGTATAATTAACATACATATATCAGGAACGTGGACGTATACGCCATACACCTCTAGGTATTTTACCTTTATCAAGTCTTTTGTTTGAATTTGTTGCCTTTTTATTTTAAGAAATCAATAACACTCATTTTTCAGCTTTAATTGCATTGCCTAATAATATTGTTAATATATTCTGGAAAAAATTAAACGAATTTCTCAATTTATTGATTGTTTTTTTATGTGTTTTCCGTTTATAAATAGTTTATTTC
This sequence comes from Prosapia bicincta, assembly GCA_036971475.1. Taxonomy (NCBI): domain Eukaryota; kingdom Metazoa; phylum Arthropoda; class Insecta; order Hemiptera; family Cercopidae; genus Prosapia; species Prosapia bicincta. Next base: position 244,892,967 of record JBAIZL010000002.1, read on the forward strand.
AATCTAGGCTTAATTTCTTATAAATTTATTATTGTGTGTGTTACAACTTCTTATAGTTCTTAATAGTTGACTTTATTGATAATATGTCGTTTGTTTAAGTATATTATATTATGTTGCAAAGTTTAGAATTTTGGTTATTCCTTTTCGCATTGTAAGTGAAGGAAGCCTTTTTTTGTTTGTTTCTTGTGTTTCAAGTTTTGAGTGATGAAGTTTAATTTTTGTAAGTTTCAGTTTATTACCAGTCTTCCCTCTCTTTCTTGACATATCTTTATTCGTTTTTCTATCTTTTTATATATTAGCGGAATATTTTACGTTATAAATGAGTTATAGGAATCCATTTTATGTCATGGTGGTTGGTTAGAGTGATTTATTATTGTTTTTAAGGTGAATGCGGGTTTTCTAAAAGCTGAAGTATGAATGTTATTTATATTTCTTGTAGTTGCCAGCTCTAAGAAGCTTATTTTACTCTTGTTTCTTTTTTTCATGTAAAAGTGAACGCTTAGGTACGGAATTTATTTTCGGAAAATGTTAATACATAATGGTTTATTCTGGGGGATGTATAATGTATTGTCTACATACCCAATCCAATGGTTGAACCTATATTGTTTGTCCGATACAGCATCCCGGTGACACAGGACTGTTGAGTTTTATACCAGAGACAAGTAAGGCCATTGTTACTCCATACATTTGTTATTCATTATTAATTGAGATAAACTTTTCTTTTGATATTATATTTAAGCATTTCGTCATTTGAGTAATAAATATAGTAATATTTATAAAGTTAGATAAATATTATTTAAATGATTTTATTTATTGGTATTGTTTTTAGTGTTTCTGTTTATGCCTGTTTGTTTATATCAGAATAATTATCACAAAAATATATTTTAAACACTTCTTTAAAAAAATCAGAATGTATTGCAAATCGTATTTAAACCAATAAAAATTCATTATGGAGAAGGTGTTCAAAGGAAATAAGTCGAGCTTCTAAGAAATCATTATATAAAAAGTTCTATAAACTTATTTAGTGCAATTTTAATTACAGTATTAGGGTTCAATAAAACTTCTATTTATTCTAAGGCACAGGGACGTATTTCCGTTTAGTCCGAGTTTTCCGTAATTTCATGTGGTCTCGCTCCTATTTACCTCTAATTATCCAGACTCTGATGTATTTTGCCCCATCTCTTTGATTTTCAAAAATATCTATTTCATATTTTTATAATATTATGCAATTACAATTGTTTGGAAATGTTTTCCTTACAAACAATAGGTAATAATATTCAATAATATTATTATGTTTTACAAATAAATAAAATATTTTCGAGACTTTGAAATAACGTTTTGGAATTCCCTCGCATCCTGCTATTGAAAGGTTGGATGTTTTTTGAACGAATATATTCCTCCAAAACTATATACATGTATACATTTATGTATACCTTGATATATATATATATATATATATATATATATATATATATATATATATATATATTTGTGTGTTGACCTTCCACAGATATATTACAGTGGTCTCATTTTTGAATTTTAGAAGGCTCAAAACATTGAAGTGATAGGTAAATAGAAGAAAAAAGTGTTTAATATATATATATATATATATATATATATATATATATATATATATATATATATGATGAACACTTATTATATGGAGAACGTCCGTTCATTTCGTTGCTAGAATCTCAACTAGCATTGACGAGGTGAACCCAACAGCCGTTGAAGAGCGAGTGAAGAGCACAGACAACTCTGCTCCTATATATAGAGGAATGAAGCCCCGCCAATTGACGTCAATCCACACACACCTGAGCCATACAATTACTCATATTCCTTTTGTTCACCTTTCTGCAGATAAAATCTATCGATAACACATCGGTAACACTGGTAACGCTGGGGGCAAATTCAAAGTATCATCGCGTTTGTTAAGACTCCCTTGCTTCTCTATTTCGACAGCCTCACATATCATTCTTGACCTGTAGTTTTCCACTTGAGCAATCTGTCGACAAGACTGGAAATCAATGGTATGCCCTGTATCGTAGTAGTGCTAGTACAGAACCGACGTTTTCTGCTTGTCTTTGAGGCTACATTTGTGCTCTATAAGCCTTTCTGAGATACGTATGTTCGTTTGGCCAATGTACAATTTCTTACAACGCTGTAAACCCCATGGTTTTCTAGGAAGATTCCATCTTTGGCGTTACCAAGAACCTTGTCGATTGTGATGTTAGGTTTGTAGACAGAAAGTATACCATGCCTTTTAAAGAGTCTGGCAATCCTATCAGTGGTCCCTCTAATAAAAGGCAGGAAAACAGTACCAGTTTTCTCAGTCTCCTTCTCGTCCACGTCAACCAGACTCTTTAGTGGTTTACCGCTTTATCAATGGAATAATCGTTATAGCCATTGCTTCTAAGCTCCTCTCTCATAGTAATAAGTGCATGTTCTCTTGAATGGAAGTCCGTTAACTTGTGAGACCGAGAGAAGAGCTTGTCAGCGACCGCTTTGATCTGTGATTGGTGGTGATGTGACTTAGAATTAAGATATCTATGGGTTGAGTCGGTTTTCTGTAGGCCAATTGGTTGATCACAACCATTCTGGCCCTTCCTAAACCATTCAGAATGAACCCTTTCTAAATGGTCCTAATCTGTCCCTTTCTAAACGGTTCCTGACGTCCAGATACGGCAAGCAGCCATCACTCTCTAGTTCCAAAGTTAGTTATTTACTGGAGTTGAGGTACTTAAGGAACTTATCAAGTTCTGTGCCACCATGTTGCCAAATCATAAAGACGTCATCTACATAACAAAACCAAGCTTTAGGCCTGAGAAAAGCATCATTCAGGGCGTCTTGCTCAAAGAACGTCATAAGATTGTTGGCTACAGCTGGAGAAAGGGAAGATCCCATAGGGGCACCATCAAGCGGTCTGTAAAACTGTTCATCAAACAAAATGTAATTTTTTTTGAGACAGTGTCTTGCCAGAACTAAGATATGTGGAGGGAGCTCTTCAAAAATGGGCATCCTCTGAAGCACTTTATCAATGGGAACGCTGGGAAATAATGACCAGAATAAACGGATGCACACCAAATAATAACCATTCATGATATTTTTCCATCCGTGAAGGAATACGTATCAGCATTATATATATATATATATATATATATATATATATATATATATATATATATTTAATGTTATTAATATAGCTAAACATACAAGAATACATAATTCCGAGGCTTTACCTTGTTGAAGAGCACTCACTAATGCTAACTGGAGTGAAGATAATTCCATTTCGCATATGCATAAAGCGATATCCACTTTGTATGGAAATTGTAAGCTTGGATTAAATCCTGGCCAGATAGCAAGGAGTAAAAACAATATATTTTTAGTACCTCTTATAAACTTTACTACTAGATTTCATACATGTATGTTTTATACATAGCGATATGGATCACTTTCATACTCTGATGTCCAATGATGGACGAGATGGAGAGAAATGTATAAACTAACAATAATCTCTCTCTAAATGCCAGTACTATGGAAAAGGTTTAATATGGTTATAAAGGTGAAACATTCTGTAACATATGAAATGCCCACATTTTTATTAAAGACTATTTACGGTTTCGTGTTGCTATAATTTCATTCATATTGTAAGGAAAATTAAATTAACAATTTCAAAAATATAAACTCCACTGTGATAAACAATTTTTAAAATGTCAAATTTCTTGAGTAAATTTGTTTACTTCATTGTTAATAAATTGGATTTCATCTTTCGTCATCATTAGCTATGAATGTGTAGCTGGCGATATATTGAGTAATAAATGGCACAGGAATGTACAAGCTATATATTAAGACATAGCTATATTAGTTAAAACTACTTAGAGTTAAACAAATAATTATATTAATCACTTTAACAATTACTTACAAAATTACAAAAATTAAGTTACAAAAACACTTACAAAATTCAAGAAATAATTATAGCTACCCATACATGTGACCCACTCGTGCCACAGTACTAAGCCTCTTTCAACACGCATTTAATGTTTCTAGTTGGTAAATATGTTTCGCAGTTAATTTAAAAGTACTAAAAACAAGTCTATAAAACAAGACCCATTTTACGACAAAAATAAGTGGAATATAATATAAATAAATAAGACAAGTCAAATAAATATGATTCGTGACAACAATATGATTCGTAGGACATTTTGAATGCGAGGCTTATATAAATATATATATATATATATATATATATATATACCTATTATAACTGTATTATAATTTTGTGTTTCACGGTAGATAGAGACAAAAGTTTTTTTATTTCTATCACGAAAAACTCACCATTCCGTTATAAAGTTCGTGGCTCCCATCAGTATAATACAACCTTTATTCAACTTAATACTTTACTGCACTGAGAACATCGTTAAAATAATAGACAAAAGTTTGTATGTGTCTGTTTGTGTGTGTATGTGTGTGTGTGTGTGTGTGTGTGTGTGTGTGTGTGTGTGTGTGTGTGTGTGTGTGTGTGTGTGTGTTTGTGTGTGTGTCTGTGTGTGTGTGTGTGTGTGTGTGTGTGTGTGTGTGTGTGTGTGTGTGTGAGTGTGTGTGTGTGTGTGTGTGTGTGTGTGTGTGTGTGTGTGTGTGTGTGTGTGTGTGTGTGTGAGTGTGTGTGTGTGTGTGTGTGTGTGTGTGTGTGTGTTTGTGCGCGCGTGTGTGTGTGTGTGTGTGTGTGTGTGTGTGTGTGTGTGTGTGTGTGTGTGTGTGTGTGTGTGTGTGTGTGAGTGTGTGTGTGTGTGTGTGTGTTTGTGTGCGCGTGTGTGTGTATTTGTCTGTTTGTGTGTGTGTGTATATATATATATATATATATATATATGTGTGTGTGTGTGTGTGTAAATATATATATATATATATATATATGTGTGTGTGTGTGTGTGTGTGTGTGTGTGTGTGTGTGTGTGTGTGTGTGTGTGTGTGTGAGTGTGTGTGTGTGTTTGTGTGTGTGTGTGTGTGTGTGTGTGTGTGTGTGTGTGTGTGTGTGTGTGTGTGTGTGTGTGTGTGTGTGTGTGTGTGTGTGTGTGTGTGTGTGTGTGTGTGTGTGTGTGTGTGTGTGTGTTGACACTCATGTGTATGTTTGTGTACGTTTTGTAACAAAGTAGACTAAAATTTGAATTTTATACAAATCGTTGATGTATTGACGAATTTTGAAGTAATGTTAAAAATATTTCTTGTCAATAAGTATTTAAAATTTATATCATCTTGAAGTTTATATTTTTTAAATAAATTTATGGTGTTTTTTGTTTGTAGGCCTACTTACAAGATTTACATGAATACCAATGGCATGCCGAGATTGAAAATGTTTGTAGGTAAACATGCTTATATCTACGTATGTATGTAGCTCTGTAGTTATGTAAGAAGTGATGTTAGCGTAAACAATGATCACAGATATCTGTTAATAACTATTTAATGTGTTGAAGGTTATTGACAGATTATAGAACAATTCGCGCTACTATAAATACACTCTACGTTTCGATTTTCTGTCCGGAAATCCTTATCAGGAGCTAAAAGCTGATCAAAATCTTAATTCTTTGAAGTTTATAAATCCTTTGTTGCACCTTTAGAAAAAAGATAGAACGAGCAAAAAAATAATATAGGATATGATATATAATATAACGTTATTTCTGAACACGTTAAAAAATTTACTAATGGACATGAAATTGGCTGACATAATATAGATCTTTTACGTAAGTAAAGAGATTAGAAAAACTGGAATTTGCTAAAATGTTGTATGTAAAATACAAAGAAGAAATTCATTGAATAAAATGACAGAATTAAGGGATGAGTTTTTAAAATGGAAAATAAAAGTGAAATTTAACACCTTTGTATATATCTTTGGATCTACCTTGGTATTTTGTAAATTGTAATGATTGTATTTGTTTGATATTTAAATGATGCCTCTGTTATTATTTAAGTATGGAAGAGTGCGAGTACGTATCTGTAATTTGTCTACATTGTAATCAAAACTTGACTTGTCTAGTAGTGGAACTTGAATTTAATTATGTTAAAAGTTTTGTTTGTGAATGTTGAAAACTGTAAATTATGGTTTAATATTGGATTGATAAGAGTTTACTATTAGATTTGATAAGGATTTTCAGATAGAAAATCGATTCGAAGAGAGTATTTGAAGTAGAATGAATTGGTCTGTTATCTGTCATTAACATGAAACACACAAATAAATAATTATTAAAAGTTGTGTCTAGGTAGAAAATAAGGGCGTGACGGTTTTAAATCGTAAGTACACTAAACAACATTACCAAACATCAGGACATTGTTTTTCCTCTCTTAAAATTCAAACTGTGTTTTCAAATACAAAGTAACCCTGAGTGATACATGACCAGGGTTAATCAAGAAATAACTTTTATGTTTACTGACATGTTAGTTTTCCCCCACTCTATCCCTTTACATTGCAAACATCGGAACGTGTTTTTACTGGTAATGAACTGACAATGGGCAGGCAGAGAGACCATGCTTTATTTGCTTTATCCACCGGCGGCAGCCGTCCTGGTTTATTTAATTACATCGCGACATGTTTTACTGTACTCAGTTTTGTTTTAACAGCTTAAAATTAGAACTGAAGCTGTTAAAAATAAATCTTTATTGTCATGATGTTATTTTTAAAACCAATAACACATAATATATATATATATACACACATATATATATATATATATATATATATATATATATATATATATATATATATTGTATTTTTAAGATGAAATTTTTCTTGATAAAATGTATATGTTTAATAAAACCATTTTCATACAAGAATAAAACCTTTTTTTATTTTATTACAAAGTTTAAGCTTTTCGCCGATTAGCAGTATCGGCATTATCAAAACTGACCTATCATACTTCTAACTTATTCTGTTCCTACATCAAGACTACTCGTATACAAATTGTACTACGTTCAAACAGATAATTTTATTGACTTACTGTGCCTGAACAAATAGATAATACATATTCTTGTATGAAAATGGTTTTATTAAACATATATATATATATATATATATATATATATATATATATATATATATATATATATACATATATATATATATATATATATATATACATACATATATATATATATATATATATATATATATATATATATATATAATGTTAAATCGCTTTCAAAATTTTATTTACCATTTTAATATTATTTTAGTTATAATCACCGCTTATCTTAACAACTCCAAACAGAAGACAATGATGAATATAGACACATTGTGATCGAAAACGATCTGTCTTCTAAGTTTTCACAAATTTACTAAATTTAAAGTTCGGATAGTCACAAACTAATGTTAAAGTGATTAATTTCAATCAATCTAAACTAAGTTTTACTGCGGGCCCTTTTAGTTTTACATTTTCACATTTTTTGTTGGTGAATGATATATATATGTATAATCTATATAATGACAAACCACAGCTTTTGATATTAGGAGAATTCATCCAATATGTTACAAAATTAAGTAATAATGTAGTTATTTTAGCCTCTATCTGAATTAATTACTCGCCTGTTCCCGCAATACCAATAATAAATTTGTCGGCGAATAATCTGTATTCCTTGTCTGATAAAATGTGTTTGACCAGAATAGTAGTATCCCTGGACCATTAATATAAAACCCCTCCTTTTTCAACTCAGTAACTTCTTGCTGAGATTTTAGTTATATATAATAATGTTTAGTGTTTTCACCAACGATAACGATTTTTTTTGTCCATGAGACGCGTATTGGAAAATACATTAATAGTTTTTAGGGGGTATTCATTAATACGTCACTAATATTTTTGCCAAAAAGTTCAATTTACAAAAAAAAATATGTGTTTAATACAATTACCTGTATGAAATTCAGAACCACAGAAAAAATACCATAATAAATTGTAAATATTAAACTTATTCCTAACATATCTGACAATTAAGTTTTAGTTTGCATGGTTTCTTTCTTTTATTTATGTAAATAATTACGTTTAAATAATGTTTTCCCCATAAAGACTGTATGTTCACTCCCAATTTAGTATTTTATTACTAATTCAATTCCTTCTATTACTTCACACTCTCCCTATATAAGTATATATAATATGTTTTCTTGTTTAAAATCTAAAACAACATAGGTTATTCAAATACAAGAATATTATTTATTTATATTCAAAGCTTTTCGTTGGTAAACAGTACCAACATCAATTAATAAATATTCTTGTATTTGAATAACCTATGATGTTTTAAAATATATATATATATATATATATATATATATATATATATATATATATATATATATATATATATATATATATAATAAAAACTTGTAGTGGATAAAATTTGAAGTGCAGCTTTTGAAAATATTGATTTCATAATTATATTTGATAATTAATCAATTTTAGTTTTATATAGGTGAAACACTTTTCGAAAAAGGAGCTTAGTATGCAATATATTTTTCACGTCCCACTTGGCATAAAATAAGTGATAACATATGATTTCATAAGACAGCAGATTTTAAGGAGTTAGATTATATGGTAGAACAGTTGTTTTAACGTCTAGGTTATATAAATTTATTAATAATAATTGTAATAATTTATTAAAAGTTGTCTAAATACAATTTGTTGGCATAAGCAGGATTTGACTTTAAAAATGTTTTTATATTACCTGTTTACTTGCTTTTTAACAAAACCCTTTATTTGCAATTTTCCCAAAGGTTATGTCTGAGTCTAGATGTATATATTAAATACAGGCAATTAAAAACGAATATAAATCAAGTTAAATTGTACATGGTTCGTAACAAGAACGAGTCTCTGAACGTGGCTTTACGCTGTCTGAAACTTGACAAATTGAATTAACCGGGGATGTGTATGACTAGACTTACATAACAAAACACAATTTAAACTTGTAACAGGCCACGGAATTGTCGACATTTTCAGATGTAGGGAACGTTTTCCATTTGATGGCGACAAATATACACGATGAAAACATACAGCTGATAATTCAACAGAATTATTTAATAACAATAACTAATATACGTTTCTGTAAGCGACTGTTTGCATATTGCAAATGAAGTGCTTTCTTTCCTTGGCTAATAAACCTATTAAATCAAATAACTTAAATATTTATTGTTATAGTAGGAACAGAAATAATCTACGTTCACATAAATAATTTGTTCACCTAATAAAAAAAATGTCTATATTAATTATATAAAAACCTGCACAATATGCAAATTGGTGAGTTTATTATGTGAAATTAATTATATTTTATTGAATGTTTTTAAACTAAACTAAAATTAAAGAAAATAACATACTTTTGAAGAAATGGTTTAAAATTTCTATATAATATTAAAAGCGCATTCATGGCCATCTGTTAGCTCACACTCTTCCTATAAATATCGTGCTCAAATTTTCAATAGTTAATTAAATACCTTTTATTCATCCACTCAAGTTGAAATATATATTGAAACCTGTAGCGGATGACGCTTGATGTTGATACAGCTTATATTTATTGAATGTTTTCTAAACAAAATTAAAATTAAAGAAAATAACATACTTTTGAAGAAATGGTTTAAAATTTCTATATAATATTAAAAGCGCATTCATTGCCATCTGTTAGCTCACACTCTTCCTATAAATATCGTGCTCAAATTTTCAATAGGTAATTAAATACCTTTTATTCATCCACTCAAGTTGAAATATATATTGAAACCTGTAGTGGATGGCGCTTGATGTTGATACAGCTTATATTTATTGACTGTCTTCTAAACAAAATTAAAATTAAAGAAAATAACATACTTTTGAAGAAATGGTTTAAAATGTCTATATAATATTAAAAGCGCATTCATGGCCATCTGTTAGCTCACACTCTTCCTATAAATATCGTGCTCAAATTTTCAATAGTTAATTAAATACCTTTTATTCATCCACTCAAGTTGAAATATATATTGAAACCTGTAGCGGATGACGCTTGATGTTGATACAGCTTATATTTATTGAATGTTTTCTAAACAAAATTAAAATTAAAGAAAATAACATACTTTTGAAGAAATGGTTTAAAATTTCTATATAATATTAAAAGCGCATTCATTGCCATCTGTTAGCTCACACTCTTCCTATAAATATCGTGCTCAAATTTTCAATAGGTAATTAAATACCTTTTATTCATCCACTCAAGTTGAAATATATATTGAAACCTGTAGTGGATGGCGCTTGATGTTGATACAGCTTATATTTATTGACTGTCTTCTAAACAAAATTAAAATTAAAGAAAATAACATACTTTTGAAGAAATGGTTTAAAATGTCTATATAATATTAAAAGCGCATTCATGGCCATCTGTTAGCTCACACTCTTCCTATAAATATCGTGCTCAAATTTTATAGGTAATTAAATACCTTCTATTCATCCACTCACGTTGAAATATATATTGAAACCTTTAGTGGATGACGCTTGATGTTGATACAGCTTATATTTAATAACTGTTTTCTAAACAAAATTAAAATTAAAGAAAATAACATACTTTTGAAGAAATGGTTTAAAATGTCTATATAATATTAAAAGCGCATTCATGGCCATCTGTTAGCTCACACTCTTCCTATAAATATCGTGCTCAAATTTTCAATAGGTAATTAAATACCTTTTATTCATCCACTCAAGTTGAAATATATATTGAAACCTGTAGCGGATGACGCTTGATGTTGATACAGCTTATATTTATTGAATGTTTTCTAAACAAAATTAAAATTAAAGAAAATAACATACTTTTGAAGAAATGGTTTAAAATTTCTATATAATATTAAAAGCGCATTCATTGCCATCTGTTAGCTCACACTCTTCCTATAAATATCGTGCTCAAATTTTCAATAGGTAATTAAATACCTTTTATTCATCCACTCAAGTTGAAATATATATTGAAACCTGTAGTGGATGGCGCTTGATGTTGATACAGCTTATATTTATTGACTGTCTTCTAAACAAAATTAAAATTAAAGAAAATAACATACTTTTGAAGAAATGGTTTAAAATGTCTATATAATATTAAAAGCGCATTCATGGCCATCTGTTAGCTCACACTCTTCCTATAAATATCGTGCTCAAATTTTATAGGTAATTAAATACCTTCTATTCATCCACTCACGTTGAAATATATATTGAAACCTTTAGTGGATGACGCTTGATGTTGATACAGCTTATATTTAATAACTGTTTTCTAAACAAAATTAAAATTAAAGAAAATAACATACTTTTGAAGAAATGGTTTAAAATGTCTATATAATATTAAAAGCGCATTCATGGCCATCTGTTAGCTCACACTCTTCCTATAAATATCGTGCTCAAATTTTCAATAGGTAATTAAATACCTCATTCATCCACTCAAGTTGAAATATATATTGAAACCTGTAGTGGATGACGCTTGATGTTGATAAAGCTTATATTTATTGAATGTTTTCTAAACAAAATTAAAATTAAAGAAAATAACATACTTCTGAAGAAACGGTTTAAAATGTCTATATAATATTAAAAGCGCATTCATGGCCATCTGTTAGCTCACACTCTTCCTATAAATATCGTGCTCAAATTTTCAATAGGTAATTAAATACCTTTTATTCATCCACTCAAGTTGAAATATATATTGAAACCTGTAGTGGATGACGCTTGATGTTGATAAAGCTTATATTTATTGAATGTTTTCTAAACAAAATTAAAATTAAAGAAAATAACATACTTCTGAAGAAACGGTTTAAAATGTCTATATAATATTAAAAGCGCATTCATTGCCATCTGTTAGCTCACACTCTTCCTATAAATATCGTGCTCAAATTTTCAATAGGTAATTAAATACCTCATTCATCCACTCAAGTTGAAATATATATTGAAACCTGTAGTGGATGACGCTTGATGTTGATAAAGCTTATATTTATTGAATGTTTTCTAAACAAAATTAAAATTAAAGAAAATAACATACTTCTGAAGAAACGGTTTAAAATGTCTATATAATATTAAAAGCGCATTCATGGCCATCTGTTAGCTCACACTCTTCCTATAAATATCGTGCTCAAATTTCCAATAGGTAATTAAATACCTTTTATTCATCCACTCAAGTTGAAATATATATTGAAACCTGTAGTGGATGACGCTTGATGTTGATAAAGCTTATATTTATTGAATGTTTTCTAAACAAAATTAAAATTAAAGAAAATAACATACTTCTGAAGAAATGGTTTAAGATTTCTATATAATATTAAAAGTGCATTCATGGCCATCTGTTAGCTCACACTCTTCCTATAAATATCGTGCTCAAATTTTCAATAGGTAATTAAATACCTTTTATTCATCCACTCAAGTTGAAATATATATTGAAACCTGTAGTGGATGACGCTTGATGTTGATACAGCTTATATTTATTAACTGTTTTCTAAACAAAATTAAAATTAAAGAAAATAACATACTTTTGAAGAAATGGTTTAAAATGTCTATATAATATTAAAAGCGCATTCATGGCCATCTGTTACCTCACACTCTTCCTATAAATATCGTGCTCAAATTTTCAATAGGTAATTAAATACCTCATTCATCCACTCAAGTTGAAATATATATTGAAACCTGTAGTGGATGACGCTTGATGTTGATAAAGCTTATATTTATTGAATGTTTTCTAAACCAAATTAAAATTAAAGAAAATAACATACTTCTGAAGAAACGGTTTAAAATGTCTATATAATATTAAAAGCGCATTCATGGCCATCTGTTAGCTCACACTCTTCCTATAAATATCGTGCTCAAATTTTCAATAGGTAATTAAATACCTTTTATTCATCCACTCAAGTTGAAATATATATTGAAACCTGTAGTGGATGACGCTTGATGTTGATAAAGCTTATATTTATTGATTGTTTTCTAAAGAAAATTAAAATTAAAGAAAATAACATACTTCTGAAGAAACGGTTTAAAATGTCTATATAATATTAAAAGCGCATTCATTGCCATCTGTTAGCTCACACTCTTCCTATAAATATCGTGCTCAAATTTTCAATAGGTACTTAAATACCTTTTATACATCCACTCAAGTTGAAATATATATTGAAACCTGTAGTGGATGACGCTTGATGTTGATACAGCTTATATTTATTGAATGTTTTCTAAACAAAATTAAAATTAAAGAAAATAACATACTTTTGAAGAAATGGTTTAAAATGTCTATATAATATTAAAAGCGCATTCATGGCCATCTGTTAGCTCACACTCTTCCTATAAATATCGTGCTCAAATTTTCAATAGGTAATTAAATACCTCATTCATCCACTCAAGTTGAAATATATATTGAAACCTGTAGTGGATGACGCTTGATGTTGATAAAGCTTATATTTATTGAATGTTTTCTAAACAAAATTAAAATTAAAGAAAATAACATACTTCTGAAGAAACGGTTTAAAATGTCTATATAATATTAAAAGCGCATTCATGGCCATCTGTTAGCTCACACTCTTCCTATAAATATCGTGCTCAAATTTTCAATAGGTAATTAAATACCTTTTATTCATCCACTCAAGTTGAAATATATATTGAAACCTGTAGTGGATGACGCTTGATGTTGATAAAGCTTATATTTATTGAATGTTTTCTAAACAAAATTAAAATTAAAGAAAATAACATACTTCTGAAGAAACGGTTTAAAATGTCTATATAATATTAAAAGCGCATTCATTGCCATCTGTTAGCTCACACTCTTCCTATAAATATCGTGCTCAAATTTTCAATAGGTAATTAAATACCTCATTCATCCACTCAAGTTGAAATATATATTGAAACCTGTAGTGGATGACGCTTGATGTTGATAAAGCTTATATTTATTGAATGTTTTCTAAACAAAATTAAAATTAAAGAAAATAACATACTTCTGAAGAAACGGTTTAAAATGTCTATATAATATTAAAAGCGCATTCATGGCCATCTGTTAGCTCACACTCTTCCTATAAATATCGTGCTCAAATTTCCAATAGGTAATTAAATACCTCTTATTCATCCACTCAAGTTGAAATATATATTGAAACCTGTAGTGGATGACGCTTGATGTTGATAAAGCTTATATTTATTGAATGTTTTCTAAACAAAATTAAAATTAAAGAAAATAACATACTTCTGAAGAAATGGTTTAAGATTTCTATATAATATTAAAAGTGCATTCATGGCCATCTGTTAGCTCACACTCTTCCTATAAATATCGTGCTCAAATTTTCAATAGGTAATTAAATACCTTTTATTCATCCACTCAAGTTGAAATATATATTGAAGCCTGTAGTGGATGACGCTTGATGTTGATACAGCTTTTAAAGATAATAATTCTATAATTATATTTTATAATTATTTATTTAAAACTAAATTACTACGAATAAATTTTAGTTTTATATTGGAGAAAAAATTTCTACGAAATGATAAGGTATAAAATAAATTTATTCGTCCCACTTGGTTTAAAATAAGTGATGAAATATTTAATAAAAAAAACTGTTTTGATGTAATAGGTTATGTGATAGAACAATTGTTTCAACGAAAAGGTTACGTTAATTTATAATTAAATGAATTACTTTATATTCATTGTAATTATTTAATAAAAAAAACTGAAATAATTTTTGTTGTTGATGAACCAAGTAGGAGTTGACTTTAAAATATTCTTGTTTTTATTTTTTGTTTTTTTATGTGAATTATAGAGTTTATAAAGCTGTAATTCACTTAAGCATTTAACGTTCATCGATATACCAACTAGATTGTTCATTTACAGCATCGATTTCCAAGTGGGTTTCAAAGTGGGAAACGTGACTCGAATCTAATGACCTTCTCACTGCTTTTATATGTCATATAAAGTTTAATAGATATAGTAACGTATTACTATTATGGTTTCAGAATTTAATAGACTATTTATGTAAATTTTTAAGATGTTAACCTCTAAGATTCTGACTTTTATCAACCCTTATTTATATTATTATTTTAAAAGGTTGTAATATTTTCATCACGTATTTATTTTATAAACTTAAATCTAAAGTAAAGCGTATTATTTAGTATCTAAATAAAGCGAATGATACATAACCAAATGTCAATATTTGGTCAAAATATTATACAAGTTTGAAAAAATTAGGGATCGGATTTAAATGTAATAAATATAGTTAGTAGCATCTCCTGTTAGAAATGTATCAATAGGTAAGGTAGAAAATAGAGATAAAAAAAATGTTTATAATATTATTTATCAAACAACATTACATAAATTAATTATTAGAAAATAAATGTTACAAAGAAATTGAGAAAACGAAAAGAAATTCAATGTCGCAAAAATTGAAAAAAAGTAAAAAGAGACATCCACATATATTATTGATAATCTAAAATCAATTTGGTAAATACGGTAATAAAATTTTGTATAAGGAATATAACTACGAAAAATTACTACACATTTTTTTAAAGGTAAATTCCTACTGAAGTCACCAAAGAAAATTTTTATTTACTTTTTTTTATAATTGCATAATATAAATATGTTCTACAAATGCCGGAATATAGCAATACTAAGAGGCAAAATAGAAAGCGAATTTCCTAGTAATTATTCATTTTCCTTTCTATTCATGGTGTTGGACGATTACTTTTGTTTGTTGCTATTTATACGTTTTTTTAAATTTCATCGGTTGCATTATGCTGTAGTTTCTTTTCGCTTTCCTTTCGCGTTATCCGTTTGTGAAGCAAGGTTTGATACAGTTTATGTAGTTTGTTACTTTTATTCTTTTCAATCATTTTTAATCCTAGTGCATTATTCATGATATTGTGTGGTAAGCATGACAAAATCTCAAAGTTGTGCAATAAAGGTTTCGACGATAACCAGATGGGGGCAAAAGAAAAATTCGTTGAGAAGTAAGTTTATAGCAATTGGAAAGTTGGAAAAGCGCTAGACATCAAACATGTTGCTACTCAGTTCGAATCTGTCCTAAACCCCAAAACATGTATAATTTAATTATCGAATAAATATTTAAAAAAAAAAACTGCATAACATCAACTGTCTGAGCTATAGGTTTAAAAAAATGTATTTGATCCTAAATTACTTGAAAAAAGTGTTTTATTATCGATTCAAAATGTGTACAAGATATATAACAGTGTGAACTTATAGAAGGAATTGAAAAAGAGAGGTAAAACTAAAATGAACTGCATAAAAAAGTAGAAAAAAATATTTTATTAATAAAATTGATGATTTGAAATATAAAAACTTATGTGAAAAGTTTATTTTTTAGTATACAAATAGTCATTGATAACGAGCAATATTAATGGATTTCTTCTTCTTCCTCAATACCTGTTTGTTGTGATTGTTCGTATTAGAGAAATTAAACATTATTATAATATAGTGTTCTATCCTTATAGTCTCTTTACTTAAGGATCTCATGTCACAGTTTTATGTGACAGTTAATAAACCCTTTAAACTCCAGGTATAATTGGGTTTTTCGTTAAGCTTAACAAATACCTGCATATTTCAAATCATGTTATGAACAATAAATTCATGTCACTATGTTCTTGCTTTTCTACACACTGTCATTCAATTTCTGAAGTTTTCCTTTTTTTAATAATGTCAGATTTGTTACTACTATTAAATATCTTAAGGTTCTCCTTTCTATTGTCAATTTAGAGGGTTATTTCGACAATTCTGTCTTTTACTAGTTTTTGATAAAACCGCAAGTTCTACATTTCCCCAGTGTACCTGGATCAACAGTATTTTGTACTATAATTATATACATTGATACATGTATATTTGTACAGTATATATGATACATCTATATTTAGAAACACTTCAACGGTGGTTGAAACACTCTATAATTACAAACAATCTCATAGCTATGGTTTGTTATCATCCACATTGTGTTTATCTGATGATATTTCTTCATTAAATCTTATATTTTCTAAACAGACAAATTTCTAATATGAATATTTCACTCCCCTAAAATATACATTGACATAAAACATCCCGCGAGAACTGCTATACAGTTTATAGCTTATGATTAAACAAGGCGTAGCAATTTAGTGAAATTTATTTGTCTTTGAAAGCTATAAAAACAAAATGAAGAATATATTTAATAAACTTTATAACGGCTAAAATATTTTACATTATCTAAAACGAAAATATTAAAGAATGTAAATTGTAATGGGATTTAGATATTGTGTGCTGTTACTATTACTGGAGTATATGAGTGTAAAATATGATTTTGTGATTATTAAAATCCTATTCTAAAGTTTATCGTTGAAAGGATATAAGGAATACGTCCAATAAAATTTTGTAACCAATCCTGTGTTAGTATTAAACAAGACATAACATACACATGGTTTATTTATTATGTAATTTAAAATGTATTATAAATAAGTATAAATGTTAATTAGTTTAATATAAAACCACCTTCATAATTGAATAGACGATGAACCGGCTGGATATTGAGTCAAGGTTTATTTATTTAGTCCAACGTTTCGACAACTAATTTGTTGCCCTTATCAATCCTGTTGTGCTACGAAAAATAAACTCCTTGCATTTAGGGTAAGGAGGCAACACTTCAAACCCCCTACCCCTCATCAGAATTTTCTTTAAGCTATAGCTTTGCTAATTCGTCTTTTCCACTATTATAACTCTTCATGAAGTGTTAAAACAAGTTTTCTACAACATAAAAGCTTTCTAGGGTTTTATTTAAAACATATTTAATTTATGCCTGAACTTACAATCGGAAAAATA
Organism: Prosapia bicincta; assembly: GCA_036971475.1. NCBI lineage: Eukaryota > Metazoa > Arthropoda > Insecta > Hemiptera > Cercopidae > Prosapia > Prosapia bicincta. The sequence continues at coordinate 244,910,739 of JBAIZL010000002.1, forward strand.
TAAACAAAATGTAAAGGTAAAGCCGGTACATGAGCCTTTCTGAATAAAAAGATAATATTTAAATGAACAATAATATATTTATTACCATTATTTGTTCTTCCTAATAGTTTTTTTTGAAGTAACTAAAAAACCGATGCCTCTATAAACTGAAAATAAAGTATAATATTTTTTTATCAAGAAACCCTAGAATTATACACTTTTAATATTGTATTTTGTCATCTCCCTGTTTGCAAGTTGAAAATTACATCTAGAATAAAATTGTTATGTCGTCGGAGAACTACTTTACAAAACTTAGCGATGTTTTAATAATTCTGATAAAATTATTTGGTATAGGGCGGGTAAAGTGGCCCCTTGTGCACCTCAGACTTCCTATGGAAGATATATATATATATATATATATATATATATATATATATATAACAGCAATTAGTAAACCTAAAACTTAAAAATTATTTATTATAAGCATTACATTCATTTATAAAATATCATAATCTAAAAAATAAGAGTTTATAATTTATTTATTTACCAAATCATTAATTTTATTACCCATTAAAATTAATTTTTAGAATATTTATCACCATTTTTATTTTTTCTAAAATGTATACTATCGTTTTAATTAATTATGAACGATTGTAGTTTTGTACTATACTTTAAGGTTATTTTAGTTATTTTAAGGTACAATTATATATATATATATATATATATATATATATATATATATATATATGTTATTGAAATAAACCTCAAATAAATATACAGAATCAGTAATTTTCCGGAATCCTGTTACAGATGTTACAGATAAGAAATAAGTGACGATAGTATCATTTTGTGCTTCAAAGGTAACGTCATTTCATAACATATATCATCACCTATAACAATTACTTCAATAATGCCACAAAAATATTGCCATATAACGAAAAACGTTTTATCACTTTTTAATTATCTTCATTTACGTACATCATAATCATTAATACGCCCACATTACAGAAGCTTCTAAGGCTATTCTACATAGTTTATTCAGGGCGATACTTCTACAATAAATAAAAGGTCAGATGATACGTACTTCTTTACAGATTAAAAAAAAAATTTAATTTCTTTTCAGCACATTTTCTGGCTTGAGGGGATATGTGGCCATTGTTTGTTTCAATTTTTTTCTATTAGTTCACAGTCTCCTTATATATCTTGTTCAAAGTTTCAATCGTTATTAACATATTTTTCTTCATCCACTCAAGAACAAATATATATTTCTTTTAAACTTGTAGTGGATCGTACTTGATGTTAATAGAGTTTTTTCAAAAAAGTAATCAATTAATGAATTTATTATTAAGGTAATTTGTTTTTTATATGGGTGAAATCATATCACAAAAGTATCAAAGCATGCTCTATAGTCCCATTCGACCTCAAATAAGTGATAACATGATTTCATTTTATGTTATAGGTTATATTTTAGAACAGCGTAAATGCATAGGTTATGTTACTTTATTTATAATAATTGTAATGATTAAATAAAAAGTAACCGAAATATAAATGTTCTTTGTTGGAATAATTATAAATCGACTAAAAAATAAACATGTTTAAGTAATTTGTTGTCACATATTGTCAATGATAAGTGCAATTTTATAAAATATAATAATGTATGTATACTACTAAAAACTTACGCAGTTATTTAGTTTAACTTAAACACTATTTCTTTGAATAAACAGTGATTTGAAATAAACTAATTTTGTCACTTTAAAAATTGAATTATGCTGCAAGTGATATTTCTCGTCTAATTAGTTTTTCTAAAGTTTTCTGTGCATATATATATATATATATATATATATATATATATACACACATATGATATTGATATATTTATTTTTGTATGTAAGCTATCTACTGAGTGTTCTTATTCAAAACTGGCAGAGAGTTTCTACGTTTAGGTAACAACGTATAATTAAATCCCAAATAGTATATAATACAAAATAAATAAGATATTTCTATTAGTTCTAATACCTATGGCTTTGTACGTCATTAAATAAAAACCACTAAATTTTTCCAACAAAGACTTGAACTAAAATTATAATAGCTGTAAGATTGTAAGGCTTAGAATAAAATTAAATTAGGCGTGCGATTCACATAACGTTAATGACACATTTTAAGCAAGGATGTAATTAACACTTAATAGAATTGATTGTAAACAGTTCTGAATAGAAATCTACAGTTTTAAAAGCAAGATATAGTGAAATGGGTTTCGATGGATTTTTGTTAAAGTCATTCTCTTTATTTACTTTCAGTTTCCCTTCGCAAGAGTCATCCACAAAACATTCGAAATCATTACTTTGATCCATTTTAATCCAATGCTTGAACCAAATGCAAACTCTTCACAAAACAAATAAAAGTAATAGAAATTTCCTTCTCCTATTCGATTTTTTATTTTGATTTAAAAATTATTTTTTACTGCTTAGAGATGGGTTTTTTAATAACAATCATCAACTTGAGATATTGAAATCTAAACTTTCAACAAACTGAACTAAATTGTTCCAAATTAATATATATATATATATATATATATATATATATATATATATATATATATATATATATATATATATATATTAAATATGGTGATATGTTTTCTTGTAATATAGTTAACAAATTTAAAATATTTCAAAAACAAGAATACTTTTGATGAATATATTCATTAAAAGTATTCTTGTTTATGAAATATTTTTAGTTTATTATATATATATATATATATATATATATATATATATATATATATATATATATATAGCGAGAGAGAGAGAGAGATCTACTACAACCCTCAGTCAGTGATGCTAGATAATGGAGATACTATCAATCTTTGAAAGTTAACTTTCATATATATAATTTATGTATATACTGTTTAAAACACATTTTACCGGTGGAGGTAATTATGAACCTAGTACTTCACAAAGGTAAATATTAAATTAGTTTCTACAGTTAGTATTTACACTATACACTAGTATTTTTTAATATATACAGACTAGTTTCGTCGACGATGTCGCTTCGTCAGTGAACTATTTTAATATCTACCGTTGTGAATTGTTTTCACTTGCTAGCTAAACAACTTGGTACAAAATGCATAATAAATTGGTATATCAAAAGCTTCTAAGCTTTTAAAGAGAATTTGGTTAAGCGTACAATATTTAATTTAAAATGCAATTAAAATTTACATTTGTATTCCTTCTTCAATCACATTAAAAGCTGTTAATTATTTTTCGTATAACATTCATAAATACTCATTAGTCCCACAAAAAAAACAGTTCTTATGTTGTTAACAAACAAGTTATGTTATAATTACGTCACAAGCAAAGCTTTACTGTACAAAGAAACCTTTGCTGCGAGAAAATGAAACAATGAATTCCTAAAAATTGCAAATAGCAGTTAAATTGTCCTGTTTGATTAAAGTTTACTGACACATTGTACGGCAGCAGTATAAAAACCTTAAAACTTTACTGAAACTGTAAAACACATATATAAAGCTAACTTGAAACATTTTAATAATTACTTCGTGAGAGATTATCATTTTTGTTTAAATAAAATTATATAAACTAATATAAGTGTTTACACGAAAGCTGGCACTTGACCCATATTCTGAACTAACCTAGATAAAAAGCAGGCTGCCGTCATGGGATATGCGTCAATTTTCCTCGCGGCCCTCTCAAAAGTACTGCAGTAGATGAAATACGTAATGCTATATGTTTTGTAGTCTACAACGGAGGAAATGTTCGCAGAACGGTCTTTACCTAATCTTCACTCACCTCGCCTATAGTCCCACGCCAGTTCCAAGTGCCAACTTACGTGTCAACGCCTATACTTTGCACAAACTCGAAATATATTTAACTTTTCTTAATACAAATATATACCAAACCTTGTAAATTTGAGAAAAAACGATGATAAATATAGGGAATTTTCTACCATTAACAATCACAGTAGAAGGGTATGTAATGGAATTTAATACTGCAAACTTAACGATAGTACCTATGGTTAGCTAAACAAAGTTTTTATGAAAAAGAAACATGTTTCACCTGACAGATAAATTATAAATATATATTCCTTAATAAGAAATGCATATCCCATAGCAAATTGTTAGCAACAACAACTATGCATAGCACTCTCTCTCACACACACACACACAAAAAAAGATTTTTATTCATTTTATTTCCGTTTAAGTGCTTTACATTTGTGGCTCTTCTTTATCCACCTTTTCTATCAAAACTTTATAATTAAGTTGCAACTCTCATCCATCGGGTGTGAGAAAATATAAAGTTGAAGAACGTTTGGTATAACTGTTCACTCGTAAGCTAGTGCGCGATCGATCGAAAGAAAACAAAAGCAAGCCCTATTAAAAAAATATTTGTAACGGCTCTTCGGGCTTGTTAAATATACATTATTAAATTATTAATTGTAACTGTATTATTTAATATTTATAAATCTAATAAATATAAATATATTATTATATTACACCTCATATTATAATGTCTGTGGAACGGTCTTTTGCTAGCTCTATCTTTCCCCGCGCCTATGCTCGCCCTTCATGGTCACGCACCAGCTTACTTATGACCAGCTGTACCCACCAAACCTCTCCTTCTCCACCTGCTGCAAAATGATTTTATATACAGAAAGGGTGTTCCTGATCCCGAGTAGTCGTTAGTACTAAATACAATTATTTATATTTTATTATGTTTACCTTCTATCCATGACCAAATTTTGTGAAAGACGTTTACAGTTAAAACTAGTGTTATATGCTATAAAAATAATAACACTTTAGTACATTGTAAACTTAAAAATTTGTAATAAACTTGGTTAACTATTATACTTTTGACGTTTCGCTTATTATTGGCGTTAAGAATTTATTTCACAATAAAGATTTTACCCCACATATTTCTTAATTAGGTTTTTTGTTACTTTTTTTATTTACAATCTACTGTAAAACACATACTTACGGTTTTGATAAACGATATGTCTCCGTTTACAAAGATCTGTATTATAGACTTTAAATAAACAAGTAATATAAGCAAAAATATTTTAAGTCAATTCCTACTTTGATAAAATAAAATTATAATATTTCAGACAATTTTAATTAAATAATTAAAATAATATAGATAAATTATCACAACCTGAGCGTTAAAACAGCTGTTCTATAACAAAACTTACAGCATAGATTCAGGTGTCTTATGAAATCATACGTTATCCGTTATTTTAGAATAATGGGAGCTAGCAAGTATGTTGCATACTTTGCCCCTTTTGTGAAATGTTCTTCTCCCATATAAAACTAAAATGAATTAATTAATAATTTGATAATTGAATTAAAATTTGAAAAAGACTGTGATACCATCAAGTGCCGTCTACTACAAGTTTAAAAAAATGTCTTTGAACTTGATGAGATGATTAATAATTAAATTTTTAACGATTGAAACCTTGAACAATATATTCGAAAGAGAGTGTGAAGTAATAGGAGGAATTGAAAAAAATAAAATAATTTTCTGATTGTATTTGTCGTACGAATGTGATGGAAGCTTTGAAGGTTGCTTTTTGCTGTCTGTGACTAGGAAAATTGAAAGAGCTGGGGATGGGGTGACGCGAGTTACATGACAGCACACAATTCAAACTTTAAACTTGTAACATATCACAGAACTGTCGACACCCTCCAGTTTAGTGAAATGCATTACGTTAGCAAAGAGCAAACATTCTCTATAACGCAAACATTGTATTTAATAAACCGTTAACAATAGTTTTCCTGTAAAATTGAGTTTATATTATTTTATTGAAATATATCTTTTCCTACGTCAATGGCCGTATATGTTTTTGAAAACAAAAATAAGAAGGATTTTTGTTTTACATTATTTCCGCACATAAATTAATATTTTCTCTTGAAATAAATGTATTTTCTATTTCTCTTTTTATAATATTTATGATGTTCATTAATTGCATTGACTACAGTGTTTATCGTCTACTCTTAGACCTAATTGTTTATTTTGTAAGAGCTAGATTGGTATAGTACCAGGCTCGATTTAAAGGTTCGTGTTAACAGTGGGGATTTAAACCTGAATCCAATGACGGCCGTTCTACTTTATATGTTTTATAACTTTTTTCCACACATAAGAGCTTTGAAGCAACTTTAAAAGAAAAAAGCGACAAAAATGTTGCCCAAATTCAATTTTTGTAAATGTCTCCCTACGATTTGATCCTACTATCACGGCCCTCAGAAACACTATTGTTTTTTATTATTTATTATAAACCATTATATAGTTCTAAATAAATTAAAATATGTGAAGTTGTTTCCGGACCTGATTGATTATTTTTTTATTTTAAAGAACAGAAAATTAATTTAAATATTGTTAAAAATAAATTTTAGTTTTAGTAGTTTAAAGCATATTGTTATTTAATTTACAAATATAGTTTTAAAAAAATCATTAATTTATTAAAAAAACAAAGAAGACGTTTTTAACAAAACATTCGTCATTCATATATTAAATTTGATAAAAATATATTTTATAAAATTTAAATTGATTAAATTCTCATTTTAGTAGTTATGCCTGTTATCATATGATGAATTAAGCAATTCTCAAATTTATAAAATAATAACAATTTTCATGATTACCATGGACAATGAAATTATCTAAATTTCGAATTCATCATAAAATGTATCACAGAATCAATGTTTTAAAGTTCTAATGCTTAACCCAAGCGTGGATAGTTTATACGCCAAAAAAGATAATTGTTAATAATTTTAAATATATAGTGTCATATATATATATAAACTTAGTGGGGGTAGAAAGTAGTTCGCCTCCACGCGGTGTACCCTGGGTAATGCTAAATGAACTACAGCTCTTCGTCTATATACCGTGCCACAACCTAAAAGAAGAAGAAGACGAATCGGCCCTTTTCGGGGCCAGCATAACGACGCCTCTATCAGGCATAAATCGCGTAGTTTTAATATTATATTTTGGAACGCAGGCGGACTGAGTCTCACAAAATTCAGCGAGCTGAAGACTATTTTGCATGAATATCAGATTGACCTTTTTATAGTGGCTGAAGCCGCCACCGACACAACTCAATTTTACCAGGTTGACAACTACACGATTCATACATTGCAAAGAAGCAGACAAGTGGCATCGGGAATGATTGTTGGGATTATGAAAGACCTACCATCTAAGTTCAAAATCATACATGAAATGGACGAAGACGACAAAATGGAAGCAATACAAGTTGATTGCTGGATTGACAACAATCATTTCCGAGTTGTAGGAGCCTACAACCCACCGAACAAAGTTTTTAATGACCATAGACTTAATCAGACGATCGACAACAATACAATTATTATTGGCGATTTCAACGCACCTTCTGTCAGATGGGGGTGCTCGCGAACAACAACGGTGGGAAGAGCCATGGAAGATTTCATCGACAGCGTGCCGCTAACTCTCCTGACGACCGATCATACCTTTCTTTCCTTTACTGGCCGCCTCGGCAAACCGGACCTGATCTTGCCGCATGCAAGTATCGCCGACCGCTGCCAACACCAACTGCTGGAGGACCCCTCCGGGTGTGGACACAAAATTGTTCTACTAAAAACAAGACCAAAGGAAAACGTCCAGCCCAGGAAAAGACTTACGAGGTGGAACTTCAAAAAGGCAAATTGTACTGCCTTCGCTGAAGACACTGACAAAAGACTGAAGAATATATTTCCGACAGGAAACCCAAACAGCACAATGAAGAAAATCACGAAATCTATACTAGAGATCGCCGAACTCCATATCCCCAGAGGCCAAGTAAAAAAGTACTCACCATTCTGGAGTGAGGAACTTACAAAACTCAAGAAAGAAAGAGAAGCTGCCAGGCACACGGCAGAACACAGCAACAACCTGGGTGATTGCATCAAACTTAGGAAGGCACAGGCAAAACTTCAACGGACGATAGTAAATAGCAAAAGAAGTAAATTCAGAAATTTCATCGCGGGAATTGACTTCAGGAAGGACGGAACTAAAGCACACAAATTCATCTCCAGGGTGAATAATGAAAGTAAGAGCTTCAAAGCCCACCCTATCAAACATGGACAAGAAATCATTGTCAACAGGGAGGACATTGCCAACCTTTTCTGTAAATTGTTCTCCTCACGACCAGACTGCCAGCACTTTAAGAACCACCGAAAAATAGCTACTCCAGCAACCGCACTGAGTGGGAAAGACATAACCCTTTTCCAGGCGGATTTTAACTTGTCGGAATTAAGGCTAGCTATAAGTGAAATCAGGTGTGGAAGAAGCTGTGGAATTGATGATGTCTATCCCGAATTCATTGTACATCTGGGCAAAGAAGCACAAAAAACCTTACTAATGGCTATGAATGAGAGCTGGCGCATCGGTATCCCAGACACGTGGAAGAAGGCGGTAGTGGTACCCGTGTTTAAGAAGGGAAAGGATCCCGAGAAATTAAGCAGTTATAGACCGATCCGTCTTACTTCTGTTACCTGCAAAGTTATGGAAAGGATGGTCAACCACAGGCTGGAGGCCTATATAGAGAGAGCTAATATAATTCATGAAGAACACACATTTTAGAAAACACAAATCCACTACTGACCAAGTCAATAAGCTCTCCCAGTGCGTGAAAGATGGCTTTCACCGAAAAATGTCCACCCTTGCGTGTTTAATTGACTTCCGGGGAGCTTACGACACAGTTAGCAGAAAACTCCTCTATAACAAAATTGCCAACTACGGAGTGGCAGGAAACATGTTGAACTGGATAAATCAATTTTTGAGCCAACGATTTATAAAGGTCCGCTATGGAAACAGAAGTTCTCAGTTCCGTCAACAGAGAAGGGGACTCCCGCAGGGAGCGGTCAGTAGTTGTACTCTTTTCAACCTTTACATGAATGATTTAATCTGCAACATTAAGGTAAATAACCCAGGAGTCGAAGTACTCTGTTACGCAGATGATGTGATAATATGGGCGACCAGCAGCAACATCAACTCCTTGGAAACCAAAATAAACGAGACATTAGGTGGAGTCAAAAGATGGTGCTCCGAAAACGATATGATTATTAACGAAAACAAGACCACGGCACAGTTATTCACGCTATCAACTAAAACTTACGATCCACACGTAGTAATAGGGACTACTGACCTGCCAATAACGCGATCAACCAGGTACTTAGGTATCGCTCTGGACAGCAAACTCCAGTGGTCGGGACATATAGAAGGTGCTGTAACAAAAGCTGCAAAAAGGCTGAATATGATGAAGAGACTGACTGGAACGAAATGGGGTGCTACTCAGGACGTTCTGATTACTACATACAAGTCTTACATCCGCCCAATCCTTGAGTACGGCTCAGAAGCTTACAACACAGCTTCTGATAATGCAAAGAAAGACCTGAATACAGTCCAAAACAATGCATTGAGACTGATATGTGGTGCTGCGAAGTCTACCCCAATTGCAGCGTTAGAGATTCAAACAGATATTGAGCCCCTTAACGCTCGCAGGGACAAGGCTGCTATCAAATTCTTTGAAAGAGCCTTAAGAACCAACGATGACTTCTGGAAGAAATACAGATGCGCAAGCCAAAGGCTTAAAACCCAAGTCACACCACTGGCAAAAGCCGCAGAAATAAGAAGAAGACATGGATTGGAAGAATCAGAGCGACAACCTTTCAAGAAAACGAAATATATAAAGGAAAGGACCGAAATACCATCGTGCACATCAATACCTGGTGTAAGCCTGAGAAAAGCGATATCCAAATCTGCGAACTCAAAGTACTAACAGAAGCTATGATCAACGAGAGGTATCCGGCAGACGAATGGCTGCGTGTGTACACAGATGGATCGGCAATGCATGACGCATGCGGGGCCGGATATTTCTCCTCAATTGGGCAAAAATCAATAGCAGTGGGGAAAAACGGAACCAACTTCGAAGGAGAAGTGACCGCCATCGGCGAAGCGGCCAGAGAGATTCTTCTGTCGGCCAACACCAAGAAGGTAGTTTTCCTCTCGGACTCAACATCCGCGATTCAGGCGATCGCCTCCCCAAAGCCACAAGAAGGGAAGGAAATAAACAACTGCCAGAAAACACTCCGCATGTTGCAGAAAACAACACAGATCGCAATACAATGGGTGCCGGGGCACTGTGACATCAGAGGAAACGAAAAAGCAGATAGTTTGGCCAAGCATGGCTGCTCCATGGCGCAGCCGATCCTCCCCCTCTCATACCGCAGTGTCTGTCGGAATATAAACAGCACTATCAGCGACTCCGTGAAATGGGACAGGAAACAAGCTGCTACAGGAAAGCAATGGGAAAAGATCATCCAATCAAGCATACCACTGGATCTTCCGAGAGGCGTAGCCGTGGCTTTGTTTAGGATGACCACTGGACATGACTACCTACAGAGACACCTGCATCGCATGAAAGTGGTAGACACACCAATCTGCCCACTCTGCTCCAACAACGAAGGGACGGCAGAGCATCTTACCACTTGTGACGGCCTGAAAGATATCTTTCACGAGGAGTCCAGGGAAGGACTCGCTACATTGTACTGGGAGGCACGGCGTCGGATGGCTGAGAGGCCAAGGACGGGCGTTGGCTGAAGAAGAAGAAGATATATATATATATATATATATATATATATATATATATATATATATATATATATATATATTAAATATGGTGATATGTATTCTTGTAATGTATTTAATATATTAAAAATATTTCAAAAAAGTTTTATATTCTTTAAAAGTATTCTTGTTTTTGAAATATTTTTAATTTATTATACATATATAATTATAAAGTGGGTTGTTGTAATCATCTTGAATTCACTGATTAAATTATAAGTAATTATAACATAGCTGAGTGAATATTTTAGAACCTACCTGCTGACGCGTTTCGAAACAATAGTTTCATTTACGAAGAACATCGTCTACTCAAATGTTAGACCACCATTGAGTAGACGATTAGCTTCTTAAAAGAAATGATTGCTTCGAAACGTGTTAGCAGGTAAATTCTAAAGTATTCACTCAGCTATGCAATTTTTGCTAGTAGCAATATATATGTATATATATATATATATATATATATATATATATATATATATATATTGTGTGCAATATCGTAGGTATAGGTAAATAAATAGAGAACATTTGTAATAAAACTTTTAAATAAAATATAAATATACATTCTAATATTTAGAAATATTATTCCATTCTAACGTTTTAATGAATTTTAAAATACAGTATTATGGTTGTGAACAAAGTAGTCATTTGTTCGTATCCATGACAATTTATATTAAGTTTTTGGATATAAATTTATATTTAAAAAATTAAATGTGAAAGAAATTTGATTAGTCTTTATTGTAAGAATTTTGTAATGATTAAAAATAATACAAAAATATATTATTTATCTTGTTAGTATTTATTTAAGTAATGGGAAGTAAAGTATTTCGAATATATATTCTATATACAGCTACAAACCACTATTGCCAGAGAAAAATGAAACAACTTTAATGCTTATGTATAACTATGTAATGATAGACAGTTCATAGCTTGGTATTTGGCCACTTGTTTTAGAAGTACAATTGAAATGTATTTGAAATAGAATATGAAATGAAAGTTTATCTGCTTAAACCAAAACGACTATAAAAGGGGTGTTTATTATTGCCAGTGACGACACAGTTTGGTTACTAAAATGATGGAAATTGCAAAATGTTTTGTCGGAATTGTTCGAATTTTTTAGAGCGATAAACTGTAATCAATTTGATAATTTCCACTTCTTTATGAGAACTGACAGAAAAATTTTATAAAACGTTAAAATTCCTTTAAAAATACGGCAAATTCTATTACACAATGAAATATCCCGCTAACAAGCGTTCTGCAGTAAAATGAAACGCTGAGATTTAATTAGAAATTCTGAGAAGCTGCAGATTCTTTTCCTCTTGAATTATTTATTTCTTCATCGCAGATTTAAACAACATGTAACATATGTTCAATCGAGTTATTCCTATGGAAATTACAGTTTAAAGTAAAGTCACAAAGTATTCTGAGAAAGCCAATTTACGTTCAATAAAACTAAATATTAAAAATAATAAATACGTATTTAAAATATTTTTTTTATTATTAAATTCATTTATTTTTAAAAACAAATTTCCAAATAAATGTTTATTGTTATTTCAACTTACAATACTAAAATGTAATTTAAATTTCCAAAACTATTCAGGAATATTTTCAAGTATATGTTCCAGATGAATTGTAAACAATTATGTAGGAAAATGGAAAACACACACATATATATATATATATAGTTTAACTAAAATAATAATGATGTAATAACAGTTGCCTCTGCCAGAAGTAGGTGATTAAACCTGTGCTAACAAATTTGCATAACTTAATAACAAAAGTTAAACTAATTACTTTTATAATAAAACAACAATCTTAAAATAACATTACTTATAGAATAAAACTTTATTATTAGAACTTTTTTTTACCCGTACATTTTAAAAAGTCTCCAAATTCGTTTGTGAGTCAAAAATACATTAATGTCTCAGCTGAGAAATCTCATTCTGAGTATCTGAAATATCCAGATCACTTCTTCTTGCACTTTTCACAAGCTTATTTGAGCTACCTTCGTGTATTTATTGCATCTCGTTCTACAGCCTACGTACCAACAACTAGATAACAAAGCAATATAAAAATTGTTTCGTAGTAAATGCCTGCTTAAATCCACAGAGACATTTTTTATTTTAGTTTCTTTTGATTTTATAATTATTATAATAAACTTTTAAATATTTATTGGAAAAATGTATTTAACAAAGACTAATATTTATAGTATTTGTTAATAAAATAATGTGGGCAATAAAAAACATTTATTATAAATTTACTGAATATATTTTTGTTTAAATAATTAGTTTTCCTTTTAAAAATGGAATAAAAGTAGACAACTCATTACTATCATTATAATGAATTATTTGAATTGAGATTTATCAAAATTTTAAAAAACTAATATATTTATTAACTTATCAAAATTATTTAATCAATAAAAAACTCTACGATTTTAAATAAATAATAATCGACGTGCATCTGTCCAAAATGCATTATTGAGTTACTTAAATTCATTGTAATGTTTACTGTTATGTAATATCAAAATATTTGCATATCAATAAGTATTTTTACATGTATTAAAAGAGTACGTATATTATTTGAGCCTCAACGAGAATAGTTTTAACATTTATTACATTTTTTTTACTTTTATAGTCAATTCCAACATAGAATTGAATTCAACAAAGAAACATTTAATTTTAGTATGTTTTTATTTTATAATTACAAATTATATAAATATGTATATACATATGTCAGAATAACAATAATAAGTGGCAAAATAGAAAGCGAATTTCCTTGCTATTTTGCATTTTCCTTTCTATGTATGGTATTGGACTATTATTTGTTTGGTACTATTTATAATCTTTTTTCGGCCCTTGCATTGTGTTATAGTTTCTTTTCGATTTCCTTTCGCATTATCCGGTTGTGAAGCAAAGTTCGATACTGTTAATCCAGTTTGTTTATTTAATTCGTTTCATTCATTTTAATCCTAGAGCATAATTTATGAAATTGTGTGGTAACCATGGCAACATTCTACGGTTATACAATGGAGGTTTTTTATATAGATCTTAGAGAAGCACATTTATAAATATGGAAAGTTGAATTAGTGTCAAAAAGCCCTAGATTTAGAACATGAAGATACTCAGTTCGAATCCAACCTAGAACCTCCAAATATTTATAATTTAATTATTGAATAAATTTGGAAAAGTCTGTATTACCATCAAATGTCATCCACTACAGTTTGAAAGAAATGTATTTGAACTTGATTGGTGGACTAAAAATGTATTTATTAGCGATTGAAAAATTGAACAAGATATATCTTACGTATATATTAGGCGAGTGTGAGATAATACAAGAAATAGAAGAAAAATATTATGAAGATAATACTTCTTCATTATTATTAGAATTTTGTGGCTCTATTTTTTTCTCTTCAAGCTTGATAGAGCAATTTTATCTAAAGTATAAGATAATTTTATCAAAGATTTATTGATAATATATTCAAATAAAGGTAAGAGCTAATGTAAACTAAGTGTTGAGTCAGCGGTCGTAAAACAAATTATTTCCCCGTCTTGTCACTATTTGTAAAAGATCTGGATTTAGACTCAGTTTCCCCGTCAATAGGTCCTTAAGTTATTATGTTGGCTTTTAAGTATTTTAAATCCGTTTGTTTTAGACTAAAGAAACGGCTTGACTAATATTCCATTAGAAAACATTATTTTATTTTCTCTTTGAAAGATTGTTCATATATTTGAAAAGAAGCAATTCAATTTCGGAACGAATGGAATAAGACTCTTTGCTTACTCCTACATTATATTCATAGGATTCGTAATGGTTAATATTCAACTTAATAACTTTAAAAAAGACTTAATGCTTTCATAATATCTCTTTTAAATGGGAATAATTTTTGCCTTTTGATATAGATTTATATTGAAACTAGTATTTTTTGTAATTAAATTTTTCTTTATTTAAACATTACAGTTCGCCAATAATTACTAAATTGTCTAAAAGACTAAGTGATTTAATTAGGTGCTTTGGATTCTATTTATCTATCAAAGCCAGGTAAAAATGATTTTGTGCAACTATCATGTAGCAGTGTTCAGATAGTAATGACTGCCATTTTCATTTCGTTGATCAAAGGTGAGAGATTTGTTATGATTTTAATAATATTTCAGGGAACTAGATTATTCCTTGAGTGGTGAAGGAAACCAATCTTGTATCATAAACTGAAATTAAATTCAGTCGTTATACTCTAATATGAGCAAATAATAAAGTAATTTGACTGCTATATGTTCTTGTATTACATACCCAGGCGTAAAAGTGTAAGCCTGTGTATCGGTGTCTATGTGTATGTTACAGTGGGCCATCGTTCACGCTTGTATAAACTGAAAATAATTATACACTTGGATTGTTTTCTACAAACAACCTTGAAAGAATCTCAAGCTCCCAAAATATCACAAACAGAATTACAGAAAATTGCACTATACTATGAAGCCTGGGGATTACGGTTAATACGCCCAGTTTTGGGAGGAGCATTTTCACCGACTACAGAAAAATATTGATTTATAGTTAGAAATCCCCGTGGATGGTGTGGATACTTAAAATATATATTAAAAATATATTACATTTAAATGACTTACCTGTTTCGGTGGTCGATATACTAGCTTAAGTTACCCCTGGAGTTCCCTGGTTTCCTTGGTAAGCGTCAGACAGATCGAAAGTCGTCCCCACAGTCACCAGCTAAATAGGCGTCCCTTGCCTCTTACCTTTACGTCACCATTCGGTTCGACGCTCACTAAACTACTCTTCTTAACTTGATTTTAATTTCTCAAGGGACCAAAAAATTATGGTTTGTTGCAATCGGGTGTTTATAAACGGTTCGCTGCTGAGTGCTGCTCTCCCGTGGCAACTATTGAAGCTAATAACTATTTCTCGTTTACTTTTATGGGATGTTTGTTCTTTAGTTCATAAGTTCTTTAGTTTATTCATGTTGTCCATGTTTCAGCTATGTTATGTTTGTTTCTATCGGTTATTACGTGATATTCATTATCCAATGGAAATTTTGTTTTACATTTATATTAAAACTGGGGGCTTGTAGAGGTAAATGCCTCTATTCGTATTGAAAAAAATTTTAAATTTTTGTATAGTAATTTTATTTTTTAATAGAAAATAATTTAATATATTTCAAATTGTTCATAACCAAATTGTATGAGTGAATAAGATACAGCAGAAAGAACCGTTCTAGTGAATTCGATAATACTGATGGGATAAAATAGTAAATACTAATTGTTTCTTTAGGTAATACTCGTGAGCTAAAGTAACTAAATATAGTTTACGGAAACACCTAAAAATACTTAGTTACACAAGGAATTCGAGAATATTCTCAGTTATATATTCTCAAAATTATATTTATCTTTTAAATTGAGGAAACACCTATATAACATGAAAAAAGTTTTATTATGATGTTATGTTAATTTAATTTTGGTGTTCATTTTAATCATATAATTTTACTGAATAAGAAATAAGCAATTATTTGAATAATTAAGTGAAAACTGATGATATATATATATATATATATATATATATATATATATATAATATACAATATATATTCAATATATATATATATACATATATTGAAAACTATTATATACGAAACGAAAGAGTAGCATATTTGGCTTCGACAATGAAACGACGGTTTTAAAACGCGACTGCAAATAAGTTAACAATTTTCACTTATTTTTATGTCAATTTTCACTTACTATTAATTTAAATTGTAATTTAACTACATAATTATTTCGCTACGATAATTATTTATGATTTATCTTTTAAGTTTTACTGATATTGTATACTATAACAATATCATCTAAAATATCTTTTAACTCATTACGTCGTTTGGAAAATCAAAGAAAACTTTTTTAAAAGATATTGTTATTCTGTAAGACTTTACAATATGTGTTTTTTTTTAATTGTTTAAAGCTTAATAATTGTTTACAAAAAACTTTAATTTCACCAATTAAATTTTATTAGCAAATATTTACCTAAGAATATTTCGAAGTGTCTATTTGTGCCTAATTTTGTTCCAACCAAACCTATTTTTTAGGAATTATGTTAAAATTTTATCTCAATTTAGAAGAAAAAAGAAATATTTACTTACATTTTTTCTAAACCTCTTGTATTAACATTGAACCTGTAACGCCTGTAATATTGTAATGCCTGTAATTGAACCTGTAATATTTATAAGTACCACCTTATTTTTAAGAGTGTTACAAACCTACAAAATAACTCCGTAATTATATTCAATGATATTGAAATATATGTTATACAGATCGCTTAGCAAATACGTATAAAATCCTGATGTCAATTATTTCTAAGAGTATTTAAAGCTATAAAACATTTTAAATATTCAGCAAATTATTTGCCAAGCCTTACAGCTTAAGTGTTAAAATGATAAATAGATAGATAGAAAGATAGGTAGATGGAGAAGACTGACAGACAGGCAGACATACAGACAAACGGACAGACAGAACGACAGTGATAGATAAAGAGAGAAAGAGAGAGCGAGAGAGAGAGAGAGAAAGAGAGAGAGAATGGGAGAGAGAGAAAGAGAGAGAGCCTTAATCTTTTTTTAATGTTTCATCTAAAAAGAATGAATGACGTTAATAAATTGTAAGGAGTATTTGCGTATCAAATTTCATAGTAATAGCTTATCAACCTCATTCTTAAAATCCTTTTGAGAACAAAAAAGAAAAATGCTGTGATTCTCCAAAAACCTTCTGTGGGTTTAGATAACAATGAGAAAAGTAAAGAGTAAGCTAAACCTCTGAAGAGAAAATCTCTCTCTCGATCGGTCATCCGTTCTGTGTCTGCCATAGCTTGTAATAAACGTTTCTCTTCACAAGGTCCTTACATAGTCTTTTAATAATACAAAGTAAAAATAAAATAGGTTTGTCTTCAATTATATCTGCACCAGGTTAGAAAAAAAATACACATTTTGTTTATTTCTTGTTTTTTGATATAATTCAACTAACTTGTGTAGGTCTTATATATCTGTGTAACTACAAACATAATTTAAACCTTGCACTTTTCAAAAAAAAAATTATATATATATATATATATATAGGCTATATGAGTATATCACATACACTGTAATGTACTTAAAAAATAATCTTACTTGGTATGTATGCAAGTCCACTTTCGAGAACTTTAAATATATATCCTTATTTTCGATTACGAATTAAGAGTTTCAATTGTTGCTCGAAAATGAAAACACGTAATTAAAGTCCTCGAAAGTCGACTAGAATATATAAAAAGTAAGATTCTTTTTTAAGTACATTATAGTGTAAGTGATAAGTAAATACAAGAAAACAGTGTTGCAACATTATATATATTGATATTGTATATATAAATATATATATATATATATATATATATATATATATATATATATATATATATATATATATATATATATATATATATATATATACACTATATACTATATCAGTGTAGTTTTAATTTAATTTATAAAACTTGCAACAACCCAAGATCTACGTTGTTGAGGCACGATAATATTAGGCCTATAATTTAGGGGGCAAGTGGTACATGACCCCTGTAACATTTAAGAATGTCAGAATTACTAAATGTAAACCAAGACGAATGTTCTACGCTGGTAAAATATTTAAATTTATTGCTAAATAACGTTTTTCGTTCATACAACGTTAAGATAAAACATTCACTAGATCACTCGATCATACAAAGACTACTGATTATATAATGTTTTATTAATTTGAAAAATATGGATGCCTGATAGCCTGATACCTGATGACAGTCTTTTCAACAAATACTGAATCAAGCATATACAATTGCAAAACCTCCAGAGCCGAGTAGCATTTCTCGGCATAACAAACGTTAACAGCGTTGTAAAAGCGGCTGCAGCATTACCCCATGACACGTTTTCTTTTTCTTGAAAATTCCTTGGTTAGGTTTGTTAATTGACATCTGTTTTGTACTGTATTCCCTATGAGTCATATCTTTCAACTACAAAGTGGGATGCTGTACTGATTTCTTTTGAACATGTGCCGGTTAATAGAACGTTTCGAGTGTTAGAATGCCGTATAAAAGAGCTATTATTGTACTTATGCACCAGCATAACATGTAAACTCATTTTTCAACCCAAATCATAAAGAGGTATGAAATAAAAATTGAGTCACCCATGGTGAACGTACTATTATTCTCAAGTAAATAAATGTTTATGAAGTAATAATAATGCGTGGTAGTGAATGGGATCAAACTGTTTCCAATACATTAAGATTGCAAAAAAATATATAACATATCACATGATAATTTAATTTATAACAATCGTTTCATAATTTCAGATCTAAATATATTGTTTTACCTAATCGATTAAAATTTTATGGTTTTTAATTATTTGGTTTTCAAATGTCATAGCATTCTAAAATTGTCAGCTATTGGAAATTCCGATCTTTATTTTTGCCTACGTTAAATGAACATCAGTGTTATTCAATTGTTTAACGATGAAATTATATCCGATTGGTTCGCCAAAGTAAATAAAATATTCAAAAAAGCTATTTGAAAAAAAATGAATTTTCGTGGTAAACAATTTTAATTTGTCTTTCACTCGCTAGGTTTAAGCTTTGTATAAATAAAACGTCTGGTTTGTGAGTAAAGCAAACAAGATTTCTTGATCCACAAACCAGTCGTTTTACTTCTACAATTTTAACTATTGGACAATTGAAGCACTTTGGTATCAAAGTATAACCAAATTATGATACATACATTGTTCCAACAAACGGCAAATGGAAATATTCTCTAGCTTCTAGCTCTCACAGATCCCTTTATAACTCTCGTTGTGAACTGCATCTGTGGTTAAATAGATTAGCCAAAGCTTTACGAAGCACTGAAACAAATTTCAATTTCGATTCAAAAATAAATAAACCGAAAATAATTTAGGCATTCAAGTTAGGTTATAAAGAGCAGAATAGCCTTATTAAACTGACAAACTATGGCAAATTATAATGAGCAAAAACAGAATTTGAGAAATATTTTTAAAAAACAGACGTTCAAATCCTAAATATCAATATGTCAAGCCGAGGCTTTACTTTATTATTTCATAATCAGGTAATAGCGTTTTAAAGAAATTGGTTCTGCACTAAGGGGAGCCCCCACTGAAGTGATAATAGAATCCGTATCACAAAAGTGTCAACAAAAATCGCCAAAAATATGAACTTATAAATGTTTTATTTAAGTTTTACATCTTCTTTTGAGGAATGTATTTATTAAAGAATAGTATTTACTGTAGTTAATATTCAATGATGTGGGTAACAAAAAACATTTATTAAATGTGTACACATTTTTTTAACAATTCAAATCAGTTCTTAAAAATACAAGACGGGATTAAAAATGTTTGATTTTTAAAAGTTGTGTTCAAATACATAACTTATTATCATCGTTATATTGGATTATTTGTATTGAGATTTATCTAAATTTATATAAATTAATTTATGAATGATCAAAACTATTTAATATTAATCTACGTGTAATACGGCTGTTCTACAACATAACCTATAACACAAAATCAGCTGTTACATGAAATCATATGTTTTCATTTAATTCACTTTGAGGTGACACATAGCGTTGTCTGACGGAAATAAATGCTGTGATGTATGAGTTTCAGAAATAGCGTGACGCGAAAGCAATGATTTAATCTCATGTTTTGTTCACCAGGTGTAAAGAAGTTATCACTATAAAAGTGAAATTAATTTAGACTTTAAGTGTTGATCTTATTTTGGATAAATTACGAAAGACCTGATAAATTTATAAAAGGTACGTACAGGTGTAAATATGTGAAAAATACCGACTTGATTAGATATAATCATCTTTGGAATAAATATAGCAATTAGAAGTTTTACTTCCATATGATTATGACTTGAAAAAACATGGCTGAAAATAACTTATAATGTAAATAACTACTTACATTGTAGTTAAAAAACAATGTGGGATTCTACTGTTACTGACAATTTCTTAAAGATGTTTAACATGGCGCCAAGAAATAAATATTTCAACAATAATCATATTTTATAACATAATATCCAATGAGAATTGTTAAAGAACCCTATTTACAGCTTTACATATCCATAGACCTATATATTAATGTAATAGAAATTTGTAATAATGTAGGCCTATAGGCCTATTTTGCTTATCTTTAGCAAACAATATTTCTATATTCAGTAAGTGTTATTTAGACAATTATCTAAAAATTGGGTGCAATAAATTAGCAATAAATAGAAATAATATCAACTAATAACCTCACAATGTGTAACAAGCATCATGTTTATTCAGTTTAAAATAAGGAATTGTTAGTAATTTTAAAGTTATAATTAGATCGATTTTAAAAAATTCTGTAATAAAAGCCAAAACCTAAATAATACACTCGATTATGACCATGTACTTTTACGGTCGTACATGGTAAAGAATACAAATAGAAAACATAAACAAAATTTTTAAAAAGTAATCATTGATTGACTCATACGCGTTTAAATAACAAAGGCATAATCATCAGTGAGTGTTACTACCTCTAACTCTAATAAAGAGTTGTAAGTTAGAGTTTGAGTCAAAGAAAATAAAAATACTTTAAAAATACACAGACAAATTACTCTGTACATACATTTACACTTAGTCAATGCATTTGAAAATCGTAGTAAGCAAATATTACCATTAACTTTTAAATATATGAAAAAGCAATTTTCAATAACGTTTGAACTGGTATTAATTTTATTTATAGACCATAAATGCTTACGTCTTGTAAATCTATGTTTATTTAAAAAGTTATGCACATAAGTATGGACTTACTTCGTCTGTGGGACCCCTGTCGAATACCCCCAAAACCCTTCACCCTTTCCGGCTCTTTGTAGATCCGACCAGGGAATCACTATAATAGCTTTCTTTATGGTCAGTAAGCCCTTTAATATCCACAGTGGTTCTTATTTGGCCAGGTCACAGGGCTTGACCTCGAATATATTCCGGTTTAATCCACAGTATGTTCTCGATGTATGCTGCTACCTTTATCCAGTTTGGAAGCAACCGTGGCCTGTTAGGAACTGTGTGTTGTAGAAGTTTACTTCTCTATGACGTCTGTCAGTCCAACTGGATGGATTTTTTATTTGACTGGCTGTCCATCTTCCGGTGGTTTCCTACCACTTGAGCGTCGTCGTCCTTCTCGCTTCCCTTTTGTTATCCATATCGTTCATATATGTTTCGGCGCTCTGTAATGATCTTCTTCTCTAGTGCCAACATATCATTATATCTCAGTGGTTACGAATGTACAATAACCTAGTAATGCTTTAATACAAAAATATAACTGGTGATTTTATGTACTTAAATAGAAATAAACGAGTAGAAAATGTAATGAAAACGAAAGAATGTAAAAAGTAGAAGAAAAGAATTAGTTATGCATAAAAAATATATATGAATGATATATATTAGTAACTATTATTCGTTAGTTATTCATACTACTAATCACTCACTACAATACTTTGTCACGAATATTAAACAATATTGAATATTTTTTGTTATTTACATTTTGTTAGCATATTTATATAAAAGTACATTTCTTAGATTAATGTAATGAGAAATCTTACATTTGATAATGAAATGCCTTCTTGAAAATGTTTAATTTTATGGCAGTTATTCCTTTAGTATTTTGATAAAATATTTTAGAATAATAAGGGAGCAATATAAATGAAAAAAATGTGTTACTTATTTGAAACAGAAAAATACGATTCACCTTTTAACTATATATTTGAATAAAATTAATTATTAGATAATATAATTACCATGTATCATGTAACCTTTATATATTTATAAAACCTTTATCATAATTATAAATGTTACATCTAAGCAATATCCATCCGCAATCCTAAGAAATGCCTTGCACAAGGCGGGGAAAATATATAAAGATAATTAATTAATAACTTTGATGTAGAAAAAGAACACCTTGTGAAATCTTTTTAAATAATAAACTTTACATTTAATTAATTAATTTGGTTCATTTTAATAAGGCAGAAGGTTTATAAGGAACATTGTGTGTGTTAAAGTAAAAAAATAAAACTTAAATTATATAGGGAAATAAATTTAAAATATTATCTCTAAAGTATATGAAACCCTTATAGAAGAAATATGTAGATTTGAAAAATAATTACAAAACAAATAATTACAATTTTTGTTTAAGTTACTTGCTCATTCTCTAAGCTCGAGTTGAGTTAACGCAGTAAAACTGTTAGAATCAAATTTCAACAGCTTCCAGCACTTTGGAGTTAAAGAAAGCACTTGTATTACGAGGTAATAAATCACCGTGAAGCCAGTGTTTTGGAAAGTGTGTACATTAACTGAATAACCCTTTTCCCAGAACTGTAGCCATAGATATTTTGGGCTTATATACGAAAAAACATAAATTTACCCAGTAAGTATTTACAACTGTGAAACAAACCGGCAGGGATGTATTTTTCACCTGCAATTTAATTTCACTGTCACAATTTTGTGTATTTAGAATGATATTGTTTCTGAATATTTCACATTTTTTTATTTTGTCCTGTTAGTGCACATTCTCTCGCTCTCTCTCTCTCTTTATCTCTCACCCTCCCTCCCCCCTCTCTCTCTCTCTCTCTCATATATATATATATATATATATATATTTACTCTGTTAAATGAAACTTTTTCTTTCATCCGTTTACCTAAAGTTCTCTTTAACTCTCTCTCTCTCTCTCTCTCTCTCTCTTGAAATTATAAATCAAAGAAAATTTATCTTTATTTTTTTATGAGTATAGTAATTAAAATCAAAGTGGAACTTTTATCAATTAAAATATACGAGTATAATATAAATTTTCATCGTTAATAAAATACTTTTTATTCATCCACTCAAGTTCAAATAATTTTTTACGCTTGTAGGGGATGCCACTTGATGTTAATACAGTTTTTTCAAATATTACTTTATTAACTAAATTTATCCAAATAGTTTTACCCATATATATATATATATATATATATATATATATATATATATATATATATATATATATATATATATTATAATATATAATAATATATATTATTATTATTATTGTATTTTTATATATATTTATTTAGATATATATATATATATATATATATATATATATATATATATATATATATATATACATTTTACCCATAAATTTTCCCATATGGGAGAACGTTTCACAAAAGGTATGTAATATAGGTATCTTATCCCATCCGGCCTAAAATATAAAAAAAACAGCTGATTTCATGTAAAAGGTTATGTGATAGTGCCGCTGTTTCAACGAATAAAGTATGGCACTTCATTTATATTACATTTAATTATTTAACAAACAGTAATTAAAATAATCTTTTTGTTGTCCAAAGTGGAAATTTACATTATAGACTTTATATTACTTGTTTTGTAGGTTTATACTTGTATTTTGACACCATTAATAGCTTAGTACGTATTAAACTTATACATTGCATTTATGATACATAAAATATGGTAATACGTTTACCGTACTCCGATAGGAACCTACAACAAAACATATTACTAAAGTAGTGCATATTGTTAAGTAGCCCATGTTATATTGTGCCGGGAAAAATATTTTTTTGAATTTATTGGAATACGTGTAAAAAAATTGAAAGGTATTTATGAAGAATCTATGGTTTAAAAGGTTTTAGGTTTGTAAAACAATCAAAAGGTTTCTAGGAAGAATGTATGTTTTAAATTTTTAGGTTGTAATTTTTTTCAATATATGTTGACCTTCGATTAAGTATGTTTTATTCTGTCACAGTTGAATTATTAGCTTCAAACATATATTTAATAAATACATCCTTTTAACAATTAAAAAAGTAAAAGGGGATTTCATTTTCAATTTATTTTTTATTTTTAGAGGATATGTCTATTAATAATGTTAAAGTACGCATTCCGAATTTTTCAAAAAAATGTTAACGTTTCGTCATAATAATATTTTCTTTATTAAAGGATATATACACCCTCTCTCTCTCTCTCTCTCCCTCTATCTCTCTCTCTCGCCCTCTCTTTTTTCGTGTTTACCAATTATGTTAAATTTTATTTATGCAAGTGAATCTAACGGTTGTTAAAAAGGAATACAAATTGAATAATACCCAGGGGGTTGTGAGCTAGCCGCACCAACTAAGAGGGGGTTGACGTCCCTCGAAAAACCCCAGCCTAACATTACATCACTTACAACACGCATTTCACAATATACATAATCTAGTCTCATACACAACACACAAGCATATACGCACACACTCACACATACACATAAACATACACACATACACAGATACACACACACACACACACACACATCAGTTTCGACTGATGTTCATTCATGTCGAGCTAAGGAGAAAAGAATGTACCCCAGGGTATATTAGGTTGGAAATGATTTTCAAGTACACTATTAATGTACGCGTTCTCATAGTAAATCTTACCTCGTCACGAAGATCTGTAACATAATATTATTCTAACAAAACTGATCATTTTAAAACTGAATATCCTCGTGAATTGTTCTAAATATTGAACGCGTTTTCTAGCTATACAAGAGAAAACAATATTTCTTTAAATATAAAGCCTATTAAAAGAATTGGATATCATTACTTTGGTTTTTTTTGTAGTTTGTTCTGAAATGCATTGTAATGAGAATTTAGTGCGCACCATAAACACGAATATAAAGACGCGAACAAAGTGAATCTAGAGAATATAAGCATCAATACACTTAGAGAAATTCATAGGGGAATAGATACAGTGCTGGTGGTTGAAAATAGCAAAGGTTTGTTTCACTTTTATAAATACCCAGTGTCTATTTCATGTTGTTTCTGTATAAAAAGTTCAACAACATCTTTAGCTACAATTATGGGAATGAAATTATTCAGTTGATATTCACACCTTCAAAAATGTTTACTTCAGAGTGATAAATATTCTAGAAATCGGAGTTTAAAAAAAAATATTGTAGGTGACATAAAATAATAATAAAATACCAACCCTTTTTTTCTAGGTTCACGCATACGGACTGGGGTTTAATGAAAAAGGAGGAATTAAAATTAATTTAATAAGAGTCTCGTGAAATAACTTGTGATACATCTCCAGTCGTAATGTTTCATTTACTTTGAGGGAAATACTTTCATTGAAGGGAAATTTAATTTCATTATTTCCCTTTATCGATTTTTCGCTTTAGTTACAGAAACCATTATTAATTTAATGAAAAGTTTTACTAACAGAATAATATCTATGGAACATTTTCTTCATCAAACAAACTTCTTTAATAATTACTCGCAAATATTTACTCCGTCTTGCGAAAGGAATTCGGAATGAAACGTGGATGTCTGTTAATTATATAATATACTTTGAACGTCCACTGTAGTAATCATTAATCCTATTTTTATTTATTATTTCTCATATATTATGTTTAGTAAGAATAAAATCACATGTTTCTGGTGCATAATTTCTTTGTGTTATATGTTCTATTGTATATAATAGAGTTCATTTATGGCCCTTATTTCTAATTACAAAATATTTCATCCACACTCTAAATGAATAGTTCAAAACTATTCACTTTTAAAAGTGGTAATTTAATGTTACATTCATAGGCGTTAATGTTAAGCTTCAAAGTATGTAACATTAAATGTATATGTGCTAATGGATTTTATAATTATATATTCATTTTTCATTCGTAATTACTGCTTCGAAATAGTTGGTTGCATATTTTGTTGCAATAAGTATAGAATAGGGATAAATATAAACTATTTAATAATACATTAATATAATAAATCGTCGAATACTGTACAAATGCAGAGAATGAAAATATTTTCAAAAATATAATTTTTGTGTTGTTAATTTAATTCGTTGTTCTTTCTTAAATATTATAAATAATAAATCATTTTTTTTAAATGACTTCTCTTAGCATATTTTTGATGTAAAAATTATTTCATTTGTCTAAAAAAATCGACACATCCCTTTTGAGTATTCGTTCATACTAACACCATCAGTACAAGAACAGTGCCAGATATACCAACCTGTAACCAAAGTGCTTATAGGTTGATAGTTAAATAGGGGAAATTTACTACGGACACCACTACTTACTGATATTTTGCAGCAGTCCCGTATTGCACTTGTTCAATGGTACGAGTCAAGGACAAGACTGCTGCTCAGCTGTGTTTTATTACTGCCAATATTGCAACACACCAAGGACCATAAAAGTAAAAGTTTTTCTATTAATAAAAGCTTAATTTTGAATATAAATAAAAACAAATGAATGGTAATAATCAACCCCTATTTCTAAAATGTGTGTTTTTCATAATCTTCACAGCTACATAAACTTTCGTGAATCATAAATAACAATGTGATTTCCAAATATTTATCTAAAACCACTACTCACTGATATTTTTCAGCAGATGCGATTTGCAGTACATCAGTGCATTGCTCAATGCTGTGAGTCACGGACAAGACTGCTGCTCACCTGTGTTTTATTACTGTCAATATTGTAACACCAAAGACCATAAACGTAAAAGCTTTTCTAACAATAAAAGCTCAGTTTTAAATACAAATAAAAACAAATGAATGGTAATAGCTAACCCCTATTTCTAAAATGTTTATTTTTCATTATCTTAAAAATTAAATAATTTTTCGTGAATCATACATAACAATATCATTTCCAAATATCTAAATCCTCTACTCACTGATACTTTTCAGTAGATGCGTTTCGCAGTACATCGGTGCATTATTCAAAGCTGCGAGACACGGACAAGACTGTTGCTCAGGTGTGTCATATTATTGTGAGTCTGTAGTGTTTTTTGTTCTGTGGTGTGTCATCGTAAAAAAAATCAATAAACTAAACACAACAGAAACCCTGAAAAGACACAAATACTACAAAAACAAACCACAAACACGATAAATACACTCCAAATCATATATTATATTCGAACACTTAATTAACTACTACTCTAAGGACAATGATACACCAAAGAACACCAAGACACCACAGACTCACAATAGTACAACACTCAAGCAACAGTCTTGTCCGTGATTAGAGCATTGAAAAATGCAATTATCTAGTGTGGCATGCGTCTGCTGAAAAATAGCAATAGTAGTGGTTTCTTTACAAGTGATATACATAAGAAAAACTTCAATAAATAGAGCACAAGAACTGCAAGTTCTAATTTCAAATAATCTCTTGTGAATGTTGAAAATAATTAAAACAATTGGCAATTAAAAGTTTTGTCTATTGTAACACTTGAACAAGTTTACAGAACTTAGCCAGACAAGGGGAAAGCATCTGACAGGTAATGAGATTGAATGACTTGGATTTAGTTTGTATTATAACGAAGTTTCGATTACAGTTTCTATAACAAGACAAGGTGGTAGCTCGAACCGTTCGGAAAATTACATTCATCAAACAATAAATATATGATTACTTTTTTATCTGAACCTAATTAACAAAGACAATTGTTTCAAAACAATACAAATGCCTAATTATCCCGCTAATTAAAAACAATATTTTATATGGTTTTATTAAAAGAGCTTTTTAACTTTAAACGTCTCACTGTCTTGTCCAAGGAAAAACAATTCTTTTTGCTTTAATGAAGTGCAACGACTTCGAAGTAGTGTTTTATTAACAATTTTCATTTTGATTTGTTTTTGTTGGGTATTGTTTAAAACGTTAAGTAAAAATTAATGATCTACTACTGATCTTATTACTGAAAGTATACATTTTGTGAAAAATATGTTTCTTGTTTCCAATTATATACTTTTGTAAACGCAGTGAGAATAAGCATGGGAGTACACTATAAATTAGTTTAAAAAAGGAACAGACATAATGCATTTATTTATGACAAAGAGCTTGGGTAAAAACTGAAAAGAATAGGTTACAAAAAGTAAAGAAACTAAATGAGGGAGAAATATCACAGTAATTACGATACTGGTTGCAGCATTACAAAATAGACAGTTCATTAGGATGAAATATTTGAAGCAGATAGGAAAACGTGTAACATGTTTAATATTTAGAATGTTGCACAATAATTTGTTTTATTTAGTCAACATAAAATCAGCCGAAATATTAAAGAAAATGTTTTATCTGAAAAATCCATTGGAAAGAGTTTATGTAGAGCTTTATACTAATCATCCAGGTAACCAATAAAAGCCCTCTATTTTGAAGGTGTTAGGAGAAAGTTCTGGTGATCAAGAGGGTCGAATCTTGAGGATTGGCTTGTTCTTGCCTTCATTGAGACAGGTAGCTGGATTGTATTTATTTAGATGACTTATTGAAACTTTGAATAGCATGTTATTCAAAATCTAATAACAAGGGAAAATATTTGAAACGTTTAAATTTAGCTTCTACCTAATATTTAAACTTTAAACATGTTCGAAGAGTGAAGCGTCTAAAGTTTCGATTTTTTTTTAATTAACCAAATTTTAAGCAATTGTAAATTTTCAAATTAGTTTTTTCTTTCAATGTAATTTGATAAAATTACTAAATATACAAAGTAACCACTATGTATCTAACCAAATGTTGTCTAATGATATAACTTGAAAAAGATGTGAACTTTATTTATTAATTTGAATAGTTATTGGTCAAGATTTTATAGAATTTTTTTTAGAAGACTATTTATTTAAATCTTTTTTTGATAATTCAAACGTGAACTTTTATGTAACTTGCCTTTAATCAGAACCACTTGAATAGACGTGTATGTCTAAGTCAATTAATTAGATACAATTAGTAACGTAAACCATTTACCCTATGAGTTTTTCTAAAGTTTAAATAATAATGATTGTGTGAATGAAGATTTCGTTTAAATAAACTAAACAGTTTTCAAATAAGGGGTGGTTTACATATTAAAAAAACATATCAGATATAGCGTAAGGATTATCCTCCAAATATATGGTTATTTACTCACATCCGTCATTTATTACAATAATTTTACTATGGTTATCTAGTATTTTTAGTAAATGTTTATACAGAGTATATTTTAAAGTGGCTCATTTCTTTTAAGGATAAGTTTCTAACACCAATTCAACTAGTCAATTCCTTGTAGGATTCGCAATGAAGTACCTCACAAAGTAGGAAATAAAAGCAGGAATAATTAAAAAGTACTACCATAAGATAAAGGATTATTATTGGTAGAAAAAGAAATTTAATTTATATAATGATATTCCTAACTTAGTTTATTTACGTTGTTTTTAGATTCCGTAAATATTAACTTAGTATGTTTACTATAATAAAATTAGGCTCGTTTAAACTTATTTATAAAATGTTATCCTTTACATAAATACATTTTCACCAATATGAAGAGTTGTTTGTAATTAATACCCAGTACCATAGCTCTACACAAATGTGCTACATAGCAATGCGACCAAGGTCATTTCTATTAAATATAACTAACATAAATCTATGAAAACGTGTCTATTCTCCTTTTACACGGAAGCAGAACGATTTAGTAAATATATCGAAGTAAGCTTAATCTATTTAGGTTTTCTTATAAAGGAAGAAGATGTTGAGACAAGGCACGGCGAAGACACAATGGATGATTGATTGAGAGAGAGATTTAGTTCCTGGAAGGTGGTCATGCTGGATACTTTCTCAATACCGCACCGTATATACTGACGTAGATATCTCCCAAATAAGGATATTCCTTAATACCTAGGCTAAAATCCTATGGTTTCCGCAAATATAAGTCAATTGATAAAGTGGCAATTATTGATTTTTGTTTTTAATAAGGTTTATTCTATAATTTAACCCAGTTTCTGTTTGAATAGTAATAAATAGTGAACTAAAAGTATTGATACATATATTTATTTAGATGATTATTTGATTTAGGGCTTCATCACTCAAAATGATACGTTTAAAATTTAAAATAACCACCTTTTTCTAAAATTATTACGTCTTCTATTTTCTATAAATCTTTTAGGAATAGAAAAACTTATTCTAAAACATAAATAGAAATTATTATTTGAGCATTTCATTTTAATAAAACCATAACGAATATGAAAAATGTCGTAATGAGAGTAAAATTTGGGTTAAATGTAACGCGAAGATTAAATTATTTAAATTAAACAAAACTGTTTAAGTCTTAGTAAATGTATGTAAGGAAAATAATGATTTAATTCTGTAACATCATTGAATGTAAAATAATTAAAAGTTTTAATATAATATCAATAGTAGGTTGTTACAGGTCGTCATGTATATCCTGACCAATGACCTTGAAATGCTCAAGAGCAGTTTAGTTGATGCGTATGGTTAGGGTAACCACTTAAACAGCCTTTTGTTAACGTTTATGCAGTGAAAAAGGCAGTGGAGATTGTAACACAAAACGCTATGTCACCTTCAATCTTTCAATAGCTGTGGCCACTCGTGACCATCTGCCTTAACTTAATGCGGAATTCAATGTCAGGAACCGCATACTCTAAATCTTATTTTCAAAAAATCTAAGGTCTTTTTCAAGCAGGAATCAGTTGGTAATTAATTTCATCGTTAAAAAAATTAGTTACCTCTTATCCATGATATTTTAAATAGATTTATTTTATATAATTTACATAAAACCATTTTACTCAGTAATTACACTTGGTCAGTAATAATTACTAGTATTGTTCGTACTAGAACTAACGAGTGGTGGTATCAAAACATTTTTGTTTTCGTGATGAATTATTCACACTCATAGGCCTTACTTCAAAATCTTTGAAGAGTTAAAGCAAGACTGCCGACCTTCTTGAAAACATTTCATGTATTCAAACTGTTAACTTTTTATTACAATACTATTAATTAAAACATAATTTACAAGCAATCAATATAGACGTAAAATAAAACCAAAATATTTCCGTTTAATTTTTTCTTGTTCATATTTTTCATTATCAATAACGTAAACATTTCTCATCAAGTTTTAAATCTCGATTCTTCATTTTGACCTGCTGGCTTTTTAAGACAAATAAATTTCAACAAATTATTTACGACTTGGTTAAGTAGCTATAAACTTTACGACGCCTTCCAGTTGATATTTTATGTTAATGGAATATTGAGATTAGAGGCATGATGCTGTAAAAATTTACATTTAAATAAAGAGCGCGTTCTATTTAGCCACAATGAGGATCATTAGCCTTACTAGTTAAAGCATTAGGTTTCATTTCTCGAAAGAGTTTTCAACCAAAGTGAACGTATAGTCTTTATACGGAAAATAATATAATTTCAAAAAAAATAATAAATTCCACTCAGTTTTTAATTAAATAGATTTTAATAATTGTAGAATACACATCTCACTTCTAGGAGAAATTTGGATAGATAAAACTTTATTGAAATTTGACATTCTAGACGTAAGTTATGTTGTTAGGTTAGTCAGTATGTTAAAAGTAACCAAACCCACAATGTGCATATATAATTATCCCGAATTTTATGTATATAAGTTATATTAAAACCTAAGTTACAGAAAATAACATTTAAATCACAAATATTGATATTTTAAGTTCGTGCTGTAATGTGAGTGATGATGGAGCGTAACGGTTTAAATGTAGACGTTTTAAAACAGAAAACAGTTAATTTTTTTTTAATGGCTCAGATTTGTTTATTTGTAATTAAAGATTAAAACAACTCGTATAAACTTTCAGCTGTTAGGTGTATTTATCATGCTAAAGTAGGAAACTGAAAGATAAATATCGTTCCTGTTAGCTAAGACATTAGCTTTATGCTAGTCCAGGGCTTGGCATTTATTGTGAGCTATAAAATATTTTTTCCGTTTAAATTTACATGCAGGACGTTTTTGCCAGTCGAGAATGCATTTTGATGTGGAACATTCGTTAACGACGCCTAAAAACCTATTGGAAGCACATAAACATACAATTTCGCCTCCGAATGATTTCCGTCAGGTTACGCTAATATATGATTTCATGTAACAGCTGTTTTTATGTTGTAAAACACCTGTTTTAACACGTAGGTTATGCTACATTAGTGATTGAACATTGATGAGGGAAAAAGGTAATTAAATGATAGTTTTGATCAGTTAATAAATATATAATTTTTATTTAAATATTGATAAATATCAATCAATATGACGATGATAGTAAGTTATGAAATTTTAATCCAATTTTTGAGATGACAAAATTTGTAAGTTTATCATTTCGCAAAATTAAACTTTTTTATGAATTCAAAATTTCTGTAAACGTGGCATTCATTTTCCACTTCTAACAGCACTCCTCCAAGTGCCGTCACCTAATTTTTATTTTAAATATGGAAGCTTAAAATGCAGAAAAATAGTCTAGTAATAGTCTGTGAATATCTAATAAATAAATTAGATTCATTAAAGAACGACTTGTAAAAATCTTTAAACAGCGTTTTCAAAAAGGGTTTGAGTGCTGAAATTATACAAAAAGCAAACATTAAGAAAGCTGTAAATGAAGCTTAAAAACAACAAAATAGTTGTTGTTAAAGCAATAGATGTATAAATCTCCGGATTTGATAAACACTCACCATATAATTATAGGCAATAAATACAAACATTTAGAGTGTCTCTTGGCTTTGAACAAACATGGAGTTCACTGTTAGACTATATACTTACGATATATTGCTTTTACTTTTCCTAAATAAATACGATTTTCAAAATTATAGAATCAAGATACCAACATTCCATGTTTACATATAGTATTGTTTATTAACTTAAATGAAAAACAATCTATTGTGATTATATATATATATATATATATATATATATATATATATATATATATATAGATATAGATAGAGAAATAGATAGATAGCAAACCAAAGAAATCATATATTTATGCGTATATATGATAAGAATAATTTCCTATAAAACTTTCAATTTCTAACTCTCCATGAGAACTTTTATAAAACGATTTACTTACAAACCATTTATCAATTTATAAAATGTAGAAATAAATATATATATATATATATAGGAGCACATATGATTTAATTTTGTAAAAATATTTTAATAGATAATTATTTTCCTGAAGATGCTGGTACTATTTTATCGGCGAAAAGCTTTGAATAAATATATTCGTTAGAAGTATTCTTGTTTTTGAAATATTTTAAATTTATTATGTATATATATAAATATAAATATATATATATATATATATATATATATATATATATATATATATATATATATATATATATACACCCTGCTAACAATACGGAGACCATACATTGGTCATTTTGCATTCAAACTTGCAGCCGGGTACTTGTGGCAGCCGTATACGGCTGCCACATAGTAATCCATGGTAATGTAACACCCTCTGACAATAATCGAAATAAAAACCATGTCAATAAGTGTAAAAAGAAGTGTTTTATTGGAGCTATACTGTATTTGGAAGTTCTATGGTCGTTCTGAATTTTTAAAAAATAATTTGTACTAACCAAACAGTGCTCGTATTGATAGCAGAGTGAACGGGATTTGTATATCACAAGTTCGTAACATTTCCGCCAGGGGCAGCATAGTCGCCTCCTGTATATAAATTTACTGTATATTTCAACCATTCTCTAACATTATGGCAGCCACAAACTTGGCAACATTGCTGGCATCCACATGGATATCAATCGTACTACGTAATGTATATATTTGAATTGGACAAAGAATCGCTGGAAAGTGATCAATCGGGGGTTTTTGAGGATGCTGAAATCAATGCCGTCATCGAAAGTCACCGGGGATCCACTGGTGTGGTTCCACGCGACTAGCAAAGGGGTAAATTGGGGTGAAAATGTCAGAAGTATAAAAAATCGCTGGAACATAACCGCTCGGGGGTTTCTGAGCGTGCATCAGCACCACCATATCAATGGTGTCATCTAGAGTCACCGGGGATGGACCGGATGTGACTCTACGTAAGTACCAAAGGGATGATTTGGGGTAAAAAGTCAAAAGTCAAAAAATCGCTGGAACATAACCACTCGGGGGTTCTTGAGGATGCTGAATTCAATGCCGCTATCGAAAGTCACGGGGGATGGACAGATGAGACTCTACGTGAGTACCAAAGGGATGATTTGGGGTAGAAATGTCAAAAGTGAAACAATTACTAGAAAATAAAAACTCGGGGAAATTTGATGAGGCGGAATTCAATGCCCTCACCGAAAGTAACCGGTAATGCATTGGTGTGGTTCCACGAGAGTGCCAAAGGGGTGAATTGGGGTGAGAATGTCAGAGGTCAAAAAATCGCTGAAAAATATCCGCTTGGGGGTTTTTGAGGATGCTGAATTCAATGCCGTCATCGGAAGTCTCCGGGGATGTACTTGTGAGGCTAAATCCATGTACCAAAGGAGTTGAATTAGGGTAAAAATGTCAGATGTCTAAGAATCGTGGGATAATTACCGTTCGGGGGTTTTTTAGGATGCTAAATTCAATGGCGTCATCTAGAGTCACCGGGAATGGACCGGATGTGACTCTACGTAAGTACCAAAGTGATGATTTGGGGTAAAAAAGTCAAAAGTCAAAAAATAACTAGAAAATAACCACTCGAGGGTTTTTGATAAGGTGGAATTTAATGCCGTTCCAGAAAGTCGCCGGGGATGCACTGGTATAGTTCCACGCGAGTACCAAAGGGGTGGTTGGGGTGAAAAAGTCAAAACTCAAAAAATCGCTGGAACATAACCACTCGGGGGTTTTTGAGGATGCTGAATTCAATCCCGCCATCGAAAGTCACCGGGGATGGACAGATGAGACTCTACGTAAGTGTCAAAGGGATGATTTGGGGTAGAAATGTAAAAAGTCAAAAAAAATACTAGAAAATAACAACTCTAGGAATTTTGATGAGGCGGAATTCAATGCCGTTATCGAAAGTCACCGGGAATGCATTGGTGTGGTTCCACGCGAGTACCAAAGGGGTGAATTGGGGTGAAAATGTCAGCAGTCAAAAAATCACTGGAAAATATCCGCACGGAGGTTTTTGGGGACGCTGAATTCAATGCCGTCATCGAAAGTCTCCGGGGATGTACTGGTGAGGCTAAACCCATGCACCAATGGGGTTGAATTAGGGTCAAAATGTCAGATGCCTAAAAATCGCGGGAAATGACCGTTCGGGGGTTTCTGAGGATGCTAAATTCAATGACGTCAGCTAGAGTCACCGGGGATGGACGGTTGTGACTCTACGTTAGCACCAAAGGGATGATTTGGGGTAGAAATGTCAAAAGTCAAAAAAGTACTAGAAAATAAGAGCTCGGGAATTTTTGATTATACGGAATTCAATGCCGTCACTGAAAGTCACCGGGGATCCACTGGTGTGGTTCCACGCGACTAGCAAAGGGGTAAATTGGGGTGAAAATGTCAGAAGTATAAAAAATCGCTGGAACATAACCGCTCGGGGGTTTCTGAGCGTGCTGATATCAATGGCGTCATCGAAAGTCACCGGGGATGGACGTATGTGACTCTACGTGAGTGCCAAAGGGATGAT
Source organism: Prosapia bicincta (assembly GCA_036971475.1). Taxonomy (NCBI): domain Eukaryota; kingdom Metazoa; phylum Arthropoda; class Insecta; order Hemiptera; family Cercopidae; genus Prosapia; species Prosapia bicincta. Next base: position 244,946,802 of record JBAIZL010000002.1, read on the forward strand.
TTGGGGTAAAAATGTCAAAAGTCAAAAAATTACTTGAAATTTACCACTCGGAGGTTTTTGAGGATGCTGAATTGAATGCCGTCATCGAAAGACACCAGGGAGGGACGGGTGTAGGCTCTACGGGAGTAGCAAAGGGAGAATTGGGGTAAAAAGGTCAGAGGCCAAGAGATCGATATAAAATGATCACTGGGGGTTTTTAATGATGCTGAGTCTAATCCTAGCATCGAAGTTGGCCATGTACAATCCGGGATAGGACTGTGGGTGTCGCTGTGGGTGAATTGAGGCAGAATCTAAAATATTGCCCAAAAATGGGCATTCGAAGATTTTCGAAGGTCCTAGTCCCTTGTCATCAAAATAAGATGTAAGGGGTTACACCAAGGGGTGATTATATCCCATTGACAATAAATCGCCCGAAATTGGCATGTTTCCAACTATGCAACATAACCAAAAGAAAGAGTCGGGTTCGCGACCTTGTATTGAACAGAAGCTGTGCTACATCTATTGACAGAAATGTTTGTGATATGAAAATATAAACAGGCGGCACTCCGATAGCAGTTCTAGCACGTTTGTTTACGTCATGTCTGTCAAACTAATCTTTATAGCTCTCTTTTAAAAAGGATGGTATCGTTAGCGGGGGCAGCGGATGACTTTTCAACCATCCGTTAATGAAAAATTTCTACTATAACCGTAAATAAAAAAACTATAAATAAGTAGACCTTATATTTTTTTAACCTTTATACAACTTAAAATAAACGACAAAGAGAATTTGTTGACCCACATCATTTCATCGACTTATCTTGATCAGTTTATATATTCAGAAAACCTATTATGCCAATATCTACAAATTCCAAGATAAACCTTTAACTACCGTCATCGTGCCTGACCATCAGCAACGGGTTATCCGAAGAAGACAGTGATTCAGGTGCTGCATCTAATGACCAACTTTTATAAGACATCAAAGAGAATAGGGGAATTGTGCAACAGAGTGAAGAAGTAATTGATCAAAAGGTCATGATACCGAATCTCAATGAAGTCCATCAGACGATGAAGATGATTTCGAAAAACTGCAACCTCCAGAAATTTACAAATTTTTCTATTTGTATAGATAAATTGTTATAAACAATGTAGAATTTGTACAGCAACAAAAAATAGAAAGACACTTTGTAAGCTGTCTTTGTACAGCCAATATGCCTAGAATGTTCTGAGCTGCTGTGTAAATACTGCTGTCAAAATTGAGTTATTATTTGTAATGCCAGTTTCCATAAATAAAGCTTATAATGTATCAAATGTTATCTTGTATATAAAGTTAAGTGTGTACAATCAGTGAACAAGAAATAATTAGTGTATGTTAATTATCGTGCGATTATAAGTCTTTTTAGCTAAACTGCGCTAAAATCTGTAGGTTTTATTTACTACAGTTTTCAATTAGTAAATAAAATATGACTGCTCTCATAAAACTACGTTTACCCTACTAGTCCCATATCAATCAGAATATTCAAAAACAATTTTTATAAAGTAAATGCTAGATAAATTGTTAAACCACACAATGAATCACACTTAGACATTTCGTGCCTCTGATGTAATCGGCAGCAGTAATGTGACAGAAATTCCAGCACGGTAGTTGAAGGTTAATAAATACTGAATCATCTTTCGTTAATCTCTGCATTGTATACATGAACCTAAATGACATCTGTGCGAGTTTTGTCAGTTTATATTACGATATCAAACTGTCTGGTGTAAACAAACATAGGTCCAAGCCATACAAAGATAAAGCCTCGCACTCGACAAGTACTCTCGTGGACGAATGCCCGAAAAACTGACTTTCTGCATTCTATCTTTTCCATCCCTTTCTCTCACATACATACGGCGTAAACGTAAATAATTTATCGTATTCTCCCAGCGTCAAAATGGTCGTATAAAGACGGAAACATTTGTTTCTATCCTCTACTTTAGCCGCTGGTAGTCTATATTTTATTTTATTAATATGTTTATTGAATACATTGGTATTAACTTTTAGTGAATATATATGGCGTAGGCCATATTAAGTGTTACATCTGTTAATACAAGCGTTAACATGTTTGTAATGTTACCAAATTGTAACAATATACAGCAAATAATAGTCACTTTTAGATTATTAAAATCGGAAAGAGATGATATGACAATTAATTTGAAAAGCAAGTTAAATTAAAAAAATAAATACTTTATTGATCCTATAGTATCTAAGAGCACCAAGGGAAAAGAACGAGATGCATTGACCGGACCATTAAGATAAGTTTGGTCATCAAGTAAACAAACGCGTCAGAATGGCTTTCGGAGTGTCGGCTGTTTATGTTTCCATATCAGAATTGTGTCTGTAAATACACAGCATAGTCCTCTCCAAGATAAGGTCGCGAATCCACAGCTGTATGTCCTAAAATAGCATGTTTACAAATTCCTTAAGTACTTACATCGAGGACTCTAATGAAACTCTTGGCAACAATATCTCAACTTTTCCAAATGAATGACCAAGGTATTAAAGAGCTAGCGTTATTTATAGGCCATACAACATCATTTTTATCAATAATAACATTATATATATTTTTTTCATCCAAACACTCAAAAATAGTTTGAAAGATATAAATAATGTAGATAAGAAAGAACACGTGGATATATACACACATTCTATGACCATAAGGGCAAAACATTTTAAGTACTTATTTAAGGATACATGTATCATAGGTGTTAATATGCCAATTAAACTAGAGAGCAGTTCAGGCGGTTTAAGCAATGGTAAGTATTTAAAATTCTTTATTTCTATATCTCTGCAGACTATATGTAAGGATATAGTTCTTCCCAATGTATATTGCAGTGTAGCTAGGAATCAAGACGTTTTCAGTAAGCAATGTAATTAATCTATTATGTTTATTCGCGATATTCTAGTCCCAAGAGTAACTTTAATGTCTATGGGATTTTCACTCACTTTAGAGTTGCATGAAAAACTGTTTCAAGTATGGTGATCATTGGTACGGAAACAAATACAGTAGTGCATGGATAATTCGAGGTAGATGGCACCGAGACACCGTCGGATTACCGAAAACTTGAATTACACGGAAATAGCTTCCTGTACACTAGAAACAGGAGTTCTAATGAACCCTAATACTATAATTAAGAATGCACAAAATACGTATGTAGAACTTTATTGATTACAGTACATACATAAATTAATGTTGCTTGGCTCTTCAAGACTACTGTACTGAATCATGCTTGCGAGGATACCATACGATATGAATACCATACTAAGTATCGGCAATTATAGCTAAAAAAAGCCGATGCCCGTTGTAATCTTTATCAGGACGCCCAATGTTTTGATCGTAGATAGTCTTTTTGTTCGCCTACCATAAAAATAAAACGAGATTATCAGTAAATATAAAGTATAGTGAAAAATTACCGTGATCATCGGTAGTAAATATTTATGATTATCAACGTCTAAAGATTGACTACAAAACGTTATATAAGCTCTTGGTTAAGGTTGCTTAACTGAAGTAATTTTCTATCAACGAAGAATAGAGAATATTCAAATTGAAATATTAAGTCTGTAATTAGGAGTTATTACAAACTAGTGGTAGGATTCGTAAAATATATAAACAAAGAAGACAGTTTTGAGAAGTGATTGAGTATTAGCAGACTTTGTCTTGAGATCAGACACAGCCGAACGAACTAAAATCATTCTGATATTAGCTATAAAAATGTATTTAACATGTCGACTGAAGAACGGAGAGATTTTTTAAAGTGAAAAAATCTACAAAACAGTCATTATCTTTTACGTCTTGTTTTTTTAACAAGAAATACCATCATAGAGACTAATTTTATTCTGTCACTCTGCATAACGCTATTTTACAGCTAGTTTTTGAAGACTGGTTCCTCAGCTATATTCGCCAAAATATTTGTAAATTATTTCACCATAATAATAATAATAAATCAAATTGTAGATATGCGAGCCAGGAGGGATACGGTTAAAGATAGAATTAAAAAAGAAGATTAAAATATACTTAAATCTTATCAGATATATTTTCAGGTGCATTCAATGTGTCTTGATGAAAGTAACATCACAATCAAGGTGAAATGTTTTCACCTGCCAACAACGACTACCAGGAAAATTTAATGAATGTAGTTAAAGAAGAACTTTTAGAAAAAATAGGTCTTTACTGAAACACATTTGTACCTATAAAAACTTATGACAAATCAAATATGGTGGATAAATAAAAGAGATGTATTACATTGCTTACCGAAAACGTTTTTCACCGTAATGGCTAGCTACAATGTAATATACATTGGGAAGAACTATATCCTTACAGTTTTTGGTTACATTTGGCTGTCGTAAGTACAGAAATACTATTATTTCAATGTTTAATTTTTTCACCCGAAAAATGGTGCTCGTTTGAACCTATAAAATATAGACGTGTTCAATGGGCCTACGTGAGCAATAAATTACCATTAGATGAGATTCGACCAAATAAAAGCCTTCTTTTATTTACAATGTACAATAAAGGTAGATTTTTCTGGTTACCTACCTGAGGTAAAGGTGATACAATATATCGAAGAAGTTTTTGAAATAAAGTAAGAAATGTATCGCCATTACGTCTAAGCTAAATTAGAACAGATGTAAATTGGCCTTTACATTCATTCGTCGCAGAAATTGAACACCACACAGACACAGTGTTTGTTAATCCCCGTGGCATGGGCTTGATAGGCACTTATAGGTGGTGTTGGTTGCCAGGTGCGTCTTCAGTTTCAGCCACAATATCTGGATTAATGAAGTTGTACTCAATGTTTTTACCTTCTTCGAAGTTGATTTTTAAAACTATTTCTTCATTAATTAATTAGTTTTTAGGTTTATATTTTTTTTGTTACTTTTTTTTCTCTATTTATATATAGGTAAAGAAAAATAAATACTTGTTTAAACACAAGGTTTCCCTTTTAATATATTTTCTCATTTTATATTTATTAGTCATTTAGTTAACTAGTGTTATAAGTAATATAAAATTTGCAATTATTATTTCATTCTTAATTTCATATTATATCTACACAATTTTGTATATTAAGTTTCGTTTCTTTGCTACATTATTTATATTTTTGTAACAATTTTTGTTTATTTTGGATGAAAAAAAAATATATATTATGTTATTAATGACAAAAATATCATATATCTTTGAAAGTGTAATAAAATATAGTAGAAATCACTTGAAATACAAAATTTCATTACATCCCGGACCCTCAGCTCAAGTGATCTGACGTAATATCTTATTATAATTTTTGTCCGTAAAATGCTTTAGTGATAACCCGAAATCATTGCAACTAAATGTATGCTCCACATTACAAATATTACATTAACATTTAATTTGAAAAAACATTATTATTGGTTATTCTTTTTTTTATAAAGACAACAGTAAATAGAATTTTATGTTTTTAAAATCATAAAATATATACTTTTCTATTTAACCTACTTTAGATCAAAGTAGTAAACATTATTAAACTAAGAAACATTTACCCTAACCCCAAGTTAAAAAAAAAAAAATATCCACATTAAGGGGGTTTCCCAAGGTTTTCATTTTCGTAAAATAAGGTTGACTTATAATTTGTTAAATCAATGTTTATTTCCCTTAGATCAAAAGTAGCGTTTTAAATGAGGTATTAAAATAATATTGCTTATAAACGCTATGGAATTGGAATTTTCACAAAATATAATAGTTCTTAATTTTTTGCGTTTACATTAATAAAGTTGAATGTGAAAAATTTGGTTCACGATATTTTGTATAAGAATTAAAATCACTGTATGAATGGAGAAATCAAACTCTTACCTTTAATAACTATACTCATTCGACATTTGATAGATAACAAACTGTAAAGTGAGTTTCAAGCCACCGGCAAGAATTCTATGAATTAACTGATAAAATCTTCCCTTTGTCCTGAATTACGAACAGTTTTCTAAATTACTACATCAAAACATAAATTTTTACTTACTTTATTATTTGTAATTTTTAAAAATATCCACACACAAAATTAAATATTTTTAACATAATATGTATATAACAGGTGTTATCATCGATCTATTAATTGTACCACAAGTATTACACGATATAATCCTAGAACACAAAGGGTCAAAAATATTTGTAATATAACATGGGCAACAGCATGTGTATTTGAACACAGAAAGGTTGAACTTGCTATAATAACACTAACAGAGTTTTATCGTATCTAATTTTTATCTCTCCCTTTGAGCAGGATCTTGTGACACTTGCAAAGCGCTTGACTGTGCTTGTAAATATTTCAATAAATTAACAGCAAACATTTACTATCAAACACTTGTATAAGAAATATTCATAACCCAATGATTTGAAATTAAACAATTAAAATTATAGATAAGTTCAACAGTGGTTGTAAAATAGAATATTGACTAATCTATTACATGGTTCAATATCTTATTCGCAAACGACTTGTCGCACAAGTATATTAGGAGCTAGAAAGTAAAACAAAATTGAAACAAGAAAAGTAGGCCTAAACTCGTTTTATTTGGAACTGCATGAGCTCAATAAAATACATTACAATCTGTCTAACTTGCTTACAGATTACGACAGCTGATGATAAGAATGAATAATCTAATATTTATGATTGTGCCCAGCTTCCACTCATCTTCCGTTCCAAACATATGACTAATCACACTTTCCCGCTATTTTTTAACAGTGTCTGGAATCGCATTCTCGAAAACTCACACGTGCGTTATCCTTGACTTTCGATGACGAAATTGGAGTCACCCCTTACAAACCCAGAGTATTATTTTACTAGACATTTTTCTAGTATCTGACATTTTCATAAAAATTAACCACCCTTTCTACTCCCGTAGAACCACACCCTCATATTCCCATTAGCTTTTAATGACGGTATTGGACTCAGCACCCTCCAAAACACTACGATTGATCTTTTTCTAGTTTTTTTTGCCTTCTCACAATTATACCTCCAATTCATCATTTGCTATTCCCATAGAGGGTCACCCGTATATTCACATTGACGTTCGATTACGGTAAACGACTCAGCACCATTAAAAACCACCCGAATGTTCATTTTCAATTGTTTTTTTTGCCTTCTGACAATTTTACCCCAATTCACCCCTTTTCTGCTTCCGTAGAGCCACACCCGTGCATTCCCGATTAATATGGAAGACTGTATTGGACTCAGCAACCTAAAAAACACTACGATTGATCATACTCTAGCTTTGTTTTGCCTTCTCACTTTTATACTCCAATTCATCATTTACTACTCCCATAGAGGATCATCCATGTATCTCCATTGACTTTCGATAACGGTAAAAGACTCACCACCTTTAAAGCCCCCCGAGTGATCATTTTCCATTGTTTTTTTTTTTGCCTTTTGTCATTTTGACCCCAAGTCAAAATCCTCCTTTATAACTCCTATAGAGCCCCACCCGTTCATCCCCGTTTAATTTTGTTCACAGTAGTGGACTCAGCATCCTTAAAAACATCCCAATTGATTATTTCCTAGCTTTTTTTTTGTTCCGATATTTTACCCTTATTGATCCTTTTGCTACTCCTGTAGAGGCACACACTTGTATTCCCGTCAGCTTTCGATAGTTGTACACGTTTATGAAAACTAACAACTAAGACTTATGTGAGTTGAGTAAATAATTGGCCAGCTAAAATGAAGAAGGGCCATACTAATGTTTGTGTTTTTACCGTGATTACACACACGTGTCTTAGAGTCTAAACATTTGACTAGTCAAATAGTAGCACCATAGTGGCAACACTGTTGGTTCTCGTATAGTTAGTAGCGTGGGAATAATATACACACCGGCTGCCATATTGTTATTAGACTGAACGAAAATATACACTGGCTGCCATATTGATGCCTAAATGAAATGCTGCCGTATTGATAGTACTTCAGTCAATTTTGTATTTTTAAGATTTTATAAAATTAAAGTACATGGAGTAGTATCATGTTTATTAGAAATAAATTATACACGACGAAAAACATTTATACTCCTCTCTTTCAAGTGGCTGCCATATGGTTGCAAAATGAAATGCTGCCATATTGATAGCGGGATGTATATATATATATATATATATATATATATATATATATATATATATATATATATATATATATATATATATATATATATATATATATATATAATGAGGATGCGTAATTAGTCCTCCAAAGTTAACTCCCATATATACCAAGTAAGATTCTTGTTTTAGTACATTATACTGTAAGTGATAAGTGAATACAAGAAAAAGGTGTTGATAAGTAAAACTACACACACACACACACACACAAACACACACTGCAACGTCCCCCCCACCTTCCTCTGCCGTACCGTTTGCTGTTTGTTATATCCTTTCTTGCAGAATACCAAAATTTTATTGTTTACAAGAAAACTTATTTATAAACAACCAAAAATCTGCCTATCACCCCGCTTGTAAGACCATGCTAAACTCCCTGAGTTAAGTGTATGTTTCCCGCTCGTAGGGCCAAGCCCACAACAAGCCTATTCCCGCTGACTACTATTTAAAATACGTATAAACCCTCCTAAACTAGTTTATCAATTGTGTATGGTCTAGGTATAGTCACACATGTCATTTTAATAGTCAGCTGGAAAGAAACACATTTAAAATAATACACAAAATAATCACAGAGTCTTACCACCTGATGATGATCTGCAGAGACAGCAAGGGAACGTGCAAAATATGATCGTGTTTAAAATTACCTATTTTAAAAGGCTCCTGTGTCCTTTTAAACACAATCTGCCAGTAGATAAATCTCTGGACCTTTATACAAAAAACCAACTAATCTTTAGAC